>WBMW01000546.1:371300-521515 GCA_013396635.1 Penelope pileata | reverse complement strand
TTGTGGAATCTCCTTCCCTGGAGATATTCAAGCCCCGCCTGGACGCCTACCTGTGCAACCTGCAGTAGGGAACCTGCTCTGGCAGGGGGGTTGGACTCGACGATCTCTCGAGGTCCCTTCCAACCCCTGCAATTCTGTGATTCTGTGACTTTATTACAATATTGTGTGTATTTTTTTCAGACAAAACCAGACTGTTTTCAGGTAAGCCAAGTTTTGTAAGGATTTGTTGATCGTTTCTGATTTATGGTGTCTAGTTATTGAGTTGAAGTCAATCAATCAAAATTAGCTGCCAGTATTCACTACTTGCTTCACACAATCTGCGTGTTTAGTTATTCTTAAAAGGTTCCTTAACTTATATACGGACATAATAAAACTGGAAATGAGTTAAAAACTGGGTTGCTGTCAGCTTGAGAAGTCTAGAATAGCTAGTTTTTATTACTCAGTTCATAAATTTATGCATGGAAAAGAACAAGGAAAAGTTCATCTCCCAAGTGAAACTTAGCAGAAATTCACCTGAAAATGGAAACATAATATATTTTTTGTAATTAAAGTTTCAGCGCCATAAGGATAGCAACGGTGTTCTAAAGAATAAAAGGCATTTGATCTTCAGAATTGCACCCAAATCCTGAAAGAATCTGCTTTGAAAACAGCTACAGATTTGGAGTTTCAAGGGTAACTATTCCTTGCAAGCACCCAAATCTGCCTTCTGTGAATTCTCTTATAGTGACTAACATCATGTTTTCTATCCCTTTATCTACAAGTCAAAGTGTGAAAGTTAAGTTTGACATGTTTATCAATTTAATGCCTTCTCAAAACCATACTGAAAGGGGTGTGGGTGTGTGGAGGGGGTGGGAGAGAGGGAGGTGCAAAAGTAATAAATACAAGAATGTTTGAAAGAACCACCCACCTACAGCTGAGTGTGAACAAGCCAAGTAAACAATGGCACAATATAGACACAGCTGAAAGCACTTAATTAGTTTGTAACAATTAGAGCAGTTATTTGAGCAGCCTCAGCTATTTTTCTTTTCTAGCAGAACTAGATCTTGGTCAAGCAAACATGCTGTAAGAATATACAAGATCTTTTGCTTGAGGTAGGGATAAAAATGCTCTATGTTTCCAATACAAGTTTTTTAATGGCAGAGCACTTTAACTGTGGGACATCAGACTTTTACATACAGTTTGCTCTGTGAACGATGCACATTTTTAGTACCTGATACAGCTGCTTTCATTTGCTGATTTGGTCAGTTATGTCATACTAATGTATCAGAGAGGTCTTATAGTATGAAGCACAAAGCCATCTGAGCTTTCAATTTATAGCTAGCAGTGTAATATATACATGCTGGATTGTGAGGTTCAGTCCTCAGACCAGTGGCTTTTTTAAATTATTATTATTATTATTTTTTTAAGATTACTGTTGAAAATCATGCATTAGGGAGGTGGGTTGGGAGACTTAGTTGCTAACAGCTATCAGTTTTTAAGCTATCTCCTAATTTTGTGCATGAAACTAACAGCTACGTTACCAAAATAGCTTTGCCTTGCCCCTTCTGGCCTACTTGGATACCATCCTGGAGCCCTGCTAAACAAGAGGTCTGATTCTGTTCTGCCAGCCAATCTGTTTAAGCTCCACACCTCTGAAACAAAGAACCAACTGAAATAAAAATGAGGCTTTCACAGGCTGGCAACAGCTAGAAAGGCTGTTACTTTTTTATTATTATTTATTTATTTAATAATGTGCAAGCTCTATGCATGTTTCTGGAATACATATCTATTGAGAGAAATCATGCTCTTTCATCTCCATACTAACAGTTCAGTCTCTTTTTATCTGGAAAAAAACAAGTCATTCAGTTTATGCAAGTTCATAATTGGCCAAATTATCATTCGTCGTCCCCATCCCTTCATGTGTTGCTCAAAGTGAGATATTACAATTCAATTAGTCCATGCCTGTTCCTCTCTGCTCTGATAGCACATGATAGAGGAGCACCCCAATGTAGGCTCACCATGGCAGGTGAGAATGTGCTGTTACTGGAAAATCCCTAATTACAGAACTCATATCAGTGAAAACCAGAACAGTGCAGTTCTAATACAAAATACAGAAATCCTTCAGGAAATAAGATAATAAATCCAGTCTAACAACTCATAGCTCTAGAAAATAGGCTACAGACACACGGACTCATGTCTTCCCCACTCTTCTGATCTGAAGGCCCTTGCACTCTTGGCTGTGCTGATTTTCAGCTTTAAGAGTAACGGAGAAGCATTCCCCAGTCCAGACTGTTCTGCACCCTGACAGGTAAAACAGCCCATAAGATGTGGCTCCAAAATCACTGAGCCTGGGAAACTTGACATAATTTGCTCTCTTCCTGCAAGAATCCTTCATGTCAGTAATGTCATGTAAAAGGTAGGTGCTAACCTCCTTCCACCACCTTTTCAAGGAATCTGATGCAAGCTGTATGCAAGGCAGTGATGCTTGGGCTTCTGTCCAGGGTGTATGTTGGGCTGCTGGCAAGCCTTCACACTTGCAGTCACAGAGGGTTTCCTATTGCTGTGACTCACACGTGTCAAGTGTCACTATATGATCATGGATAGATGTGTCTGATTGAAGAGCAAGTGCTTGAAAAAGGAGGGTTTTTAAAGATGTGTACCTTCTCTATTGCATGTCTTTGTGAGTGCTCCTAGAAGATCCCACCATAAAATTAACACCAGAGTAGCCTAAGTCTCTGCTGAGGGCTGTTTGACGTAACCCAAATAACCTGTTTGGCTTTGCTGTGACACATACTGCAGCTACTGACAGACGCAATTAGGAAATTGTTCTATACCATTTCACAAGCTGTCAGTTAATGGCTCCCAGCTGAAGCTGACTATGCAAGCACTAGCACTGCTTCACTAAAAAACACTGAAGGAGCAAAGTCAAAGACAAGAATTCACTTAGAGACAAGCAGGAAAGCAATAAAGTTACTGTAAAGAAACAGTGGCTCATAGTTCTGTTACCTGAGACATCTGATGGGGCTTGTGTCCATCTCCAGCAGTGGTTTGCAAGGGATAGGCTGGGAGAGAAGCAGCTCTTTCAGCTGGAAGCCATTAACTTACAGCTGAGAGGCAGTAAGGAGCAGTTTCCTAAACTGCTCCCCAGCAATACCTCTGTGAGTGTTTCCTTTTCAAGACAGAGTCAAGCTGATAACATAAGACTAAAACTTAAATTGAACTTGCCTCATGCCAAAATCAAACAAGCAAGTTGGAAGTGCTCATGTGTTTGGGAATAAGGGAGAAGTAGCTTATGGAGCTGTTTTCTATCATCTCTCAGCCGTTTGATCCCGGCTCCCAGCTAAGACCTGGTAACTGACTGTGAAGATGCGCGCAGTCCCTTTGAAAGTGAAATCAAACAGGTGAAGACTGAAAGCCATGACTTCAGTGATTTAAACTTGCATTTTTAACTTTGCTTTGAAACAGAACAGAATTGCTTACTCGAAAACCAGTAATGCAAAGCTGAGAACAAAGAGCAACCTGTTATATGTTAGTCTCAAAAATAGCATGTAAGTCACCTTCATCTGCACTTTGCAGCAAAAATGTTTAAGCCCTGTTTTAGAGGTTGAGCACTTGCATGTTTCCCACAGACTCCCCTCTGTCCTCCAGCCCTGAAGCATTTTCTGTTAGGTTATGAAACTGGCAAACAAAAAGCATAGGCTCAATGATATAGGCTTGTGGTCTTTTAAAGAAAGCAAGCTGCCAGACTACTGTCCTTCAAAATTTGTTTGAGGGACTTTTGCTATGGCTCTAGCCTTTTTCCTGTGCTGTACAAGGATGGAAAGTGCTCACTGCACATTTGCAAAACCCACCCCTAATTGCAAAGGTTGTAGCAGTGACACTGAGTAACTTTTGAGAGGTGGGCAGAAATCACTTCATTGACTTCTGAAAGCATTCAGCAGCCGTTTATTTTGTCTGAATGATACCTGACAAATCTGACATTATCACATGGAGCAATTCAACTTTTTTCCTCTAAGAGCACCATAAATCAAATACCGTGAGGGAGGTACAGACCTGCAACATAATCATGAATGTAAGTAAGAAAAATCAAAGAGTTCTTAGGTCTTCCTGACAGATATGTATAGGATGGTTTTAAAATGTTATGTTCCAGATTCAGTTCAAATATATTAAAAAATTGTCTCTTCTATTTGCTTGATTGAAGTTATTATTTCAGTGATGTTCAGTTTTACTACACGATTATATACAATACTTGGATCAAATGTTCCCAATCATCTAACAAAAAGTTCATATTAGAGGAGATTTTACGACAGCCCATTGGTTATTGCACAGTTATATTTTCAAAGTTACTCTATTACAACTATTATTTCTTGCTTTTATGGCAACAGCTGCATGCATAGAACCTTACAGACAGGTATGAAGTCTGCACATTAGTGCTTAATTAATTGGCTTACCCAGTCAATGGTGTTTTCAGTCCCTATTTCTGTATTCTGCCGTAACTGTATGACATAGAAGCACAAACCTTATGCTCTTCACTAGCAAATTAAGGCTTGCTATGTGAATCTTAACACTGGATGAATATGAATTGAACTTTCTTCAATCATATTTTCCTCTGAAGTCTTTTTCTATAGTGTTGTCTGAACAACTAAAAAGATTCATACAGTAAAACTTACTCCAAACTAGCTTTCAGTCTGAAATGTCAGTTTCAATATGACGAGCAAATAAATGTTCAGTCTTCTTGTTCTGAAAAAAAAACAAAATTCAGCTTTTTTTTTTTTTTTTAAATTTATTAAGATTCCTTAGGAACTAGGTTTATTCTGTTTATTTACCTTTCTCACATAAGCCTAAATTATTTGCCCTTCTAAAAAGGCATTATACCAAGCTTGATAGCTTTCTGCTTATGTTTCATTTTAGATTTTTCTATTAATTTTTCTGTTAATGTTTCTTGAAAAAGGTGTTCTGCCTCAGGAATCATTTATTCTTAGTAGTGTAAAGAAATACTAATAGTGTAAGGAAGTTCCACAGAATTCTGTTTTCAGCAAGAGTCATACATGGTTTTAAATATTTTGGAAATCGTTAAAATTAAGAAGCTGTTATAAATGGTATAAACAGTTATAAATAGTATCAAGGACCCCATTTGTTCTTATTGTATCTACCATGATTTTATTTCAGTACAGGAAATTGTACCATAATTTTATAAATACAAATTAATTTTCCTAAATACTGCATCTCTGTAAATATATTAAATTCAGGCATATTCAACATTTTCAATGCTCATTTGGAAATGTAGTTTTAGCAAATTCAAGCTTATCTGGGAATTTAAGTCATGTCTTAAGTGTTAAAAAAAAAAAAGAGGGTCTCCTAGAAGTGTCAAATAATTTTGAACTCTTTTGGGATGAAATTTCTGTTTTTGAGGCTGAGAGAGTCCTGATAATTTTAAAAATAATAGAGGAAGAAGCAGATTCTCTACACATGCAGATGAGATGGCCCAGTAATTGGTATGCTCAAGTAGAAGAGTGAGGATGAATCCCTTCTTACTTCTTTTAGAGTACTAATTTGAGCCCAGGGAATCCATACTGTAAGGCTTTCACGTAATTTATTTGTACTACTTGAATTCTTATTTTTATTCATTATTATTCATTATTTAGATTTTTAAATAAAGCATTAATACTGGAAAATATTGCTTCAGAACTTCTTTTAAAAACATAAATTTGTCAATCTTTGGAGACTTGCAATAAAAATTGAGTTCAGAGGTTTAGGTTTTCTTTGTCATTTACATGAAATGGCAAATTCAGAAGAAGCAATAAACTCTTGACAAGTTCTCTGTATATACCTGGAATGTTTCTAGGTCATAAGAAATCAGCTAATAACCTCTCGCTTCCATTTTGTAAAAACAAATAATAGGGTTGGAAATAACCTCAGAGTGCTATGAATCTTTGAAGGTAAAATATCAATAGCAGTATTCAATCGATATTTCAATTATCACCAGAACTTTCTCAGTATTTCTAAGTCATTTTTCAACCAGGGATTGTGAAAATAAATGCAGTAGCTCAGGCATTATGGAATGTTTTGAGAGGTAGCTGGAAACTCCACTCTTGCAACTTTGCCATGTGAAATCATACACGCTTTCACCACCAGATATCCAAGCTGAAGTCAAGCCTGATGAGTGCTGTCCCCAGTTCCAGGCTGGGATCCCCTAGTGATCCTGTGCAAGGTGCTAGCCAGTGCTGCTCAATGACCTAGGCTTTCTTCAATGAGTCAGAACAATGCAGAGCCATATAGAAACCAGGCTAGAAAGCAAAGGCTAATAACTGAAAGGTGTTTTTTTTTTTTTTTTCTTGGTTAGTTGGATGTGGGTTTTCTGTTCATTTTGGTTTTTTTGGTTTCATTCACCTGGGAGGAGAGGAGGAACTCTGGAGAAAATGAGAAAAACCTGTTCTGGGGTCACTGCTTGAGCAGTGGAGTTGGACCAGCTGATCTCCAGAGGTTCTTTCCAACCTCAACCATTCTTTGATGCTGTGAAAGAGCTCTTACACTGATTCTGTTGAGTGAAAACTGAAGAAAGAAATACATTATTGTTTCCAGTGGTTGTTTTCTGTCCTCTCTGCCACCCCATGAGATGAAGTGTTCAACCACAACTGCAAACGGAAGCCCAGGCTCAGGGTGTACATTAAAATGCCGCCTAGCCTGGCAGCTATCAGTAAGGTGTCAACATGTGTAATGAATTGGTAGACTAGTACCTAGATTTCTTGTATGTGAAGTTTTAGTAATTCTGGTGGGTACATATGAAACCTATAGAAAAATGGAAATAGAACATAGTCTCATTCATGCAGGGAGAGAAATTGCTCACTGATGCAACAGAGGCAGAATATGATCCTGCATATGGTAGATGGCACAAAGGTCAAGAATTAAACACTTTCAGATTTTCCAAAATGTCAATTAAAACAAAGAGAAGATGTTATCTTAAAAATTCACATAGACAAGAAGTAAACAAACTGATAAGTATGAATACAACACATCCTTGCATGATACGGAGTAGTTAAATCAAACTCAGCGGGGAAAAGGGTTTGTCCTTTGAGCATTGTTTAGGTATTAGACAGCAGTAGGGACGAAGAAAATGTATTTTATTTAATAGTACTGATAAATGAAACCAAATGCAGCTTGTTACCACTGGTACTGGAATGAGTCATTTTGAAACATGTCTGAACAACTCCAAGTCAAATCTTAAGCAATCTAACAACACTATTAAACAATGGCCTGTTTATATCCCCAATTCAGCCATTCTGTTCTGACTTATTAATGGACAAGACAACACGTGAAGTCTGGATAAAGAAGATAAAGGAATCTATAGATTTTCAGGGCCATCTCTGTAAATACAATGACTTCTTTTAGCTAGTTCTGTGCTAGTATCTATTAGCTGTAAAGGCAAAAATACTGTTACTGAAATCAAGTGCTTATGTTTGAATACAATGCTGAAGGAAGGATCTCAACTCAGTGTCAAATGAAAACCTTTTTCTTATCTTTCTTTCTTCTCTTAGTAAAGAATCTGTTTTAACTGATGGCAGAAAAGACATTTTCACAGTACTGTATTTTACCACCATCTTTGCTGGAGCACTAGAACATTGTAGAGGAAGACCTACACAACCTTGTAATTTGAAATAACAGAAGTTGGAGAAATTTGGCCACATTTGTAATAGCAATATCCAATACTATGAGCAGGAGGAAAGGACAAAGCCAAAAGGGCTTGCTCATATTACTCGGTTGCATGAGACTGTGAAATAAATCAAAGATGGTACTGCCATTACACTTGGGAAATATGACTACAGTGTAAAAAAGTCTCTGAGATTTGAAAATAGTAAAATTGTATTGAAGGTACTGTTTTGATCTTTCATGTTTCAGGAAGGTAAGTTCCATCCTGATGGATGCAGAGGAAGGATGCCAACATGTTAGCAGACAAATGTAGAACTCATGCTTTTTCTGATGAAAAGAATATTAGAAGTTATTACTGATGTCTGCAAAACATGAAAATGAAGAATCTTTAAGAGAAACAAGGTTTGAAATAGCTTTCCAATGGACATGTTAGAGTAAAATCCAAAGAACGAATGTCAGACGTTTGATACGGGGACCGTATATTCTGGCTTGCAGCAATTCTAAGGTGTTGCCCTTGGTCTCACCAGATGTGCTTCCAATCCTGAGATCATGATTTTATATTTATATCAAAATCATGACTATACATTTTACTGAAGCTCTGATCATTACTTTTGCATGCACATGGTGAAAAGAAGATATCAGAACTACGGCTGTGCAACCTTCTGCTGAACTGGAACCTTTCACAAAACTTATTGACAGTAAATTATCCCTACTATTTATACTTTATTTTGGACTACATAGTAAAAGAAAAATCTGACCTCTGTTACCTGGGAGTACATCTGGTTCATGAATTCCATGCAATGTTTTCTCAGAAACAGCTGGGATATCTGTACTTTTTCAGTTTCTGCAGCCCACAGAGTTGCATTACATTGGTGTTTCATGAAACAGCATTAGACTTGTCTCTCAGCAGAAAGTCTCAGAAAGCACAGGTCTGGCACAGCTCTAAGACTGCTGTTTCATAATCTGGTGCAAAGAAACCTAGCCTAGATATTTCTGAACAATTCTCCATTAGGTGATACAACAAAAATCTTTGTGCAACATAAACAAAAACTGTTAAGTTTTCTTGAGAGATTGATATTATGATACCATCATAGTTACTGAAACAAATCTGAATCCTTCCACCTGAGAGCAATGGCAGTGAAGTCATATACAAAGGCCAACCTGTCACATAATCTCTCGTCTCTATTTTTTTTAAAAAAAAAAAGTTTAAGAATAAGAGTAGACAAAGAGAGGGAATGAGGCTGTGGAAAACTTCTGCCCTAAAAAAATGAGCAAGGCATGATTCGCTCCAATGAAAACAAGAAGATTTTGCTAAAATAATAAAAAAAAAAATTTGAAAAGCTATTTGTTGCTCATAGATGTCTACCTCATCCTTTATAGAGTTTTGTCATTGTGCAAGCATTGCTGACCATGTAGGCTGAATTATTCCTTCCAGAGTAATGCTAAAATTTTGCCATAATTGCCACTGCATGCTAATGCAGCTGACAAGATTTGGTTTATGTTTATTCATACAAAGACTGTGAAGGTCCTATCCATTAACGACAGCTATGAAAGTAGTTGTGTTACAAGGAATAATAGCTTTTCCTCAGAGATAATATGCCTTCATTTCTGGAGTATCACCATCAATTTCCTATTCTATGAATACAAGTTATTCTTAAGAAAATAGAAATAAAGTAAAATTAATTTTTAGTTGTGCAAAGGATTTCAGTGCTCATAATACTATGACCATGTAGCTCTCTGAATGTACGAAGTAATACAGTTTTGTCAATCTATCATATGGTAGTTATGAAAGCAGTGAAAAGAGAAAGGATTTTGTTGATTCTCACTGATTAACCTTGTGTTTCCTGGTTTGCAGCTACAGTTTATTAATAAAACAGGTAAAGTATATGATGTTGGAAAAAAATAGAAGCCTTCAATACCCAAGTCATAAAAATGAAAGAGAAGATATTATTTCCTCTGTGCTCTAATAGTATTAAATTGTGTACAAATTAGAAGCAAGAAGCACAAGTTCCTCCTGAGTTTGGTCAATAATTAAAGGTAATTTAAAATATAGAACCTGTTGGTAGTAGAAATTATTTGCAAATGTTTTCTTCATTATACAGTGACAGCAAAGGATTGTAATTGCTGACATAATATCTGACCTTTTCTATGGGTCTTCCTGAATGCAAAAATTCTCTCTCTTGCGTTTATAGATAAGTATCCCCGGCTTAACTTTTGCCCTTATCCTAGGAAGATGATTGTGCTCTCATAAGAAAATGCAATCCACTTAAGCACAGATTTTACTCTACGATATAGCAAATATCTTTTTTTTTAAGAGAAAAATATTTAACAAATATACCCTAGCTGAAACTGAGTACATTACATGCTGCTCTTCACTTTATCCTTTGATGACACAGTCAAAAGTATATTTTTTAATCCAAGAGAAAAATTAATTTTTGCATGTCCTGGGTTCCATGCGTTTAGTGTAGTCCATTATGACATTCACACCCCACAAAACTGCAGGCAATTAATCACCAAATATCAGCAACTCCTCAAGTAGAAGAATCTGAGCTCCATGCGAGGGATATCCTCTCATCAAGGCATCGGTCCAAACAATGATAACACGACAAGAGGGAATGGATTGGGAATGGAAAGACAGGTGCTGATGGGGAGCTTTTGCCACACACTCAGTCATCTTACAATTCTAACTATTCAGTGCAAAACAGACAGCAGGGATGATTGCTATTGTTTTACTGATAATCATTCTCTCGCTTTTTTTCCCAAAGGCCCTGGCAAACTCTACTTAGTAAATATTGACACCTGTAAACCAAGCTGGCTGATGCCTTTGGCTCTTCAGCTCTCTTCCCATCTGTTGCCTGGGAATTTTAAGTAAAGTATTTTGAGACACTTGCTTGCTCTCTTTTCATTGAAAATTGTAAAAAAAAGAAAAAATAAATTTTAAATTCACTAACCAAAAGCTAATCCTAGAGCCACATGGCTCTAGAGAGGCCTGTAGAAACTGAAGGGAAAACACAGCATATGTAAAATGCATATCCCACTGGCCTCTTCTGACTACTCTTCTTTAGTTAACAGCATGCCAGGGTAATCTGCTTAGTTACCAAGTGGGGCTTTCTTCCCTTTTCCCCATGAGATCACCCTGACCACGATCAAAGTCCAAACACATTCTCGACTAACTCTATTGTTCCCAAGAGTGGGATTAATGACTAATTATGTCAGGTCACTCATCCAGATGGCCTCTCAGATGTTCCTTTGTCATTGTCTGACCTTCCATATGCCCCTTTGACCTTGAGGTTTATTTCCATGGCAACATGAAGCCTCAGTTTCCTTACTGAGATTGCCAAGAAGTGGCCAAAAGGGGGTATATGGGATAATCTACACGCATTTTGTATTCTGCTTCCATCTCATGCCTTGTTAAATCCAATGAATAGATAAAAAATGCTATCTGATCCCAGCTGAGTGATGACCATGCTCATGATTCTATGTTACATGCTATGTTTTTTAAATTAGCAGACAGCTTTGTACATGGAAACGTGCATTTAATTTGAAGAACATCAATTGCCATAATGTGATCTTTTTATCTCATTAATGTTAAGCAAGGGTAATAGAATGGAATTACAAAATATCACTGTGAAAGGAATACAATTCAGAGAATTATAGATATCCCCCATTAAAACCCTAGAGATGTTTAGATAAGTCTACTTGTTCAGTTTCATAAATTAAAGATTCTTTTACCTTTCCTGAGGTTTAAATCTAGCCTCAGATGTTGATCTTATTCTGAAGAAGGATTTTAACATGGTTACTGCAATGGAGAATTTTTCTGAAACAACCAAATAAGTAAATAAAAATATAAAAGGTCAGTGACTGATGAATTCAATTAACTAAAAAGATTGAATAGGTATTTCCATGAGTTGAATTGTATTCTCTTTTAGTGTTTAAAAGTGAATATTTGACAAGATGTGAATTTACTACTATGTACCGTCATCTGTAGCAAAACTGGTTAAACCTGAGACTACCTTGTCATTCAATGAAATGATAATCTGATACTTTTTTCAAATTTCCTTAAATTTTATTCACTAATTCGTTACAAACAATTATGTGTGCAAGAAGACTTACTGCTTTCCATTCTAAATCAGCATCTTAATAGAGCAGTGTCACTGCTTACGCCATATCCCTAATTTTCTTCACAGACTCTGTTTATTTAAAAGAGCCACTTAAATGTATTAAGTAGGACATAGAGTATACCAGCTGATTTGGATGGTCATACCAACTGTATTTTTTCCACTATTTTGAAGGATCTCAATGCATAATATATTGCAAATTCCTTTGCGGATGAATTCCCAAGTTGTTACATAGTCTTAGTAGAATTTCCTGTAAAACTCAGGAACATCTACAAAGCATAACAGAATGCTTCATAGTGCCCCTCACAGTGCCCCTCAAACTGCTTATTTACTCTTTATTCCTAATCTCTTAGAATTAGCACTAAAAGTGTAATCTGCAAAACCAGGGAACTGAACAGAGGCTGATGTATCCTTGCAGTTAAAGAGTTTACTGTAATACTTACATGCAGAAGGTAGTGTTAGGATTGTCTTCATTACTTCCAGTTTGGCCCTTCCAAATTTATCCATTTTTTAGCCTTAGCACCCTTACAAATTTTAATTAAATTTCTAAATGTTTCTTAAGAGAAAAGTTTTTAAAATGCAAGAAATTCAAAAGAGGAGGCCACATGATAGAGGGGGACAGACTCTTTAGCATGGTCTGTGGTGACAGGACAAGGCAAAATGGTTTCAAACAAAAAGAGAGGAGATTTAAGTTGGATTTAAAGAAAAAGTTTTTTACAGTTAGAGTGGTGAAGCACTGGAACAGGTTGACCAGAGACGTGATGGAAGCCCTGTCCCTGGAGACATTCAAGATCAGGCTGGACCAGGCTCTGAGCAACCTGAACTAGCTGTAGATGTCCCTGTACATTGCAGGGGAGTTGGACTAGATGATCTTTAAAGATCCTTTCCAACTCTAAGGATTCTATGATTCCATGATAAATTCCATTATATGAAACAATTTTCTATGTATTGAAAGCATTCCTTCTTCAGAAACAACCAAACTAGTGAAGCACAGATTGGAAGCCCATTCTGATAGTACTATGAATATTCTTTTACCTCAAGGTAATGTTCCACAAATACAAATTAGAGCAATCGTATTCCGTGTTGTATTCACAAAAGCACTTGCCCTCTACAAACTCTAAAGTCTGTTCATTGACATTTTTATGCATAAATAATGCAGATAGTACAGCAGTGATGTACAACACAAAGAACAAGTTAATTTTCAGAAATGCAAATAAGCATTCTGAGCACTACAACACTACCAAATCAACAAACGTGTTTACTCGAACATTGAAAGGTAGTGGAAAAACAAATACATAAATACTGACGTACGCTGTAAAAAGAGAGTAATGTAGAATTGTGGAGGTATGTCATAGTCCTGACTTGGTCTTCTCAGAAGCCATATCTGACTTGAGAAGGAAAAAAAACTTAACTACGCTTTCAAAAATAGCCTCTCATCATGGGCATGAAAGCTATTTTCACATCTAAATGAGGTTTGATGTGTCCACATTTTATTGATTTTTCACGACAGTGACAGGGTGGTGAAAGACCCATAAAAATGATTTTCATATAAAGCTTGTGTTCATACAAATGCAGGCTGCACCGAGGACCACAGGAAAATTTGCAGGGTGACTAATATGCTCAGAATGAATTATTTAATCAATTCTTCTACAGGGAATAACAAGAATAGTCCAGTGATTTACAAGTATTAACCAACATACACTAGTGTTCAATTAAAAGAATAAAATAGAAGCTTGACATGAAGGAAATGTCTGAAAGATAGAAACTGTTGGTTAGTGTTCAGAATATCAAATTCTTTAGCAGTGATGCACACAGAAATGCAAGCATAATGTACAGAGAAATCCATATTGCAGATGGGAGGGACAATTCTGTCTTTATAAAGTAATTAATTACTTATAAAGTAATGGTAGTGGCCAATCATTAATGCTTTGAAAGTGTCTATTTCATCAAAGTTTGTTGGTGAGTGTTTTATCATGCTCCAAGAAGTGATTAAGTAGAATTCAATATGTCTTTTTAGGTCTGGCAGGATCATCATGTGGTTAAAGATAGATCTGGATTTTTTTCATCGCTTTCCCATTTAGCTGAGGTGAGTCTTTGAACAAATTGCACAGACGTTCCATGTCTGTTTTCCTACATAAGAAATTGAACTAATAAGAATAATTGCTGACATTATAGATATGCAGTGCGATTAAATTAACTAGCAGCAGTAAAGCACTGTGAAAAATAATGGCACATAGTAATATTCATATGAATTAGAGAAAGTTTGGAGTTTAAAATGACTGTAGGACTTTGCTTCCCATTATTAAATATTTACATCCTTCACAATACATGGCCTTGCAGAACACCCCCCAACATGTTAAAAAAAAGAAATGGACATCTAACTGAAAGACTTATATAGGCAGTTGTACATCTAGGTTCTTCATGGAAACCTGGATGCTGACCACAACGGAGGGTGCAAAATCACAGGCAAAATAATTTTTGAGTGTTAAATGTGAAAATATTTCCCACAGGTTTGCAAAGCAACTGAACTTATACCTTAACATAACACATGCCAGAAAAAGAAAAAAAAAAACAGAGGAAGAGAAGTTGTTTTATCTCAAAAATCTGTATGTGATTTTGAACATTAACTATGCATTAGAATGACCAAGGCATGATCGCTCCAGACTGTCAATGCTCTGAGGCATATTTTCCAGGTATTTGATCAAAGGAACGGTGGATTTTAAGTGAGCAGTTTTGAAATGTACAGTTGGTAAAGCTCTGCAATGATTTTTCTGCAGTTAACAATGTTGCAAAGTCATTTGGCATGTTGATTTATAGTGCAAGGATATTCTGCAGACTTTGATGTTTACTAATTCCATCAAATTTGTTTTTAATGAAGTACTAACAAGAATAAGAAATGCCACTGACTCCCAGTAATGCCCATGCTATAGTACTTCTGCAGATACACGCTCAATAAGCAAGGTACACGGCATAGATATCTTGCAGTGAATTGTTCTGTGATAAGCAAGGGAGAAAAGGAAAACAAAAAAGCTGGGTCAACATTGTCACACACAGAATACCTGTTTCTCTATTTCTGATTATGTATACAGTACGTTTAGAAATATTTTTGGAATTTGCAAACATAACGTTCCAGCCAGTAAAAAAAAAAAAAAAAAAAAAAACCTGTTCTGTGCAAACAGCTATTTATTTTTCTTTTTTTCTTCCTACTCATGGCCTATGCAAAATATTTTTATAGAGGCATATTAAATATCACATGCTTACAAGTCATTATTTGGATAATACAATAACAATACAACCACTATCATAATTATTTTCATAATTATTTTACTACTCAGAGGTCCTGATTCAAAAATATGTTGTAGTTTATGGGGAAAAAGGTGGAAACTATTTCACTTGGAGATGCAAAAAACTTACACTTACATTGGGACTTAGCAGAACAAGGCTCCAGATCCTCCACTAGTGAAATCTTTTAAGAATGAATTGAGACCATGACAACAACAGCACCCAGAGCACTCACCTGGGCTGCAGGATGCTCAGGTGGGTCACACCTGTGAGCAGGATCACTGGAGGCTTAGAAATCTCTGGGCAAGAGCTCTGATTAGAAATACCAGCTATAGGTATAATACCTACTGGAAGGGTAGAACGATAAAAGACTTATGAATAGCCTGTCTTATTAATAGACAGGCTATTCATAAGGGAATAGTCGTAAAAATCCTAGTCACACAGGGACTGTATTCAGATCATTTAGGTTTGTTGCTTAAAAAAACCCAAAACACTTAAAGATCATGCACACAACTCTGATCTTGATCACTAGCTACCCTTGCCTAAGACCCTGGATTCACTGTGCAGCACCTCCCTTTTCCTCTTTAGCTTCCAGATGGGAAAGTTTCAGTGGAAAAGTTGGCCAAGGAAGAAAGCAGGGTCACACTACCATAACACTGGCTCTCAGACCTGCACTGCCTGTGTGAATTCCTCAGTGCGGTTTACTTTTCCTGATCCTCTCTTGCAGCAAAGCTTCCTTTTCTCTGGGGGTCCTCTGCAGTGGAGGAGCCAAAGGACAGAGTGCTCGTTCCTTCCTTCACGCACCTGGGCAGGGAGAACAGGATGCATGTGCTGCAGGTGTTCCTACAAACCTGCCGGTCTGAGCCATGCTGCTGAGCACAGATGGGTCCCAGGTAGAGGACCCTCTCAGAGTAGCAGCGTTATGTTAAAGTGTTGCAGAAAACAAATCCCCTTGTGTTCCATCTTGTCCTTAGATATCAGAGGAGCTAGGGGAGATCGGGCTTAGATTCTGAGTGATAACCAATGTGGCACTATAAGTCTGATCACGTTCATTATATTGAACTATCACGATTAGAGCTGCACAAATAGCATGATGCACCTTTAACTTAGTCATGTTCGAACAAACACAGCCCTACCTTAAGGAGTTGGGTTGCATTTAATGAGAGCTTTCACGGTTAGATTAATTAATAGTGCTGTTTATTGAAGCAACAGATTGCAGATTATTTTGTATTGCTGGTGACAAATATACTGCAGAGCACATACAAGTACAAATAATGTGAATAATACAGCTGACCACAAACTCACTAAATCGTGGAATAACTCTACTGAAATTTCTAAGTTTCCCAGGGAAACACTCGGTATAACTTAGAATGCAAATCTCAACCAGTAGGTGTCCCCATGGGAGAGAACAGAGGTTCAGCCCACTGACTGATCCCAGCAGTCTCCAATGTCTTGTCTCCAATGGTATCTTCCCTAAAATTTCTCCTCTCTTAAGGTGAATTGAAAGGAGCTTGAATTACTCTAGTCATACATACTTTTTTTTTGCGATTGTTATAAAATCTCTCTTTGCTTATAAAGTCATAGGCTAAAAAATTCAGAGCATATGCTCAGTAAGGGGTAGCATACCTTGGAGGCAGGAAGCCTTTGGGATGGAGGTGTTTTTTGGTATTATAATGAGATTATAATGAAGAAAGTTTACTCAGAGATGCGCTTTTGACAAAAAAAAACAAAAACCAAAACAAACTAACTAACAAAAAATACCCACAGCTATGCAGTTTACAAGTTCCATAATGAGTTCCTATCTTGTGGTGTTATCATTGAACCTGGCCATGGTGTTTCCACTCCACTCCACCTTCTGCATTGTTTCTCTTAGAGACATCAACCAATCTCCCCTGGTGTTGCCAGCTCCAAGGCAGCAGGTTATGTTGCCTAGGGAACCATCGTGGAACAGATTCTTTGCACATTCACTGTATTCTGCTCTGGAGGTTTCCTCAATGCTGTAACTTCTCTTAAGAGGGGGACATCTCAAGTCACCTCCAATAATTATTCCACACAGGGTTACCATGCTGCCAAATGACTAAACCATCCTGACTCCAGGGGTGTCTGTAGTGCTTCCATGTGGGAAGAAAAGGATGTCAAAATGTTGACTCTGTCCTCTCTACTTTTCAAGAAGCAAAGCTGCCAGCCCTGAGAACAAGTTACCCATCCTTGTTCAGTCATGCCATTATAGATTCTCAGTGCCAATGGTTAACTTTTCAAAGTGTAAATCAAGACTTAATGTGAAAGAAACACTGAAAGGGCCTCATCAAAGAACCAGGATGAAATGGTCATAAAACAGGCTTAGAGATAGGCCTGATTAAAGCATAGGTACTTTATACCCAGCCTAGTCTAAATTCCTGGCTTCTTATGCTGTGGCTTCATATGTCTCAGTCTCAGTTTTCATTTCAAAAGAAATTTCATCTTCTCACTCTCCACATTTTTTAAGGAAGGGTTGAAATTCAAACTAACTATAACAGATGTAGATATGCCTGTCTGGGTTTTGAAGCAATCCTACAAAGAAACTGTATCAGAAGAAAGCAAGCTGCTGCAGCTCAATGAGATTTTACTTTCAAGACCAATTTATTCTGTCAATCAGAAAGAACATATTGATGGGAATGACATGGTGTCAGATGGAAAAAGGAGGGAGACTAAAAGTTATCACCTATGATGTTGAGATAAACATTGATATGAACCTTTTTCTTTCAAATCAGAAGAGGATAGGATTCCTCCCATAGTTGCCCAGGGCATGCTGTCTCTGTTTCTACTACAGAAGAAAGAAGATATGTGCATCCTGAGACCTGCAGTTCTTATCACTGTAGGCCATGATGCTAGAGAGGGGTTAGAGAATTTTAAAAACTTGCACTTGGAACTCTTTTTTTTAATCTACCTGGTTGTCTGAAGAAAAGAAAATTGTGTATTAAAGGCTGTCACTGTGTAAGTAAACGTATAAATAAGTCAAAAGGTTCCAATTCAATTTCTCTTGTATTAATTCATTTAATGACATGGTTGAAATGGGCTAACAGTATATTAGTAATCTTCTCAGGCTGTCATACAGTACTTCAAGCCTGGCCTACAGTTTAGAATTTTTTTTCTCTTTCTCTCTCTTCCTCACATGCGACTGCCCACTATTCTCACTCTCAGCTCAGATGCACCAAGAAGTCACCAGAAGGCACAGAGTCTGGACATTACTTTTCACTAAAGATTTCATCAGTTGGCCTTCACTGGAGAAGACAGAGTTCACCCTGTGCAACCAGTTCTTCCAGGAAGAAACAGCTCTCACAGTTATTCCTAGAAGTACCATTAGCCACATTGTGTGCAAAGGAGAGAAGTATTAATTTACAGCTTCACAAGGAGAACTAATAATGTTATGGAACTTTGCTAAGACTAAGGATTTTCTTTAATGGCTCATTTTAAGCATTTGATAAACCTGTGGATGAGTTATGGAAGCTTAAGAATTAAATGAGATTTTACTGTTTAGTAAAGAACTATTATTCTCCACCAAAGATGTAATAATTAACTCCACTTTGTGAATTTGTTTTATATTGCAGGTTATGACATAATGATGTTGGTCTACAGTTGGTAATGATTTATAAATTGTCATTAAAAATGCTCTTGATTCAGTCTTGGAGAACCTTATTTTAGTAAAGAGCTACAATTTTCCTCATCACTCTCATTGTTGGTAAAGAACCTGTTGCCTGTGAAGACTGGGAGTGAAGACGTGCTAGAGAGGAAAAAGTACTTACTTTAAGCTGTTAGTCTATGATGTTCAAGCTGCACAAGCGTGAACAGCATTGTCAACTACCAGACTTCTCAGTCTACAATAACCTGACAAAACCCTTTGTGGAAAAATCAAAATCTGAGAACTAATTGATTTTATCAAGTATAATTATCAGAATGACTGTGAGAAAATATAGACGCATGTGCGCACACACACACACACGCACACACATAGCTATTTAACTAAAAGAGCATATAGCTACTTAACAAAAAAGATCTTCAAATCTCCCAAGGATTTTTAGAGCCTAGGTTTAGGATGAATGGGGACTAGCCAAACAGACAAGCTATATGTGACCATTCCCTTTCCCTCACACTGCAGATGATAGGAATATGTATCTCTTTCTGACCCATGGAACAATAATTAATTAAAGTAAAAATGATAGCTGGCTCAGTAGCTCAATACTAGTTTGAAATTACACCCTCCCAATTCTGTGCTGCCTTAAGCTTCAAAATGAAGACTAAAATTGCAAACAAAGATTTTGGATGTGCTTGGTTGGAGCAATAGGTGGCAAATATTCCTTTGAGTAATCTCCTCATGGAGGCTTCAAGTTTAATATATGTGCAGAAATTATGTTAAGTGACCTGATTACTGGAAGATCCATTGACTAAACTGTTCTGTCACAGTCAATTTGTTTCATTGTTGTGCCTGGAGCCTACACATTGTAAAGGGAGAGAAGTAAGATCTGTAAGTGAAATAGGAAAATATATATGATTTTTAATTCCTCCATACCCACTTTTAAGTAATGACTGCAGATATTTTTTCGACTCCTAACATGTGGCTTTGAAAAGGAAATGGATTACTTTGAAGTCATTTGTAAAGGTGTTGGCTGCTGTGAAAACATTCACTTTCAGATGGTCACTTTGGAATTCTAAAAAGGGAAAGAAAAGAAAGAAGTAGTCAAATGAATCACACATGGTTCGAAGTCATCATCATCAGAGAACCCGATTTCACCATCAGACATCTGTGGGAAGCTCCTTATGTAAAATTATGAAAATGAAAAAAGACACAGATTGAGGTAGAATGGACAAACTCTTTTATCTGTGTGCACACTCAGAGAACCTGCTTTGATGTGCCCTGATGCTGTGCAGGCAATCTGCCCAGTCACCTCTGTGCCAGGTGAAATGCCCTGGCTCTTCTTGGCAGTCAGAAACCACTGAACTGACACGTGCCCATCACCGCCTCAGTAGCTCCCCACTGCCCAGATGTGCATGATGATTGACAGCATTTCCTCCTCTGCCACATGGAACGCTGCAGGGAGCAGCCTGGCCATTGTTTGCTCAGCTGTATCTACTCCACCGCCTGCCTGGAGAATGCCCGAGTAACACATTTCCTTGGAGGACATGGGGAAAGGCAAAGGTGAGAAGGAAGGGTAGAGACTTGGAAGTCTGCCCAGGTGAATGAAAAGCCAAGGACATGGTGACCTTATGTTTTTTTTTTACAACACTTGTATAGTGACCTGGGTCATTCCTCTTATGTATGTGACAATGCCTACGAAAAACGGAAATGAAACTACTCTGAGTTTTGCAATATGAAATGGAAGGAGAATTAACTAGAAAGGGAACAGAATTGGGTTTTATTTTCCAGTCATTTTTCCTACTTTTTCATTTAACTGTGAGGATCAAATTCAGAAGACAGACTTGGCTCCTTGTCTCAAAATCCACATTGATCCTGCATTCAAACATGCTTATCTACTATTCATGGAGACTTAAAAGATACAGTATATGTGCTGAGAACCCAGGAGATACAACTTCAAGTAGCAGATACCTTGCCCTGGTCTTGTGGTAGAAAAATCAGATCAACACAGACTCTTCAGGAAACATAAGACTTCTGTTTTTACAATACCTTACATATCACTTCTAAATTTCACACAGCATTTTCAGATTTAAATATATGCATCTGCACAGATGTGTCTGTCAGGCTTAGATGCCTTTAAGCAATTCCCCTAGCTACACGGCAATCTTCCCAGCTGGACCTTGCTACTTCTAAACCTCCCCTGTCCCCCCAAGAACCATTTCCTTCCCCACTCTCCTCTCTGGTTATTTCCAAATTCTTGTGGAAGTGTCGCCACCTTTAACTGCCTAGCAAAATGCTGTCTCCCAGTCTCCCCTCTCTATCTGACCTATGGCTAAAATCAGTCCGAAAATTTGGCAAGAATGTGAGCTACATGCACAAGTTTTAACCATATGATTGAATGTTAGCTAATTGAGGGAAAGATTTTCTTTCTGAAATAGTGCAGCATCACTCAAAGCACTTTTAGGCCTTTTGACTGTATAAATAACCTTTTGCACTTTAAGGGTCATTAGATCACGATAGTTTGTAATACAATTATAGTAGGCACTCTGCTGTTATGGGCTGCCTGGTAATTTGCTTGTTAATATATTAGCACAAAGCATTGATCAAGTAGCTAATCCAATCACACGCTTGTTATTGATCTCTTATTGAGCATCCTGCTGGTGATCACTTTTCGCTCAGGCCCAGTCAGTAGCAAATGCCAAATAGGCTCTCCCACACCTAATGAGCTTACAAAATAAACCAAACATTTTCCTTTGCCCTCAAGGCTAGGATCAATTGAGAGCTTTTAGAACAGAATTCAGATGATTTTTTCACCAACTTTCCCCCTTTCTTTCTACAAGCATGCAGGTTTGCATTAAGACCTCTATCTAAGGCTTTCGTTCTAATTCGAAGACATCTGAAAAGCAGCTGCCATGTCTGAAATGCTGGAACAGCTGTAAACAATAAATCATGTGGGTGAGGAATTCTGGTCTGCACGTTGGCATGTGGTCTGTCAAGCCAAAAAAATAGAGACATACAAAAGATCAAGAGGTCAGGGTACCTGAAGTCTACAAAAAAACGAACTAGGCCCATATTTCATCCCAGAGAACCCTGTTTTGGAGGAAGGTCTACCAGCATTCTTTTATGGGAGGATCACGTGCTTATGCACGTAGGGGTAGGGGGAGGCCTGGTGTACTGCAATGAATTAGACATGAGCCTTTTCATATTGCTGCTGTTGCATTAAGGCTATTCCAGTATCAGCTAATGGAATTTCACACTACAGACACAGATTCATGCTGATGAAAAGCACACCCGAATTTTGCAGGAAGAAACAGTATTTCAGTTACATGCATAAGTGTCAAGTACTGGTTCTTTAACTTATAACAGTTCCCAGTTGCTTACCATACAGTATGTGAATGTGCACATAATGGATTTACAGTTACTCAGGAAAGAAAAGAGTGACAGATTTTTTTAGGAGAGGTAGCTTTTACTTATCACAAGAATTTTGTAACTTTTATCAGATGTCTTTTCAGCTAAAACAGCTTATTAAGTCTCTGAGGAAAGATCTTCAGAAAGAATATTTTTCCATTTAGTCAAAGGCCTTATAGCAAAACAATAGTGCTGTAATAGTAGCTTCTATCAGATCATAAAAAAAAGAATGCAAGGTCCTTAGATCTTAAATAGCCTTGCTTCAGCTATTACTATTAATACTATTTTATATAGCTAGGTTACATTTGCACTTTAATCACTTTTATTCCATGATCTTGTTTTGATTATTATGCTTACTATTTTCCTTATTGCCGTACCAGATTTAAATTACAGAGAGACACAATCTGAATATAAACCAGGTACAGACTTAAAATCTTTAAAAGCATTTGTATCACATAAGCACACAATTTAAAACCATTACAAAAATCCAATTACTTGCCTGGGGAAAAAGAAAACAGCTCAGTTTGAAACATCAGTGATACCTTTTCAGGATTTTTCTTTTGAATTACTCACAATTATGCATTGCAGTCATATTTACTTGGCAGACTTCTTTGATGTCAAATGAAAGTGAGTACATCTTGTGATTCTATTTTGCAAAATTCCACAATCTATTTCTATTCAATTTTCTTAATACATATATATATATAAACCTTTACTAATGAGGCTAGACAATACATAAGAGGCTTTCATTTGCATGACCATCTTGTCATTAGCAAAAAACAGTATGTGAACTTGCAGGAGCACTACAGCAGGTCCAGAAGATTATGTAGGCCATGAACTAAATCACTCACTCTGCTCCAGAAAAGACCAGCTGTGCACACTTAGAAGCCACCTTACACGATTTGGTTTGGAGGCAAGGGATTGCTCCTTGGGCATCAGGATGCCTTTGGCTGCACAGGAAGAGCCTTCTGGCTGATTTGCACCTGTCTTATGCAGCCTTAAACCAGGACAAACTCCCCTCAATCAGTGGACTTTGAGCGGTATATCAGTATATACGCTATGTGAGCTCAACCCAAGTGTGTGAAGAACTGCTCGGCTGAGTTGACCCAAATGTGTAAGAACAGCTTGGATGAGTCAAGCTAGTAGCCTGTAGAACTGAGGATTTAACTTTTTATGACAAAGTTCCTAAAAGTATCATATTTGGTAATGCAAACAGTAATCTACTGCTCTCATTCTATATTCTGCTAAATCAGTGATCAGTGCCTGCTTAACCAATTATACAAATACTCTGATTTTACAAGCAACTGAAAGATAGACAGATACAGTACAAAATGTGAGCATATATCCCATGGACCTTGAAATTTAATCAAAAATTTGTTCACTAATGTATAATTGGACTCCTTAGCTTGGCTGATATATAAGTGGTTATTTAAACTTTTTTGGAAATATAAACTTCTTTTTAAATGTTTAAATGTAAAGAAAAGAAGCAATTCCCAAATTCTGTATTAAATCATGTCCATGCATTACACACTCTTGAGTCAGTAACTACTTAGATTTACAGAGCTACGTATTTACTCTTTGATTAACTTCTAGAAGCGTTACAAGGCCATTCTGACTGACTGATAGACAGCAAAAAGGACAACACTATCCTTGTACTAGTAAAATTCCTTGAGTAAAATGAAGAACATCATCTACACGGTAGAGTGGAAATGGGAGGGATCTCAAGGAGTTCTCTCAATCTGTACACCCATCTGGAATTGCCCCAACCCAAGTGCAACACCTTGAACTTGCCCTTGTTGAATCACACTAGGTTCATGTGGGCCCACTTTTTGGGTCACTTTGGATGGCATCCCTTCCTTCTGTTGTATCAACTGCACCACTCAACTTATTATAAGGCATTATAAAACTATCTGAAACGTTAATTTTGAAATAATAAATCTTTGTGTATTTTGCCTGAAATATATATCTTTGTATATCTAATGTATCTATATTGTATATATATTGTAGTTTAAAGAGTATAGCTTCTTACTTAAAACCATTTGTGATTACAATACACAAGGGAGGTTGTAATCCCACTTAAATGCACAGATTTATACCTCTATGTGATTGAGACAATAACAACATGAGAATGAGAAGGAACATCAAAAAGGTCCTGTTAGTCATTGTCACAGGAGACTCTTATGCAGTTTTGAATACCTATGTACTGTTCTATCATTTGGTTACAGAAGCTAGCCAAATGAGGTACCAGCAGCCACTTAAGCACTGTATCCTCTGTGGATCTAATATCACCACATTTCCCATGTCTCAACTTCATGGTCATCTTATGCAATGCAGTCCCATGGGTTTTCTTCCTCTTAAATATGTCCACACTTGTTCTGTATATAAATCACAATTGCAGTAAAGAACAGTTCTCTCTCTTCCTTGCACAGCAACTAAAAAATAATTCTTGCCAAAAATAAAAGGCAGAGAGGGGAACTCCAAACAGTCTCTTGGTAATCAGCCCTACATAAGAATGAACAATCAGACAAAGCAGAGGCTTTGGACCATGCTCATTTTGCGCTCTTAAATAAAAATGGAAATTCCAGAGTAAAACCTTTTACTGAAGCTGACTTGCTCTGTGAACATGGCATTATCTGAAGAAAAATCTGTCAGGACCTAGAAGTACAGGGAGCAAAATGCATATTTTCCAAAATAAATTCATGGCTGATAAAGGCTACAAATCATAGTTCTAATACACTCACTGAAAGAAGTTGTGCTTAGTGAATTCTCGCCACAGTCTGCAGCACTCAAATGTCTAGTCATCCATGAAACAGAAATCCCAGAAATGCACATTAATGTAGGCTTGTCTCCTAGGGTTCTCTGTAGCAAGATTAATATCTAATATTTTAGAATACGTCTTGGCAAGAACAGATGCACATTAGGATTCCAGCAACATTTTCTGAATGTGGCTCTAGATGGCAGAAAAACAGCTAACTCCTTCTGCACACTAATATGTTAGCAGCAATACAGATAGCATCCACGGCATTGATTGCCTTTGACACAGTCACAGTGAATCCATTATTTAAGAAGAGATATTCTTCAGTGAATCCCTGAAATAAGCTATAACAAATACTTTGTGTTCTTGGTTTCCTGCTGGAGTGGTAATGGGCAGAAACTCAGAGCATTATTGTTGCCATATGTCTCAACAGTCATATTGATTTAATTGATTGTCATAAAAATCTGACAAGAGGGAAGCCAGTTCATAGCTGGGTGTGGGCCTAATAATACTGGTGAATGGACTACTTAAATCTCTCTCAGGACTTCTTGTCTTCCACCGATGCCATTGAACTGGTTGTCTTGTCCATAATCTAGACACAATCTGGTTTTGGATAAAAGTGCAAACCATTGACTTTTGGATCCAATTTGTCTTACAGAATTACAGAAAACCTTACACTGTGTGAAAACTATCTATGTTTAAATATTAATTCACACAAAAAGTTTTCATTGAGGGCAGCAGATGGACTCCCTCATCAGTTGTCTCCATATCACCCATCCGTAAATCTGCTTCAGTCTTTCCTTAACATCAAAAGGCAACCACATGCAAGAACATCCATATTACATAACAGAATATTTAGCAC
Source organism: Penelope pileata (assembly GCA_013396635.1). NCBI lineage: Eukaryota > Metazoa > Chordata > Aves > Galliformes > Cracidae > Penelope > Penelope pileata. The sequence continues at coordinate 495,854 of WBMW01000546.1, read as the reverse complement.
TTGCATGAGAACTGTCATACAAGAAGCCTAATACACTCTTACATATCTGTGGCTTACTGCAGGGTAGTGTTGCTACCCACATTTTATGGAGAGGAAAACAGATATTTGAGAAGTAACTTGACTTGGCTTTAGAGTGTGGTAAAACCAGGAGTGGAATGCAGGGTCTCAGCTTTTGGGCTAAGAGCTTTGCTGACAGAACTGTTTTTATCTTACTTTTTTCCTGTCACCTTGACTCTCAAGTGGTATAAAAACATTTACCCTATTTTGAAAGAAAGAAAGTAAAACCTTTCTCCCACATAGAAAATTCAACAACTGATACATCCTCTTTTTGTTTTTATTTTATAGTATGTTCTTTGTATGACTTATGTTCATCCATCAGGAAGTCAGGTGTCCAGTCTGTGTGAATTATCTGAAGTACCTCCGTGCTCAGTGTCTTCTTAGGCAGCAGTAAGATAAATAAAATATGCCCAACAGACAGAGAGAATCATCCTTAGGAATTGAGAAGAAAATCTAAACATCCTGTAAGAAAGGGTCTGGAAAACTTTTGAAGCAGTTTGATGTATTGATTTAATATACTACAACTTTATAAACACTTTCAGATTAATCAAAACAGCTGTAGATTCAGTGCAGACTTGTTTCAGTGAAAATACGATATGTTCAATACAGTACATTCATCTAAGAAAAAGAGAGAAGTGAATTTAAAGCCAATGTTCAACTTAATTTTTTATTGCCAAAGATGCCTGATAAGGTTACTTGTTTTGAAACTGAATTAAAAATGGAACTAAAAGTGATGTAACATTGCTACACTAAACATCATGGGTATTTTTGTTTGTGTTTGTTGGAGTATTTTTTGTTTACTTTNTTTTTTTTTTTTTTAACTCTAGTAAAAGAGTTCAGCAGACTGTATCCATCAAGGCTGATTATCCAAACCATTTACTGTGTTTTTTTTGGCTCAAAGATCTATCAATGTAGGTAATTTATAAATCTAGACATTTATGCCCATGAAATTGCACTATACAGTAAACAAATTTGACAAGCTTATCTGAAAAAAATCAAATTAAATTCTCAATTTTTATGCTCTAGTAAATGGTCAGCTAGTTATGAATGAATTTAAATATATAAATTAGCATCAACTTATTCCTGAGAGATGATTACTGAAAACAGCATACCACCATGGCAAGAACCGTACAGCAGAGAAACATTTCTATGCAGCAATTAAGATGATACCCATTAGCCAAGGACAATGTATCCAAGCCATGAAATTGATTGAACAGTTTCTACACAGTAACTGACTCCTATTTCAAAATACTCAAGTGAACAATCATCTGTCCAAATACCACATTATTAAGCTGAAGAGACCATAGCTGATTATGGCTACTATGGCATAGACCTTGAGAAGAATTCATGCTACTAATAAATTTAGTCAGTTTTCATCACTAATCATGAGATTAAGTGACTCACTCTAAGTAGTGTATTTGATATGATAGGAAAAGTAAACCAGTTAGAACACACTCTGGTGAATTGCACCTGTGCAATCCTACTTACTTCTGTTGTCTTATTTCAGATGAAAGATGGTGCAAAGCTGAGCATTGAAAATTTGTATGTTAAAACCCTGATCCGTTTTAAATTCTTGAGAGCTTACCAAGCTCTAACACAAAAATCAATTGTGTTAAAGCAATACTAAGCAGTTTATTGAAGTCTCTATTTTTCCCTTGTGAAAAGATTATCTGAAATTGTTTTAGATGGTGGCAGCCAATTATTTAAAGAAAAGCCTTTTGCATGAATCTAGACAAAGACCTCCAGATCCCAACTATTTTATCCAATAATCAAGACCTTTTGTAGGCCTCTGAACTGAAGTGTCTTTAAATTTGTTAAAGTTTGAGATACTAAAGCAGGAAAAATATTAAATGTTTTCACCTTGACAACATGAAGTGAAATTCTAGGTTTGGACACAACAGTTCAGAACACCTCCAAAGAAGTAGACAAAATTATTTACTTTGAACGAGAGAGCAAAAGGCTTTCCTCTTCTAACCTTACAACTCCATAGGTGTTAACCTGACTCTCTACACTCTAGCATACTTTTCTGATTTATCTGCTAAGAACTACATGAAACTTTAGAGATAGAAGTTCTTTCCTAAATAACTGTGAGATGATCAAAAACAGCACTTAACTGCTTCCTGATCTACTATATGCATAAAGTACTTAATAAAATTAGAATTTTCTTGATGAAACCAAATAACATTTAAATATTCCCAGACACATTGGGAATTTATGTTCATTCACCCCATGAGTAATACTACAAGGTAGAATCAAACCTGTCTGCACCCTGTGCTTTGCACTAGGGGGTAGTACAAGGATATGGTCACAAATTTAGTGGGCACTGAGAGACTGCTGGAGACCACTGACTACAATGTGGGAAAGATTGTGGCTCCCTGTTATCCACTATCTTCAAGAAAAAAGATTAAAGTCAGCTATTCTTAGCCTCACAAGTGCTCTCAGATCCTGCTGGGTTCTTCTAGACTCTGTGATGTCATATACAAGGTACCCTATGCCAGACAGTATCTGCTCTTAAATAAAAAATTGAGTAAAAAAAGTTTCAGAGCTAAATCTTTCAGGGAAGCAGCTCCTAGCTTTGTCTTCCAATGCATTAACTAGTGTTTGGCACGTAGTTCCAGTAGACATTAAGGTAGCAGTCGTTACCTAAAAGAGGGGTGCTATAGCACTGCTTGATAGCATTTTTTTAAAACGTCAGTATGCTGTAAGTGCTTTTTGTTGGAATTGGATCCAGATTAACAGAGAATTGGAGAATTATCTGTGTTTTTTCCTGTATGACTTATCAATTACATCCACTGCTGAGCTGAAAATCTATAAAGTTTGGAGTTGGTCAGTGAAAGATTTTGAAAAAAAAAAAAAAGCTGAGTCAAGCAATGTTCTTCATTATTCCAGCTAGAATATGAACCAAAATATTAAATAATAATTATTAAACCAGTTAAACTATCTATAACCACACCAAATATTACCTTTATAGATATCACTGCATTTGTTTTGCTGCTTGTATTTTATCCCTTCCATATACACCGTTGTGTCAGATGAAGAAAAAATTAAGCATTATCAATTAGAGTATCTTCAGAGAAAACAGCAATTAACCTTCTTCAAAACATAATCTCTTCCTGTGGAGTAACCTCTCCATTATATTCTCTCTGCTCATCCTTTTAAGCAATACTGCTTTGTGTTGACCAGGCTGACACAGTTGCTCATCTGCATTGTTTCTTCCCTTATTGTTCTGTGATATGAAATCACAAACTGTGTTCAGTCAAAACTTTATATGAATATTTAAATTCTTAATGCATTTTTAGGTTTTCCTCCTGTCTCTATATTTTCCTGTACTTTGTGATTTTAAAAAGGGATGAATCATGGCAGCAAAAACTAAAAGTCCCAAAAGTCATATTTTCTTTTTTGAAGCAGATCCAAAAGTACATAATAAATAATTTTTGTAGTGTCTGGATTGGTTTCAAACCAATCTTTTCTAAAAGGGGAAAAAAGTCACTGAAAAATGTCAAGTGCCTTTACAATTTACCAGGACCCATGACTTGATTTTGATTAATGCTCAACAATTCCACCAGCATTTGAAATCATTTCATCAGTGTTAAATCTTACAAAACTAGGTAAGTGCTACATCCAACTCCAAAGTGCATACAATAATTATTAATTCATAGCAAAATAGCATACCACTCTAGGAGAAGAAGCTAAGCAGGGTATCATCACTCTATCAGAAATAGCCATCACTCTTCTTTGACTTGTACCAATGCACACATATTGCTGGCAGCCACATGGATTGAAGAGCTAAGGGAAAGTTTCAAAAAGAAGTCCAAAAGCAAAAGCAGTTGTTCTCCAAGGATTTCACTGTTCCTCTGCCTAGACGGTGGTGAGGTGAGCCACAGCCGAGCAGAATTCTTCACGGGCTTGCTTATTCACACAGCCAGGAGTTTAGGCCATGTGGCTTCCATCCTCCATTTTACAGATAGCACTGTTTGGAAGCTTCATTTCAGTCGCAGAAGAGCTACATCTGACTAACAGCCATGAGAACGTCACTCCTGCTTTATATAGTGTAAACATTTGGAGAATTCAATTGGGAAAGTATAATCACTTGAACGGCATGATGGCCAGCATATTAGGTTAACAGAGAAATTGCTGCAAGCTCTTAAGGTGGCATCAGTTGTTAGATCATTATTTCAGCTGGATGTTGGCACCTCCAGCAGCTGAGCTCCCACTAACTTCATGATGAAGCATTGATTCAGGGAGATACAAAGTTAAAGTGCCACAACTTCCTGCTCTTCCTATGTCCTTCCTTCCAATCCAGCATCCAGGTACCAATACTGTTTGCTGCTGTCTAAGTTGCAATCAAATTAAAGAATCAAAAATATAGCAGCTCAGAGGTAGTCTAAGCAAAAAAAAAAAAAGAAAGAAAAAAAAAAGAAAGCAATCAATTAAAATTAAGTTAGATTGGTTTTGTTTTTCAAAGCTTGTTTTAGTATTGAAAATATTAAAACCTCGTTTTTAATATTGAAAATATATATTTGAAATTCTTCCAGTTATGAAATTGTATTTTCAGTGTACTAAAATAATTCCTATTTTAATTCCTTGTTAGAGCATTAGTCTGAAGGTACAGTAAAGGTTAGATGTCTTGTCTATATGTCTAATTCAGAAGTAATTATCAAATGTCTCAAACATCCTGACAAATAAGTCAGTCATGTCAGTAATGGGCAACACTGGACAAAGAAAATAGGAGTTGTGCTTGTCAGCATGAGGGATTTCACTGCAGGAGAGCTGCTGTAGCTTTCATTATTTCAACGGTCAATGGATGTTGCTATAGAAACTACATAGTTAGCAAGCCATGTAAGCAAAAGAAATATGATAAAAACAAAACTCATATCTATCAAAAAACTGATATTCATTTGTTGGTTTTATCTTTCAAATATATCACCAATTGATGAGATTCGTACTAATGATCTCATATATCCACACAGTACTTGTATATGTCCCATCATGTACTATAACACATAATAATCAAAATCAGTATCGATCCAAAACCTTTTCAATATCAATTTAAAAATGAAATAACATCCAGTTATTTGAAAATGTAAAAATAGCATTTGGCTTCCAAACAAGATATCAGTCCTCAGTAAATATGAATGACGAATTATTAATATCTCTTGTATGATGTACTTCCTTTGCTTAGAGGCAAAACAGCCTTTTAATATTTAAGCTAGCTTTTATATGTCACAGAAAGTACTTGCAAATACAGTTACCTGTCTGAGGTATGAAATCGATTATCGCCTACATAGCAGTTTGACTTGAATTTGTCCATATTATGCACTTATGCTGATTTGAAAATCTGTAATTAATGAGTGAAACCTGAGATTCTTTTTACTTCTGTTTTGTATAATGAAATAAATAGCCAACCTGCTATTTTACAAGTGGGATTAAAGAGTTAGAGACCTTTTCATACTAAAAGAAACAATGCAAGACAGGTGATCATATTTCATGCTTGAAAAACAGAAAGCTTTACAAAGAAACCAGGCTTATAATGGAACCATGGTCAGTATTCTGGAAATATATTTTTTGTCAACTTTTGGATAACCATATTTTCCACTACATTGATTTCTATTGCACACACTTTCAGTAGCATGATTTTTTTTCTTCTAGAACTGAATACACATCAGAATGTGTAAATCCTCTTATTTCCTTTCCATGTCCTGTGATAAGGGTTGAATGGCAGAGCCCTGGGCTTTGCATTCTCACTGCTACCTAGCTGAAGGATTTATTGATAAAGGAGTCCCCAGCATTAATCACCAAAACAGATGTATTAAATAGGCAAAAGCCAAGAAAATGAAAAGATCTGATATACCAAGATGAGAACAGTGCCGAGTAACCAAAAACAACACAAGTGTTGGTGTCTTCAGACAAGGAAAAGCACCTTGATGACCAGCAAAACCACACAGCATTTGTCATCTATTCAACTGCAACTTGTTCATCTAGTGATCACAAATAAACTTTTCACTATCACATTCCTTCTGAGGTCTATGAAGAAAAAATACCAACACATAGAAATGATTGCTTACATTCCCACTGAAAGCCTTGGTGCCTTTAACTGCAAAGTCTCTTGGGAAATATCAATAAGCTTTGGCCACTAGGTTGCACTGGAAAAGAAAATATCCAGTGTTTCATGAATGCTTGCATTGGCACCATAGAAAAATATACAGGAACAACTTAACTGAAAAAGAACAATCAAAATCTCTCTTTTTTTTTTTTTTTTTTTTTTTTAATAAAAGAAGCAAAAAACAAGAAATAATTTAAATAGGACACTGTTGGTTTGCACTGATCCATGATTTGGTCAGTTTGGCCATTTTAGCTGGACTATTAAAAGTAATTCTTAGAAAAGACATTGAGTCTTCAAGGGTCTCATTCCCTTCCATCCCAGAGGACTGAGATTAATGTCTACTATGGGACTGTGCCAGGAACGTGGTCTTTTCTTGTTAACGCTGCTCCTGGAAAAGAGAGAACTATTGTAAACCTCTTAACGCACTTTCCTCTTGCCGTGTCTCTCAACCCAGTCACACAATTTGAAAGGATATTAGAACAGACAGAGAGTGCAGAGTTGAAATCAAGCATACGTCCTTATTCCATGAAAGCTTTGCATATCACAGGGTCTGTGTTATGAAATGGTCAATTGTTTGCCCCTGAGTCCTCATCCATTACATTCACATAAAAAAGACCATCTTACAGTCAGAGATTTGCAAACTGTTGGATGCTGTCTCAATATGGCAGGAGAGAGGAAGTTCATTGCCCAAGCCCAAGCTCGATGTACCCCAGGGGACTGAAGCTGAGCCAAGGCAGCCAAAGGACAGATGTAAAACCAGTTTGGATCTTTGCAGACAGAAACATCTGAGTCTGTTATGACCTGTGGATTTGGGGTCTCCCAGGTTTAGAAAGCTTGAAGCCATATGAATGATTGTGGAAGAGTATACTGCTGCAGCTGTGGTGAACATCACTTCCCAAGACAGAAACTCCTTTGGAAAGGAGTGGATTTTGCAGGATTTCTGCAGAAGGAGGCCATTCGTATGTGGCTTGAGCATCTATTCTTGATCTTATAACACTTTATGCTTTATAAACAATAATTTGAAAAAACATCTGAAACAAAAACAGCTTGCTGCAAAACCACAAAGTATGCTATCACTGTCTAGTAAAGAAGAAACAATCAGCAGCTGTACAAGAGCCGTTCATGGAAAACACTCCAAGAGTGGAAAACAGTAATTAATTTTTCTCATTACCTAAGGGAGGTAAGACAGCGGGCCCTGTTCGCATCCCTCAGTAGGGAACCTTGCCCAGGCTTACAGTGCAGCCACTAGAGAAGGAGGATCATCCATGGAAGAACTAGCATACCTCACATCTGGATCAGGTAGGGAGAATCTGGCCAAGTAGCTTAATTCAGTAGTGGAAAGCCATGCACCAAGTCAAGGATAAACTTCAGAGCAGACAGAGTAATTAACTATTTTGGTGCTATTAGTGGTTGGCCATGAGGAGAAGTGAGTTCTAATTACAGGAAAATCAACAGTAGATGGAACAAAAAATGAAGGAGAAGGGAAGTTTATTTTATGTGACTACATGGACTACCTTTGTCCAAGTAAACAGAATTTTTCATACTATTTAATTATTATCAAGCTTCTTGGCATGACTTTAGTCCAAGATCCAAGCAATGGCCCAGTATGTTTAGGAGAGGACACAAGCTATAGTCTGTACCCAACAGGCTTAATGATGCCTTGATGGCAAGGGGATGCAGATGAGTCTAGCATGATGAACATGTCTATCTTCTGCTACTTCTGCAGCTGGGGACAGTGATTAGTCCTGGCTGTGTCTGACCAACAGGTAAAGCTGATGTATTGTTATGCTTGCCACTATTTCAAGGACCATCCTTCAAGCCATGCTAATGTACAAGGGCTGCTCTGAAAGTAATGCCTCCTATTTTATTACGTTGGTCGATGCCATCAGAAGTGGATGTTGGTGGTATAGCATTAGAGGTTCAGCCTTCCTTCCAATATTCTGTTACATTTTGTTACCGTGTCAGCAGAGGGGCAGTCTGACAAAATGATGTCTGACATAGAAGTGTGCATGAAGCAAAGGTGTGGAATTGAATTGCTCCATACAGAAAAAATTGCACCTATTGACATTCATCAATGCTTGCTGAATGTTTATGGAGACCAAATAGTGGCTGTTAGCTCAGTGAGGTGGTGGGTGGTGCATTTCAGCAGTGGCAACAGTGATGTGAAAGACAAACCATGTTCCAGATGGCCATGCACAGCTAGTGCACCACGAAATGAAGGGTGTCTTGATCTGCTCATCCATGGGAATCGGAGGACTACAACTAGGGAACTGTGTACGGAGTTGAATATCAGTTTCAGTGCATTGGAAATGATGGTGGCAAAGTTGGAGTATTGCAAAGTTTGCGCCAGGTGGTCTCCACGAATGCTCACACAGGAACAGAAAGAACACAATAAGACAGTTTCCCAGATTGCATGAGAATGGAATGGTGATGAGACGTGGTGTCACCACTACAAGCTGGAGTCAAAATAGCAGTTTGTGGAGTGGCGATGTCAATTTCCCATTGAAGAAAAAGTTCAAGATGCAGCCCTCGGGAGGTAAAGTAATGTGCACCGTCTTTTTGGATAGGAAAGAGGTGATCCTTCTGGATTTCCTGGAACCCAGACAAACCATCAACTCTCACAACTACGTCAGGGTGCTGACTAAGCTGAAGGCTCAAACTTCCAGAGTCAGGCCGGAGGAGAAGACAGTCGTTCTCTTACAATGTGATAACATCAAGCCCCATGCCAGTTGGAAAACTATGGAGCACATTGCCAATCTTGGCAGGACTGTTTTATGACACCCAATATATAGTCTGGATTTTGTACCTTCTAGCTTCCATCTGTTCAGGCCAGTGATGGACTGCAAAGGCAACATTTTCCTAGCAATGACACTGTCATAGCCGCTGTGAAATAGCGGGTCACCTCCTCTGGTGCAGATTTTTACGAGCACAGCACGCAGACTATTATTGTTCATTGCTGGTGAAAACGCATAGCTAATGGTGGTGGCCATTTTGAAAAACATTGTTTTGTAGCTCAGAATTTGCTCTATCAACGAGTGTTATTGTGCTCCTTATATCTGTTGTAGTTTCCATGGAAATAAACAGAAGGCATTACTTTCAGGGAGACCTACATACTTTTGGAGTGACCTACATAGATTTGACTTAAGATTCTTGCTAGTTGATGGTAGCTCTTGCACTATATTCCATACTCTTCTACCCTTATTGCTTGTTGGAACTATATGAACTACAGAATTTTCTTTTTTTATCTTATTTTTTAAGCACTAATTCTTAAATATCTGATAGCTTCCCTCATCTATTATCAGCCACTGCTGACATTTATTGTTAATGAACTCTTATGTATCTATATATGTATGAACATGTTTCCATGGATTGTTCAGTTTCTATGTATACATTATGTATGGCATTCTCATGTCTCTTTCTGACTGGGATGGCTCTCTAATCAGAGAGAAATATTCTGTTTTGCTTTAGAATTGCTACTTGTTCTTCTAGAAAACACTGTTCTACAATCTTCAGCAAGTTTAAGCCTGTCCTGCTGCAGCTGATATGCAAAGCAAAATACTGAACACATTTATGAGAGCAGAGTTAGGATTTTGCAGGCCATCAGTATTTAGTACTTGAATTTCAGTGTCACTTACTGCTGGCGATTTATGCCGACTAGAGTAGTAGGGTTGCAGTTTTTTTGGCAACAAATATTAAGACATTTGCACAAGAAATCATAAGGGTAGGCTAATATGTTGTATATTTATCAAATATTAAACATTCATCCTCACAATTTTAAGAAGTGGAACCACAGAAAGGTATTTAACTTCCGCCTTTAGCAAGGCAGTTGGAAAATAGTGCAGAAAAATGTTTAAGCTACTAGTGGTTTTGTAACACCATACCATATACCCTCGATAAAAAATTAGGAAGTTAACAGGCTGAACAAATCTTAAAGGGCAAAAAAATCTCTTCAGACATCACTCACTTAAACAGTTGCCATTAGAGGAAGTTGTATTAAGCGCAGATGTTAAGTGTCTGCAGGAGCTGCGGTGTGAAAACATCAGGCTATTCAGCGCTTTCCAAGGCTCTCAGTGCATGAACCCTACATGCCACTCAGACTGAACATCCACTGTGACAGCAGCACTGGCGTGGAGTTCTGACTCCATCAATACCTCACACACTAAGATCTTATTATTTTAACAAGGCTCCTTACTGTGCCAGTTCCAAATGGACATTAAGGCTGAACACCAAAGTAAACAGTGTGGACAATGAACTTAATCACTGCAAACACCTGATGACTGCTTCCACCAGCCCTTTCTTTTTTCTATCTCTCGCAGACTGCCCATTATTTTGGTCCTCTGGGCAGCAATTAGCTGTCATCAAGCTCCCTCTCTTAGGCATCTTTTCTGCTAGAGACTAATCCGCCTCAACACAGTCCATTCTTCTGTCTGTTGCCGTTCTTTGTTGGCTACACCGTGTGCACAAATTAATTAGGGCTCGATTTAAGGGCTAACTCAGCTGGTTTATAGCACAAACGAGTACAGCTGTTTTTCTGCATAAGATTTTCAGCTCTTTAAAAATTTTTTTTTCTCTTGGTTTGGAAATATACGGTGTGTGTGCAAGTTAAACATGAGATTTTTAGCAGATGCAACTGGCTAAGGAAGTTGACAACATGAATCTGTTTAGCCCATCTGCTCCTGAGGATCCAACTCAATTTCTTGCAGAGCTTTAGGGTTAGGACTACTGAGTTTCCAGTGTCAAAGGGTGGCTTCTCTACCTCAGACATGCTGGCATTCTGATCCTGGGAGGTCCCCTGCCCCCAAAAAACAGAAACATCTGGAATCACATGGACAGCTTGCTTGCTGAGTTCAGCAACTGGGATCCCTGTAGCTACAGCTCCATCCCACTGTTAGGAGACCTACAAAGCACTTAGCAATTACTGTCTTAACTATAGGATTACAAGTGCATTTGATATCATATGTATAGTATGAGCCTTCAGATTTTACAGAACATATTCTTGGGGTATAGTTTTCACTGAAATACTTCCTCAGAGAGATAAACACCATGATGTTTTAATTTAATTCAGTGAATATTCCTGAAATAAAAGCGTATTTTACTTAAGTGAGCACGTTATGTTTATATCCTCTTACACATGCTTGAATTTTAAAATTCTGAGTAATGATTCAACATTGAAGCAATAAAACACCTCAAGTGATTGGGAAAAGTACATTCTGAACATGCAGATATTCTTCACTGTTCATTTCAGAAGTCAGTTTTGGTCATGAAACTGGAGTGCTTGATTATGTTCTCAGTGAAGTCAAATGAGAGTGCTGCTTTTAACTTCTATGGATGCCTGTAAAATGTTAGGATATATGTGTGTATGAGAATTCTGTACTCTGGGCTTGATTTCACTGCCACTGGGCATTAAACACTGCAGACAATATATAAACAGCAGCATAATTACCTTGGTAATGACCGTGGAGTTTTGTATTCCTTGCAGCCAACTGAGGTCTTATTTTATTGGGATATACCATTATTTCATGGTCTAATTATTTAAATATTGCTGCAAAACAAACAAGTACAGGCACAAGCCTCAGAGTCTCAGTAATCTTCCTCAACCTGGAACAATTTGTTTATATTTTATATCCATATAGTTATATGTGTATGCATGTGTGTATATATGTATGTACATATGCACACGCAAATATACACATATGTATATTTCATAGGATTTATACATTCACAGCGGCCAGCATTGTCCCTGACTATGCGTACAGAACATTCAACAGCGACTTAATGATGGGTTCGGCCCTCCATACCACCAAAATCCAAATAGTGGCAAAGCCAGCCTGGCAGTTGGAACCAGAGGACTACTTATATGTTAGCAATTAAAAAGCTGTTGAAGTGCTTTATTAGATGGGGTTAATCAGCTCCTCCCCAGAATAAACCTACTGAAATGAAGTTTTGTGATCACATTTACTGAGCTAAAAAAAATATCTTGTTTCTTCCTATTTAAGTAGGGAATAAATAGATATCATTTTGTCTGTTCTATCTTCCTTTATTTCCTTTTTAAAAGCAGGTACTGAGCTGTCACCAGTTCAGACGAGAACTGTTACCTTGAATGTCGAATACAAATGTTGTATAAATTATATGTTTGAATCACTCATGGAATAGATATGGAATTATTAGACACACAGTATGTAAAAACCAGGGCAAAAGTCTCTGTGAATTGACCTTGGAAGGGAAGTTATTTAAATCAATAGAGTGAAAACAAGAGGTAAAAAAGTACAATTCAGAAGAGAAAACATCTTCAGAATTTTCTAGAACAAACACGCTAATTTAAGTTCAGCTCTGCTAAAAAAAAAAAAAAAAAGAAAAAATAAGGAAGACAAATATTTATGTGAGTGGAATCTCGCCCAGCCCAGTCCCACCACTTGTACGCATGAATAACTTTACACACTTTAGCAGTAGGGTTGGCTGGGGTGGCATTCCTCTGTCTGTCCATTACCACATCATTATTATGCGCCATCAAAAAAGCTTTCCATTCTAAAGAAAACACACCGCCAGTTCAAAATAAACATTTTCAATATAAATGTACTTTCACCTGTAGAGTTTGCTATTAATGGATCCTGATTTATAGGCCATACCTCATTAAGAATTTTTGTACCAATGAAACCACTTTCTAGATTCACAGGTGGCTGATTTCACACCAAAAATAAAATAAAATAAAAATCTTATTTTGACGGTTTTGTCATGAAAAAAACCTCTCAAACGGCCCAGTGCATTGTGATTTCCGTGGTTCTTTTTCTCCTGAGCTGTTCAATTAGTTGGAAATCTCTCTCTGATGGACTGAAGCAGCTCGAGTGAACGCCTGAGCGCACAACCAATTAGGCTCATTTGAAGTTGCAGAATTGCCTTCTTTGGTGTTAAAACCCCATGTCAAACACTGGGTCTAAGATCATTTGTACTACAAAATGAGATTGACAGAGCAGCTGCAACAGGGGACATGCCTGCTGGACGACTTAATTGTAGAGACTGAAGGGCCATCATGAACTGGCGTGTGGAGATTGTATCACCACTGCTGCATTACAAATGCTCTTTATTAACAGTGATCTGTAATCAATGAGCTCAGGCTTTTCGCCAGAGCTCCAAAATCAGACAGGCAGCTCTCCTCAAAAGGAAGAGGAGGAGTCACCAGCGCAGGGTGTTGCGCTGAGAAATGGAGCAGCGACGGGATGCGCGCACCCTCCCCGGCACCTCGCTGGGGCTGGGAATCTGCGGAGAGGGAAACATCTGTCCAATCGAAATGGCTTTCCTCATTTCGCAGAGTATGCATGAGCTGGGCTGAGCATGCAGCAGTGTGCGGGCAATTGCACTTATATTGGCATGAATGAATTATGGTTACTTGACAAAGCAGTATTTCATTAGTCAAAGAGAGTACACCAACTCACACTGGTGTGGATAAAACAGTTGTGATGATGGCATAATGTCTGTAACTCTATGGTAACCCAATGATACAAATTACCTGAAGTAAATCCAATAGGCTAAGTTTCAGTAAAATACTGGGGAAAAAACGGTGCATTTAAAACTTTTGAGTAAAAAGCCTTTCCCTTTTGTTAATAAGACGTCTTGATTTTTTTTTAAAAGCAGTTGCTTCTCACTGATGCTTCCAAGCCAGCAGTTATGTTTACGTCCACTGACTGTAACCTACTGGGCCAGTCTCCTGGAAAACAAAACAGAAACGAAAACACAACAAAACAAGAAATGTGCACAAGTATTCACAGATTACTTAATGATGAGGCATTGTAAAAACAGTGCTGAAGTCAACATTCAATTTAGCTTAAATCAACAATCACTGACTGCAATTACTAACCCAATGCATTTTGCTATGAGAATAACCTCAGTGCTTTCTTCAAAGATGTTTTATTCTTGTCTGCTATGCTCTCTGAAAGACTACCAGAAAAGAAACAAGAAATTTGAACAAGTGATACAGAAACAGCTCAGCTACTGTGGCAAATCACATGCAGATGAGCTCTAGTATCAGAAAATGATGCTTTGAGTTTGTGCTCCTCAATTACACGAGAAATCAGTGCTTGAATGTGTCATCTAAACTTTTGGCTCCTCGTATGAGTCAGACAGATGGGATTACTTTTAATTACAGGGTTTTTTTCCTTTTCTAAAATTTATAACACAAAGTAGGATTATCTGTTCAGTTGTATATTACAGATTTTACTTTCCTTAAGGACTAGTTCTTCTATTGGCAATAATTCCCACATATTTATAAAGTTTGCTCAAATTAAGCAGATTCATACTGTGTCATTCTGCATCAATTACAACACAAGCAGCAGGCAGTTGAAATCAACCTGCTTTAGGAAAAACCTCTGAAGTAAATACCTGCACATGTACTCATGTTTTAAATTATCCTTAAGAACTCTCTTTTATGGCAGTACATATGGCAAACTTGACATTGTTTGGGCTTCAGCTTGTCTCATGGTTACCTTGTGAGTTACCTTTTGTGACTCAGTCCATCTGCTACCTCTTTCCTTACAACCAAAGAGTGAGTTCTGAGGAGGGAATTGTGTTACTCTTCTTCGTCTGCATGGTGCCTAGCTCAACACTGTCATTGTCATGAGCAGTGATCCAGGAGGATACAGCAGAACTATGCTGGCTGCTACTGTTACTGAAAATCAGAAAAATTAAAATATTCAGCTTGTTTAGTGTAGGAAACACATTATGTGTTTCCTGCGGCAGAAATTCCTGATAGCAGTATGGTTAGAAGTGCAGAAGAGGGATCTACAGGTAAGATGATAATTAAAGCATAATCAAGACATACAAAATTGAAAAGCAGGATCAGTTTTTAAGTAAATGAGTTCTTATACAGTATATTCATCAGCTACATTGGACCATCTTATTCTATATTTGCTAGTATTTTTACACAAGTGTTCAGACCAATGCACTCCAACCAAAACAAGCATCTAAACTTACATGATTCATGAACATAAGGAAATAACTAATCAACAAATACAACTGAAAGTAAACAGATGTGTGTTTGCTCCTACTAATGCATTCATAACTAAACCATCCAGTCAATAAAGGTATGAAATATCAGTTCCTTTTTCCCCTCCCACTTGTAGTTTCTGCACATTCCCTTAATACTAATCTCAGTGTATGGCGTTAGATAAACTTGTTGTTGTGCTGCTGTAATCTGGCTGAATGATCTTGCCATTTCTCTTTCTGTTCCAAAATCTCTTATTCTTACCTTGTTCACCTTTTCTTGCAAAACTGACGTCCCAAAAAAGACTTGAAATATAACATATTTAACTAGATGATTAATTTCCTTTCTCATTGATCACTTTTTTCTACATGTAAGGAAATATTAACCTGGTTCACTAATTAACATTTCACATTAGCAACTATTCCTTCTCTTTGTGACCAACAAGATTTAAAACTTGAAAAAATCCTTCCACATTTATGGTTTAGCAACCCTTTTTTTTCATCAGTCAACTTACTATTCATATAAAATTAATAAAATAAAGAGTGTAACACTAGAATAAATAATGTCCCAAATGCAGTAAAATCTCTGTGAACAAAAGGTGCAGAATCTGAACAGGCTACAGAGAACCTTGAAATATTTTAAGTCTGTTTTGTTCACTTTATAGATGTATTATCAAGCCTATAGATGTTTGTGATGATAAAAGAGGCAAAAATAATTGGGAGTCAGACTGTGAGTTAACTAATTCAAATATGCAAGAAGAGTAATAGCATATCTATTTTACAGTCTTCAGATAAAGTTGTCAATTCTGGTGTGGTTATTTTGAATGCTCACTTGGGTAAAATGTGAAGGTGGTTTGAAATTGCTTCTTGAGTGAAAACTGATCAGCTGGCAAAGATTATGTTGCTTACATTTCGATAAAGTTAGAATCTTCCTTCAAGAGGAAAAATATCCAAATAACTGATTATTCAGATTATTGCTCGTACCAAGTTATTTATTTGTTGATTGGCCACTTAATCTATTGTTAATTGTTAACAAATCTATTTTATTTTATGTATCCAAGTGAAAGCTTGACCAATGCATATTATGTATCACTCCTCTATGATGTTTCACATGCTTGAATTAAAATCTCTGTGATATTTTTATTAAATGCAGTAGTCTTTTCTTTCTTGCCCCAGATTTTAGTCATTATAATTGCTCTGTCTCACACTTCAAATGTTTCTGAAGAGATTTGTTTTCAATGCCATTGTACAAATTATGATAGGATATAGTGTGGCGGGTATGGTAGTATGCAAACTGTGATGTGGACCAGAGACATAGATTTTCATCTGAAATAGAAATCTACTTGAAGATGGACAATTTTTCTTGGGATGGCTGAGTAAAAGTCATTGTGGACCAGGTTCTGTAAGTCTTCAACTAGGTGATGGAAAACAATGGGATAAAACTCCTAAGGGAATGCTAAGAACATTTCTTCTCCCTGTGATTCTTTCACAGTTTTGTTTTGTTTTCAAAGAAAGAAGAACAATCCACTTGACTAAACATAATATATATAATTCAGAAAAATCAAGGAAAAAAATCTCCATTACAGCTGTTTCATACATTTTTTTCTTAATAAATTTGCTAGACTTATTTGGTAGGTTAAATTGATTTTGCTTCACGGAAACATGACTGATAAGCAATGCTTTATTTATAATCAATGTAAATATTTCTAACAACTCATACAGCTTTTCTAAGCAATTGAAATCTGACATGCAACCTTGCTTATCTTTATCTTAGAGTATAGCCTAAATGCTTCCAATAAACTTATAACTGCTGTTTCCAGGATAAAATGGAAAAATGTTTTGATATATCAAACACTTTTATTTCAGATGCTTAAAAACGGTGAGGTTCCAAAGCCCAGTCAGATAAGTGAAACACTTTACTCACTATTAAATACCACAGAAATGGCTGTTAAACATCACACAGTCACACATTAAACAATCAGTTTTCAATTAGGTCTTCTTCCCTTGCATAAATCAGAGGAAGAATTCATACTAGGTTGAGAAGTTCAAAAATCATTTCATGTGCAGATGCCAGTGAAAGGAAAAGCAGAACATGCTAACTAGGAGAGATGAGGAAGGACAGCGTATAAGTAGGAAACCTTCCTCATTTAAAATAGCTGGGACACCCCAACTTAAAACCTAGCAGTTGTGAAAACAGGTCTCAGTCTCTGTTTTGAAGGGGAGATATATTTCCTACATTTTCTGCCCTGAATTATACACACAGCTGCATTGACAGTTCTACAATATAATTTTTGCTCAAAATAAAATCATAACACAACAGATCTTGTTTGTCACATTTGAAGCACCTTCCTCTTAGTGTTCCTCCAGCCAGGCAAAAGTTATTTCAGAATTTTACATCATCTTGCAATGCAAGTATTAAAAAGTATGAAAGCACCCCTCCTGACTTTCCTATATCACTTCACTTCCTCCAAAAAAATGAAACCAGATGACATTTCGGTTTATTTGTTATTAGAAGGAGTGGGAAGAATGTAATGTTGTATACATCCCCACTCCATTATTTCTGTGCCAGCTTGAGTTTCATAATTTAATTCAATTCCAGTAGGGCAGAGCACAGCAATACAATTCATAAAACAGTAAACTATGCAAACATGACATCGAAGTTATAATGCAGTATTCCTATGCATGCTGAGTTGTCATTTTTATAACACAGCATTTTCACCAGAGGGACACTTAATTAAAAACAGATTCTTTGTATCTGGTATCGAACTAGCACCAACAATTAATTCATTCTAATTCTATTTTTCTATCAGGAGCTAGTCTTTAATTGTGATGAAAAATGCAGTGTGCACATTTGATTTGAATTAGAGAAACCATACTAAGTCTCAGCTAGAAGCAAAAAGAGGATAACCATCTTGTAACAGGGAAAACAACCTTGTACAAACTACAGGAGACCATGCTTTTCTGGGAAAAAAAAACAAGAAGGACTGTCAATGTAACACAACAAAGAAGACGGACAGCTGTAAAAGCTAACATTATTGTCTGTAAATTATTTAGGGCTAATAGTATCTTTACCTAGTAAAACCCACAAATATAATGTTCCCTGCCTCTACTCTGGTTCAGAAACATGGTGGATTGGGCCCACTGAAAACCTGAAAATGCTAAGGCTAGCAATATTGAGTTTGAGCATTTTCTTTTCAAACTCTTAAATTCCCTCCTGGTGTGTTCAAAGAGAAGCGCCAATTTAGAAAGGATTTGAGTGAGGACAGGGTGATGATTTTGTAAATGAAGGTGGTAAAAATAGTTGATACATTTCAGGAAAAGTGGGAAAATAGAGATGACTATTTATGGCTGCTACAGGTAGCAGGACTGAGATGAGTTAAAGAAGGGACAAGATATTTCTAAGCAAGAGGTTAAGTTCAGAAAAGATTTCACTGGCCTCAATAAGCTTTGGACAAAAACTTTATTACAGGAGCTTTCTATGAATATCTGCTGCCAGATATAATGCTTTTTACCTGAGAAAGACTCTCCTTTAGTCCCTATGCCTCATGTCTTTGTGCCCTGTATAACATTCCTGGGACGAGAAAAAAGAAAATATTCCACTGGACTCGGGGAACTGCTCATTCAGAAACTGAACGCAGGCAGATGTATTTGGTCTCATCTTCTCTATTTTGAAAATGAAAGCTCTTAAAATGTCTTAAAATCAGCTTATTGTACCTCCTTTGTCTGGACACAGCTTTTGTTTAAATCAAAGGGAGACTATCAACTCAAACCAATCTACTTAGCTATTCTCGCAATCAATGTTACGGCAATTTCTTGCCATTCTGTGGCAAACTGTGGTCTTCTCTGCCTTTCCAGTTCTGTTCTGCAATCTTCTACTCTCCAGCACAATTTTCTATTTAAGTTTTACTTGGTTTATGACTAAGCTATTGCTTTTCTTGAACCTCTTACTGTTACTGTTTTCCTAAATTGTTTTTGTGGTCCTATTTTGAGCTAATTAGAAAACGACTATTTATCTTTTACAACCAAAAAGCAGAATAGGCTCGTGGGCCAAGTGTTTTTGTTATATCTCACCTCTCATATCATGCTTTCAGCTGAGAAACTCATGTTTTTGAGAAATATCACAAGGAATATCAGCCTAACAGTCAGGCTATGCAGCCTATGTAATCACTGTTCATATTACATGGCCCTTATTCAGTAAGTTATTTGTTCTTCATCTCAGGAGTCTAAAGTACTGCAATCAGACAGCCTAGAAACCATAACGCTAGTTTAGTGAAAGCAACAAAGACAGATAAAATGCAGACAGAATTTAAGTACCTATGTCACAGTGTATGGGCTGAATCTGTTCATTCCTTTCTTCCGTCTTGTCTGGGCACCTAGCTGTCTGACATCCAAGTTTTTGACAAGCTAATCACTTTGCTGAATAGCAGGGAAGAACCTTGATGTAAAACCATTTGTGTCAATAAACCTAAGCTTGCAGTTTTGTTTCTAAGGTCTTTCTGGGAATGCCCAAAATAAATGAGTTGAGTTCAGCTCAACAGGATAGGAGCATTGAGCACTACCATGCTCTTTAGTCAGTCGTACTTCAAATACTGCAGACATGAGTGAAGCCTGTTACAGGAGCCACAACAGATCAGATCGGCCCCATGTTTTGCAGTCCCAAGCACACATAGAGGCTGGGTGGAGAATGGCTTGAGAGTAGTCCTGAGGAGAAGGATTTGGGGGTGTGTGTCGATGAGAAACTCAACATGAGCCGGCAGTGAGCGCTTGCAGCCCAGAAGGCCAACTGCATCCTGGGCTGCATCAAGAGAAGCGTGGCCAGCAGGTCGAGGGAGGTGATTCTGCCCCCGTGGCAGCGGGGTTGGAACAAGATGATCTCTAAGGTCCCTTCCAACCTGAACAATTCTATGATTCTGTGATTCTATGTTGGGCCAGAATAGCAGTTCTTTATGTCTGTTATTAGTCTACAGTTCATGAAGGATATAAAGAAAATATATCTACCTCAATTACATGATTTTTACTATTTCTACCTTCATGTGAACATTATAAAGAGTATGAATTTACACCCGAAGAAATAAAATATTATTTTATTTAACCCAGAAAATAAATTAGTCCTTTTCCAGTTCTGATTCTTTGCTATCTCAATTTTCAATGCATTTATTTGTTAAAGTCAATAATAGTAATAACTTTTCTCTTTCCACTTAATACAAAAGGGAGTGCAAGGCGCATGTGAAGAAAGGTAAAGATGAATCTAACTCCTAACTTCTGCGAGTTAGGCACAGCAGTACTAATAGTTGCCGCATACAATTTCTGGTTATTAATTGGAACTTATTAGCAAATTAATATTTCTCTGGCCTAAAGAAGAAAACACAGGTACATCATGGTTACACCAAACCTTTTTGACAATCCAGCTTCAAATCACTTCTGTAGGTTAAACATGAGGAAGAAGATATATAAGGACACTAGTTAATTTTCACATAGATGTTGTTACTTGAGCAGTTCATTTCATTTGTTTTCATTTTAATACTGCACTTGACAGTTTACTTATGCCTATGGTAAGTTCTGATGACCACACTTGGACAAAAAATTTTTCAGAATAACATTTCCAAATCTGCTGCAGGTTGAATAGTCAATGAAGACATTTCATTTCTCAGAGCTCCAATAAACACTGTCAGCCAACCAGCTGGGAAAAAGCTCTATAGAGGAGGACTTGGGAATCTACTTCTAGGCTCCCTGATGTGAGACGGATGTAACTTACTGTAAGTTAACGGAGATGATGAAGGGACTGGAACATCTGTCATACAAGGAGAGGCCGAGAGAGCTGGAGTTGTTTGGCATGGAGAAAAGAAGGCTCATTGAAGATCTGAACAATGTGTTTAAACACCTGATGAGGGTAAGGGATGGAAACGACAGAGCGAGACTCTTCTCAGTGTAGCCCAGTAATGAGAGAAGAGACAACAGGCACAAACTGAAGTTATGTTTAAATGTAAGAGGAAACTTTTCTACATGAGGGTGAATGAGCACTGACACAGGCTGCCCAGAGAGGTAGTGAAGTCTCCTCCCTTGTAGATCTTCAAAGCCAAGCAGGTCATAACCCTGGACAGCCTGCTGTAGGTGTCTCTGCTTTGAGCCGTAGGGTTGGACTAGAGATCTCCAGAAGTACCTTCCAGCCTCCATCCTGCTGTGAATCTCTGACTGTAATTTATTTTTTCCAATGAAAAAGAAACACTTCTATAAAAGCCAAACTTTTCAGTAAGAACTGTAATAAAAATGAGCAGCATCACATAAAAGATCTAACAGCGATTTCCAGAGCCTGGTTTTCAAGAAGACAACGTTTTTAGGAATTTCTATGTTGCTTTGTAGAGGGAATAGATATAAATCTAATCTAGGGAACTTAATACAATGAGGTTGAATTTATTATAAGGGAAGGCAGAGTACATTTACTGTCTGTGTAGGCAAACATGCACAAAAGAGCAAAAGCAAGTAATTACATAATGCTCTGATTTGACATTCAAGTAAGTATAAACTAATACTGACTTGAGCCTTCTAATCATGTTCACACTGATTCAAATGAAAATGTATGGTTTTTATTACAATGATTTTACCACTGATTTAATGGAATTTCTCTCCAGCTAAGAGTGATTATTAGTCACAGAAGTGCTGTAATGTTGTGACCCTTTCAAACTTTTGTTATGAAGTAGTTATAATTGCGTTTCTAATGTTCAAGTATTTGCAGTTGGATTCACATAATTTAACAATTATTTTACTGCATAATATTCATATGCAATTTTGAGTTTCTTACGATGTTTGTTTGTTTTCATATCTAGTCTATTGATGGGTGTAAGCAGTCACTGTTTTAGAAACATTCCTATCCACATATTTGATAGGACTATTTGCAATAATATTCAACAAGACAAAAGAGACAAAGCTAAATCATTTAAAGATTAATTTATGTTATTAAACATTTTATACCATTCATCCAACTGCAACATTGGTGATATATTTTCATACAGATGGTATTTGTTACTTTATAAACATTTTTCAATGTTGCTTTACTTGCAAGGGTTCAACGAAACTTGTTTTCTCTTATTTTAAATTAATATTTTAATTTTAGGTTGTTTTCTATTCTATGCTTTTTTACACAGGTAAGGCTTTATAGAAAGTCCTTAGTAGCATACCCATCTCTACAATTCTGTAAATCTCTATGTAACTTTTCTGTCAATATCCACTAAAGTGCAAACATATAATGTACAGTCTATTATTATCTATGCAATAAAGGGAGACAGATGGTTAAGAAGCATGCTAATAAACTTGCTTGAATAATCTCCCTGATATTCACAATTAGATATTACATGTGGAGGAAAAAAGAATGCATTCGCAAGGATGGCAATAGTCCTATTATGACTGCCTGAAAACACACGACTGCACATATTTAGATTTGCAGGGCTACAAAAATGCTGTAGATAGTATTTTGATTACAAGCCCTTGCTTTACAGCAATTTTCTTCATCTCCTTCCTTTCAGTCTAATCATAGAAATTCTAAGGACAGATGAGTGGAGACAGATGTATGTAAAGTACACAGCATCATTTTCTAAGTGAGCATTCACTGATGTCTGAAATTAGTAGCAACTCGTAGAAACTAGTAAGTTGCTTGTTGACACTGACCCACTAATCATTTTATTGTTTTTTTTTACGCTGGAGATTGAACACCTGAGGCAGGGAAGGAACTGCTGTCAAAGATTTACCATAGCCTATCCCTGTGTTTCCAGTGAGAAGAGATTTTTCATGCTCCTGTAAACATACATAATGTGGAGGTAGAGTTGTACTCTGAAATTACGTAAGTGCAACAACATTATACATCCAGCAGCAGCTGCTCCGGCTCTAAGGCTTTGGCTTTTTCAATATTTAGCAAATCATAATATTTAAACTCTTTGGAAATAATGAAGATGATAAAGATCTTTTTCTTTTCTTTTCTTTTCTTTTCTTTTCTTTTCTTTTCTTTTCTTTTCTTTTCTTTTCTTTTCTTTTCTTTTCTTTTCTTTTCTTTTCTTTTCTTTTCTTTTCTTTTCTTTTCTTTTCTTTTCTTTTCTTTTCTTTTCTTTTCTTTTCTTTTCTTTTCTTTTCTTTTCTTTTCTTTTCTTTTCTTTTCTTTTCTTTTCTTTTCTTTTCTTTTCTTTTCTTTTCTTTTCTTTTCTTTTCTTTTCTTTTCTTTTCTTTTCTTTTCTTTTCTTTTCTTTTCTTTTCTTTTCTTTTCTTTTCTTTTCTTTTCTTTTCTTTTCTTTTCTTTTCTTTTCTTTTCTTTTCTTTTCTTTTCTTTTCTTTTCTTTTCTTTTCTTTTCTTTTCTTTTCTTTTCTTTTCTTTTCTTTTCTTTTCTTTTCTTTTCTTTTCTTTTCTTTTCTTTTCTTTTCTTTTCTTTTCTTTTCTTTTCTTTTCTTTTCTTTTCTTTTCTTTTCTTTTCTTTTCTTTTCTTTTCTTTTCTTTTCTTTTCTTTTCTTTTCTTTTCTTTTCTTTTCTTTTCTTTTCTTTTCTTTTCTTTTCTTTTCTTTTCTTTTCTTTTCTTTTCTTTTCTTTTCTTTTCTTTTCTTTTCTTTTCTTTTCTTCTCTTCTCTTCTCTTCTCTTCTCTTCTCTTCTCTTCTCTTCTCTTCTCTTCTCTTCTCTTTTCGCACAAATACATGCTTAGAGAAGCTGGTAGACAGACAGTTCAAGAGAAATACTAAATGTGAGAATGACTTGATACATACATTAGCTAGATAAATTAGATAGCTTGAAAGCTCCTTTCATCACTGTATGATAATCAAGGAACTTGGTAAATCTCCAAGATATATTTTGGACTTGCTGCATGCTACAAAAGAATATAAAATATCCCATAGCATTTGGTAATATACATCCAAGCCTGAATCTAAAATACACCTGCGAATAGCAACAGTCAGGAACCATCCACCACTGATGTAGAACACCAGAGTCTTAACAGGCTGAAATGGTTTGGCTTGATGTTCGTAGTCAGACCTTGCTCCCCAAAACAGTGGAACAGTTATGTGATTCTACAGTTGTGATAACAAATCAAATGACTTCATCCTCCAGAGGTGAGACTCTAACAGACTTTCCAAACCTTTGAAATAATCCTAAGAATCTATGCATTATGTCTTTAAGGCATGCAGTGTGTTTAATATTCACATAGCTGGACTAAACTTTCTGAGTTTTGGATTCTTCATGATAAGGTTTCCCATATTCGTTGTTTCAATTCTATATTGAGGCACTGGAGAGCAGACTGTTGAAAGGACTGCAATGAACTGGTCATTACTCACAGACAGAGCCATAAAAATCATGACATTGAAAAGGCAATTGGTGCTGGTCTTTGGTTTTCTCATTTGTGTTTTGTTATCTGTCCTCTTCTTTGCCAATCTTTTATTTTCTATATTACAACTCCTGCAATGCCTAGAAAGCCTTTTAAGCCTTAATTCACGTTGGTTTGTGGATCTTATTAACTTAGTTCTAGATTAGATTTTATATGAAAGACATATGCCTGGTATTAGGTTCAGCAGAGTGTACTCTGTCTCATTCAGTATCCTGACATAGTCTCAGAGAGTCTATCAGAGAGTCTTTCATAAGAATGTCCCAGACTTCCACAAAGATGATCAGAGGGCTGTAGCATCTGTCCTGTGAGGAAAGGCTGGGGGAACTGGGATTGTTCAGCCTGAAGAGAAGACTCTGGGGAGACCTTACTGAGGCTTTCCAGTACTTGAAGGGAGCTTACAAGCAGGAGGGGGACCAACTTTTTGTGCGGGCAGATAGTGATGGGACGAGGGGGAAAGGCTTTAAACTGAAAGAGGGGACATTCAGGTTAGATGTTCAGAAGAAATTCTTTACTCAGAGGGTGGTGAGGCACTGGCACAGGCTGCCCGGAGAAGTTGTGGTTGCCCCATTGGTGGAGGTGTTTAAGGCCAGGTTGGATGGGGCCCTGGGCAGTCTGATCTGGTGGGAGGCAATCCTGCCCATGGCCGGGGGCTTGGAGCTAGACAATCCTTATGGTCTCTTCCAACCTAAGCTGTTCTATGATTCTCTGATTCTACTATTTGTTCCATAGACTTTTCCTCTCTGTGCTGAGAGGAAGACCAAGAAACGCAGCATTTCTCTCTCTTTCTGTGTGCAGATTTCGATTAGACAGAGCCACAAGATAAATCACCAGCTTCTTAGACCTGAACATCTGAGGAACCAGGAATGTTTAGACCACTGAATGCATCTGTTCCACAGTCTAGACATCCAGACAGCCTTCTACCAAAATGTCTTGACTTAAGGGAAACACTCTGTGTGAGAGACTGAGCTCTATCCCAGTGTTAGAGGACTCTACATAGTGTTTATTTTTAGCTCTTTGGTCAGACAGTCAGGATGTTTCACATTATTCCTATAACTTTGCATGGTTTCTTAACAGATATTTTCTGCTCTAAACTTCAACTGAGTTACATAGTTGTAGGTTTTGTAATTCAAAAGAGCTCGACGTGTAGATGAAAAAGGAAGCTAGTTTTTGTTGTAAAGAAGAAAAATATGTACATTTTTTCATTTTTTCATTTTTAGTAGAGTGGAATTGATATCCTAGATGTTAAAGGCTCACAATTGTAGAGTAGTTGAACCAGGGCTGGTCAGTCTAAATGAATTAAAATCTCTTTAATTACTCGGAGGCTACTTGATTTCTTTTCGGATTTAAACTGTAGTCACAACCTCCTGTTATCTAGTACACATGCTGTAGATTTTCCATCCTATTCATCACAAATTCCTGCAGTAGTGGGAAAGGGGGCGGAGGAGAGGAAGGACTTCAGCTCAGTTATAAATCGTCAAGAAATGACTGACGAATACTGATGCAGACCTTTGCACAGTGCTGTGCTGGAGATGGCACATTGTGAGGCGGGCCGCAGATACACAGGGTGTTATCTCAGAGCAATTTTAGGGAAATGATATTTATTCTAGAATAAGGGCAGATTAAACTGAAGCTCTTGCATTTTTGGTTGTGAGACAATGGAAAAACTGTTTCAATTGCCTTTTCCTGCTTTAATTCATATGCAAATAAATAAAGGGGAAAAAAGAACAAACAAGAAAATAAACATGATACATTGTGAAAAACAGAAAATGTAATTAAATTAAATTAGTTCATTCTAAATGTGTTGTGCGTTTAGTGTTCCTTCTCCAACCATATTTTGAAATTTTTGTGTGTAATATATTTTAATTCCAGAGTACTTTATGTTTCTGAGGCAAGAACTTCTGCTCATTGGAAAAAAAATATTTCCAAACCACTTACATATAATTTGTGATATGTGTCATATATTTATTTCGTAAGGTCTCTGTAAATTTACTTATTTATCTGATTTATATTCATAGCTGTCTGACCACAGTTTTGTACTTGCCATATAGCTACAAGTATGCACCATGAAACTTAAATTACAATTCTTCAAGTCTGTAATTTTTTCTTGATAGCTGGAAGACGACAGGATGATCGTACTTTGACATAGACAGTAATATGTGCAGTCAGTGTGTGTACTTTGTGATGATTGACTTAATTGGCCACAGCAATATATAAAATCTGAGTATAGAAGAGGAGAATTCAAGAATTCAAGAAGAAATAGCATGCTGCTTTCACAGGATATGGGTGATATTATGGTACGTAGGATATGCAGTTCACAGTTATATCCTTTCAAAAATGCCATACGTCTTACATGGAAAAAAAATCTTTTATGAAAAACCTTTTATAAAAAAAAAATTATGAAAATATTCATCTTACTTTTTACCTTGAATCATTGTCAAATTTATAATAAGTAAATAAATGAATGGGATCCATATTTTTAGAAGACAATCGACTTTTTTTTCCAATCAGTTTTATTTATGCTGATAGCAGAAAAATGAATGAATGGAAAAGAATACAGAACTATTTCAAGGGTTCAATAAAATACAGAAAGGAAGCATTCAAGTCGCAATCCCTTTCATCTCTTTCAGCTTACTGATCACAGACAGAAGGGGAAAATGTGGAACATATTCCAGATTTCCTACTTGACTCTGTTATTTCAGTGCCAAGAGGAAAATAAGTAAAATATTATGTAAAATATTAAACATTATGAGCCAAATATTCTTTGAGGGGGAAAAGGGGAAAGGGGGATGGAAGAAAGACAGCCAGAGGAAAATGCTTTGCCATAGAGTTAATTATGTTAATGTCCTTTCCAAAACACTTTGGAATATATAACTCAAAAGTGACAAGCATCTTTTAAACAGACAAAAAAAAAATGCATTCAACATTCTTATAAAAATTACTTTTCAGCACAAATTAGGAACATAAAAGAAGCCAATTTCATTCAAATTTCCAAAATTTTAGAGGTAAAGGAAGTAGAGTGTTAATTACTAACCAGATTGCTTAGCATTCATTCTCTTCAAACACAGTTTTTGGAGTTGCACAGACAGACACTTGTTCTCACTGGAGTTCAGAACAACCAAAGCACAGGATTCTTGGTGGCAAGTTTAGTAATGCCAGTGCCCTCTGACTAGTTTTCTGTGACCTTGTGAGCAGACATAGGACAAGGATGGATAGCCATCACTAGGATGAAACATCTTGCATTTTAACAGTGAACAACAAATAAGAGAACTCAGCAGACAAAGCAGATGCCAAATGAATATTCAATTTATTTATAGCATTGGATGAAGGAAGGTGCCAGGAACACCTACAGGTTTTAACCTAAATTGATTTATAATAATATAGAAGTACATTGGGTGCAGGTGCACAGGTACTGATCATGGGCTGCTGAGGTCCTCTGTGCATAGTGGCTGGGCTGGTTCCAGCCAGCTCTAACAGCCTCACTGCAGAGCACAACAGGGCCAAGCAGCCAAGATGGTAGCACTGCATTTGAGAAAGGGCAAAATGTTGCCTAGCAGTGAGGAATAACGGAAAAAAATGTGAAAAACAACCCTTCATACACCAAGATGAGAGAAGGAAAGGCAAGAGGTGCTCCGGGTGCCAGAGCAGGTGTTTTCCTGTAGCCCATGAAGAAGAGTACACTAGAGCAGATATGCACACTGCAGCTGCTGGAGGACCCAACACCAAAGCATGTGGATACTTACATCAAGGCAAGACAGACCAGAAGAAAGCAATATTTGAGGAATCAAATACCAGTCTCCAAATTCTATTGAGATAAAGTGACTTTGCCACCTCCTTGAATATCGAGACAGATCTTTTTTCTTTGTTTATATGCCAGGCTATGAAGCTGGGATGTGGTTTCAACCATATGTATTGTTCAGCACATATATTGCACCTACTAAAGAGTTGAAGACAATGTGGAAGGAGTCAATATGATGAACATTACCATAAGTCATGTTTAATCTTGGCAAACAAAATTGACTCCTTTTAAGAACTATAAAGTTCTTTGGGTACTTCGACTGCGTATATTCAAATCAACAACTTAGAAAAATGAGAGTAGTGTTATATTATTATAGTAGAGAGTAGTGTTATGTTATAAAGCCAGGCATCATACGTGCAGGCAACGCGAGAGCTCCCTTTGTGTCTCTGCCAATGTGTGAGCAAAGCAGACCAAGCTGTCAGTGAAGTGGAAAATCCCTTGGCATTCAAGATTAGGTCATTGCATTGTGGCTTGTTGAGAAACAATGAGCCCAAATTTTAAGTTAGATCTCTTGAAATTGAAGACTATGCAACACATAACATATTTATTCACCCAGACTAACCCAGGAAGTATAGCTTTAAAGATGTATTTCACTTTATGCTTAATTTACATTCAGGAAAATGTGTCAGACAGTTGCTACTTGCCTTTGCATCACAAGAGGGACCTAAACGAGCAGAATTTTGTTCATAAGTTGTTATTTAAGTTTGTTTGGGAACAGAGACAACATATCAAAAGTCAATGCTTATGAAAGCAAATACTTGGAAAAAGAAATGAGGTCGTACTTTCTAATTTATTTCATACTTTACTTTTTGTCTGAAAAAAACAGATTTTTAAAGAAGTATTTTTTTAAAAAACATTTTTTTCATGAGTACAGTATTTTTGTATAGGAATATGACTTTTTTAGTATAAGAATATGACTTTTTTAGTCGGCTTAAATGCACTCAAAGTAAGACTCCTTTCTCTTCAGCAAAATTGAACAGTTGGGAGCGACATTGGTAGGTAGGCAGATAGACAGACAGAGAGATAATGTGTTGCACTTTTAAGTAGCTTAAGCATCCTTTTTCCAAAGAACCACAAAAAAAGTCTTGAGGTGAAGGACATAATATGTGCTTCAGCAAAGGATGGACAATCAGGAAGTGTACAAATACATTAGGAACTACTAAAGCAGGATTTTGTTGATCGCAATTTCACAGTGCCTGTAGCATACATGAGTAATCCTAACACTCACTTTTAGGTTTTGTTAAGCTAATCTGTGCTTTTAACTTCAGCAATGTTGTCTGGCTGCATCACAGCAGTTCTGTTTATATGCCAGTTCATCCTATTTTAATGAGATAAATAGCATGATTTCATGTACAGTGGCTTTTTATGGTGCTCCAAAACCCAGCCAACTTTTTCTGATGTGTTGGAAGGAATTCATTCCTCTCTTCCACTCATTCATTTGTACCACAATTACATTCATAAAAATGTAAAATGCCCATACAAACACAAAAAAAAGTGCCTACAATTTTTTTTTTATTCTACAACATGGAACTAAATACAATGCCAGAAATGCATCAGCAAGATTTAACAAAGAGTCTGGAAACATATGAAGAGTAGCAGAGGAAATGAATAAACAGTAGAAAACAACAAAATTCGTCATCATTATACCACATCCTATCTGCACTTAAGGACACACTCAGAAAGTGCTATGCAACTGCATGTTTCTTACTGTCTCATTCAAGAATCCGGTCCTACTCAGTAAAATGACTGATAAAGGTTCCATAATATGGAAAGTGTAATAATCCAGTCTTGGTGATCACGTCAGCCAATAGTCAGCCACTGACTTGTCAGCACAGCAGCACAAAGCAGAGCACAATGGAAAAAGGACTATGTACAATGATTGATTGATTGACTGATTTTTCTCATCGATAACACCTATCCTTCCGAAAGTGTTGACAGTCTCTGGAACTTTTCATAAATTTTAGAGCGACACAGTAGACTGTTTTCATATGTAGTCCTATTTAGAACTTGACAATGTAAGTATATTCAAAATCAACAGATATTCTTATTATCCTTACTTCTTCTCTTTATTGTTTCCTTAGTGAAACATGAGATATTCTTCTCTTAGAAAATTTCATCAATATGAAGATAGAAAAAGCATAACATGCAGGTAATTGTACTTACTTAATTGTTTTTCTTTCCTGTAAGCTCCTGTTTTGGAAGCTAAATATGTAAATAACATTTCTGTCCTGTATTTGCACTAAAATTACAGCCCTGGGACAATTGAGGCTTGTTTTTTTTTTTTTCTTCAGCAAATCATAGCCTTTTGTTTTAATCACAAGAAATCGCAGTGTGTCACAGCAGCTAATAATTTAACATGATGAAAAATGAGATATTTAAAATGATGTGGGAAACATTAAATATTTGCTCTGAATTAAGAGTGAATTTGTTTTTTGTTTTGTTTTGTTTTAATTTATTTTATCCCTATTTACCATTAGTTTTGCTCTCATCTTCTGTGGAACTTCTTGTCAACAAGCCAAAAGAGGCTGACTCACTGAAGAAGGGCCAGTAGCTCACTCTGGCTTCTTGCTCCTAGACTTCACGCAGAAATTTGAGAGAACTTTGGAGCCAGCTTTGCTCAAATGATGGAAAGACTGACAGCAGCTCCTTTCCCTTGTAAAAACCCTCAGCCAGCATGAAGCCTACTTAGTACAATAAACAACACAGTATGAACTATTTTTGCAGGTGAGATATCCTGCTGGTGGCCCACCCATAAATCAAGGACACTGGTTAACAGCAAGAGAAACAGCCAGAGCTAAAAGAAGGGGAAATGAAGTGTTGCACATAACCCCCTACAGATTAAAGGTCACAGACCCGTTGAGACTGACAATTTATTATAATTTATTAGTGTTGCATTTCTTTTTTAAACCAGCAGGAGCATCAGAATCCAAGCATATCAATTCTGAAAACCTGAGGAAGAATAAGAGGTCTTTAGAAGACATGCACTGTGAGTATGGAGGAAGGGGAAGTAAGGTAAAGGTAGCCAATTCAGTCAATTTGCTTTTGAATTTAATTTTGAATGATGTTTATAAACATCTCAAGATGGATGTGAAATATGACAGAAATTATTACTCACATAGTCATTAATAAAAAATTGCCAACATTTGTCTTTCAGCAGTGCTTAATAGTTAATATTTAGACCTGATATAAAAGACCTCTTGGAATTATTACTGTAAAGAATAATTAAATAAACCCAATTTTTGTTGTATTAATACAAGAGAGTAACTCCAAATGAAGTCAGTAGCAACCTATATTTTTGAAAGACCGCTTGGATCCAATTCATCAAGGAAGGACTTGAATTCCAGAAATTATTGAACTTCTCACACATTAAAAGATTTCAGCTGATGCCAGCTTGCGTAGCTCCATGGAAACTCTTCATCTGCCACATGAAGAGATGACCGGCGAGCTACAGGACACAAGCATTGTTTCTGTAGCAGATGAGGCTGAAAAAGTGCACCAGTTTTTAATAATAATAATAGTAATAATAGTAATAATAAAGGAGTTTCTAATAAAGAAAAAACAAATTTCCTACCCTCCTTAGATTTTTCCATTGCTTAGATATTACATTGACTAGTAAGTGCTGGTGCTCATGAAGTATTTAATTGTGACATTTTTGACCCCAAAATTGTTAACTAGGTGAGTTTTGGAGCTGAGCTAGATGTAGTCACAAAATCATTCAGAATAACAAAACTAACCAAGTGAAAATTCACTAGTTTCACATGGCTGGACTGATAAATCCTAAAGATTTCCTGAGAACGAAACACGAATATCAAAGTCATGTGTTGGGGAACATTTTTTTAATCAGTCATACCATTTAAAAAACTTCTAAACCAGAACAATACAGTGCCCTTCAGGAAAAGAAATGATCAAAAGAACAAACTCCTC
The DNA here is from genome assembly GCA_013396635.1 of Penelope pileata. NCBI lineage: Eukaryota > Metazoa > Chordata > Aves > Galliformes > Cracidae > Penelope > Penelope pileata. The sequence goes on along the minus strand of WBMW01000546.1, from coordinate 463,647 downwards.
GGGCAGATATAAATCACCCCACTTAATGCATTACTGGAGGGTTCTTATATTCAGGTGATGAGGGCAGTTTAAAAATACAGTTTGACCATATGGTACAATGTCTCATGAGCTGGGTGCTAAGATGCCAGTTTTTGTTTCTTTGGCTGCAGATCGAAATTCAACTTGTTCCCACTTCCACCAAAGTTCAAATGACCTCTTTTTTTAAGTTAAATTGCTTTGATAATGAGTTGACACTTTCTGTCCCTGTTCTGTCTTACTGAAATTTAGATCTGTATCATCTATTTCCCTGCTACAATCTCACTTACCTAGTACTCTCTTACCCTGCTGTTTTTCCCACTTGAAGTGATCAGTTCTGAACTTGGAAATGCCATTTGTTACAGCATACTGGTGAAAGCATGCTCCTTTAAGAAGAAGGTACAGATGGCAAGTCCATCAGCTAAGTTCAAAACAGAGGTCAAGGGAGGAAAAGGAAATTACTCCTAGCACTCATCTCAGACTCTGCCCTCTTCCACTGTCTTCTCTGGCTACTGGTAAATTTAGCTCATCGTTTCCACATCCAGCACCCAGCTTAGTCAGTGACAGTGAGAAATCAATATATCTACCACATTTGACCCCATAACCTTTAAACCACCATCTTACAAATCACCCAGGATAAACAGTTGTGATCACAGAGTTAGTAGGAAGGTCAACTAATCTGAAGGTGGAATCAACTGTAGCTAAACCATTCCTGGCAGATGTTTGTCTTATGTTTTCTTAAAAACTTCCAGTAACTGAGACCCCTTACCTCCCCTCAAAAATCTCTTCTACTGTGTAGTTGTCCTTACTGATAGAAAATCTTTTCTCACGTCTAACCTAAACCTTCTTGGCTGCATTTTACTGTCTTATTCCTTGCCCTAAAGATTAATGGATCAATGCCTTAAACAATGCCTGGAAAAATTTTGGAAGTCTTTGCAGCAGCCTTTTATATATTTGAAGGCTTACATCTACCCGTCAGTTTTCTGTTCCTTGTATACCACCAGCCTGGTTCTTTCTTCTAAACCACATTTTCTTGGTTTCTGATCAACTTTTTTGCTCTGCTTTGCCCTCCCCTTCTGTTGGTCCACAAATTTCTGGAAATATATTGCCTCTAATTGGATACAGTAATGCTCCAGCTGAGGCCTGTATTCAGCAGAGCAGCTGGTTTACATATAATACTCATGTTTATACATCCTGATACAGTGTTTGCTTTCTTAAAAATATTTTTGGCAGAAGTTTAACATTGAGAATACATGCTCAGTTTGGGGTCCATTCCAGTTTCTAGGCACTTTTCTGCAGCACTGCCAGCTGGGTGGAGATGCATCTTCATGAAACTTCACAAATCCAGGGGAGCCTTATCTTCTGTGCCGGGCAACTGATGTAGGGAAATGCTGGGCTGGTTTGAAAATTTAAGTCAGTTGTTACCTAATAGTGTATTATCTTCAGGGTGCTTACATGCAGTGTGTGTCCTTATTTGTTCCACTGCCTCTGTGGGCATTTCAGTTTGCCAGCTCTTCAGTAACTCCTTCCTCTAGCAAAAAGGAGACAGAATGAGCTCCCTTGTCAGTTATAGGGTAGAACTGGAAGCAAGAGGCCCAGAGACATTTTATCTGCAAATAATACTCAGTATGAAATAGTAGTCCAAAAACACTCCGAATTGACTCAGAGACATTCCCAAATAGAAACATATTTTGAGGCTGTTTCTGATGAATCAAGAATTTTAAGTTGCAGATGTCCAAAATACTGCTATGTGATTGCTTCTACTGTTACCTTGCAGCAGCAGTCCAAGTACAGGGCACGATAACAAACCCTACACACTGTGTGCAGACTATGGAAAGCAAAGAAAAACAGTCTCACAGGTCAGCTAAGCAGCACCTGTAGTTACAGAGCACTCTGCCTTCAAAAGCTTTTCTGCTTCATATTCTAGGTATTTGGACCCATGTTTGTCCTGCTGAGCTTTTAGTTGTTTAAATTGATATATTCAAGCCAGGCACTTTCTCCTGGCGTCAATGAAGATAAGGCAAAAGAATTATTCAAAGTCTCTAAGAAATGAATCATGCCATGGAGATATTATTTCCTAATTATGCAACTAGCTTATTAATTAGCAGTCTTTGTTCTCTAAATCCCACTGCTCTGATGATACTTTTTTTTAGATAGCTCAGTAAACACCAAAAAGATGTAAAATTTGGAAAAAAAAAACTTGCTGTGAATGAAAAAAACAAAGGACACTGGTATTTCCCTTTCCCCCCTCCCTCAGAAAAAAAATTTATCAGCTAAATTTCTGTCTCCATCTGTTTCCTTCATAGTAGAAAAGAAAAGGTTACCGACTACCTCCCTGGTTTTTATAGCCATTGTATCCCCTATGTGATGCACAGCTACTAACCTGTGACATTGAGCTGTGACAATAGAACTGGCTGCTTATAGGTCTGGTGCTAGGCAATCTCACAAAATTAAGGAATTCTGCCCCAAGTCATCCTCTATCCAAATGTTTCTGTGTCACTTGGTCAACAGTGTTATGATGATATGACATTTTGGGAAATAAAAAAGAATCAATCAAGCTACTCTAACCAGCGGGGTAATTTTTCTAACCAGCTGTGTTGCAAAGGAAAAAAAGAAAAAAAAAAAAAAAAAGCGTGGGTAAGGTGCAATTTGTTTTGAATTTGCCTAAAAGTTTCTTTTTACAACTATCATCAAAATAAATGTTTTGCTTTACACATGGAAATTATGCTGAATTACCAATGTTTTTTTTCCTGATACCACCTTATTTTTGCAGAACTTGTTTATTATTTTAACACATGCATCCCTCATTTGAACAGATATAAATACCCCCACCCTCCATCCCTAATTGCTGCTTTGAAGGTACCATTAAGTTATGCATGTGGCTTAATTTGCACTTGGGGAGGTGTTTCTTAGTGCAGTCTTGTCCACTCATCAGTGTTTAACACCTGGAAAGATCTTAGAAAAAGCTATTGAAGTATTCTGCATTAGTCTGCTTTTTCTACCACTAATTCAAGAATCACAGATTCACAGAATCGTAGGCGATTGGAAGAGACCTCTGAAGATCACCTTGCCCAATCCCCTGGCTAAAGCAGATTGCATACAGTAGGTTGCACAGGAAAGCTTCCAGACAGGTCTTGAATATCTCCAGAGAAGGAGATCCAATAACCTCTCTGGGCAGCCGGTTCCAATGCTCTGTCATCCTAAAAGTAAATAAGTTTTTCCTCGTGTTTATATGGAACTTCCTGTGTTCCAGTTTTTGCCCATTGCCCTTTGTTCTATTGCTGGGCACCACTGAAAAGAGCCTGGCCCCATCCACTTGACTCCCACTCATTAGATATTTCTTAGTATTGGTAAGATCCCAATACAGTGGTGAATATGGGTAATTTACTCATAATTTCCCTTGCCTGAACAGAGGCCAAGCAAAAATGCAAACATTTTCATTTCCATTGGCCATACAAGACTTTAGAATATGATATATTTTACTGGAAAAAATTTCTGGTGAGGATAATTCTAAAAATCAGTCTGTACTGTGCTGATTGTGCTCATCCTGGAGAAGAAAATACTGAGAGCAGTATGGAAATGTTTTCATTTTTGCTTGGCTTCTGTTCAGGGAAGGGCAATTATAAGTAAATTACCCATATTCACCAGTGTATTGGAGAGGATCTAAACTTACAAACCCACAAATATGGGAAAACTTCTAAATAAATTCGGCCTTCCTGAAAACGTCACTACAGAAATTTGAAGAAGGCTTTTTGACTTAAAGTGTGAAAATCCAACCACCAAACATTCTACACAGTAACCTTAGTTTTCATTCATACAATAGCAAACAAAGCGTGTATTGTAATGACTTTTGATCCTATAATCCACACCAGAGCTCAGAGGTGAGCTAGCAATTTGCAGAGCTTTCTCTCTGAGCCTTGCTGGCACTTTTCTGCAATTCGAGTACACACTGTTCTGGTGGCTGATCCAAATTACAGATATGGCAAGAAGGAAGGGAAACACAGAGGATCTCTGAAGCTTACAAAGAATATTGACTCTGAAAACTTCAGTCACCATCATTTTTCACTGATTTTAATCTTATTTTCTCATAAGGAAAATTTCTCCTCTTACTCTTACAATTGTCATGTGATTCAGTATAATGTTATGCCTACCAACCATACAGCGTAACAGTGAAGCAGCAAATTAAAAACAACTATTTTTTACATACCTTTTCACTTCATTTTGTAATAAAGCAATTTCTTTTGTTCTATTATAATGTCCAGTTTCCAAAATCTCATCATTTTCATTATAACACAAGACAAAACAAGACAAAACTCTTAAATTACACTAGATTTCAACTAGTGAGATAGATTTCAACTAGTGAGGTAGCAAATCAGTTTTCAGACATCATTGCAATATTCATTGAACGCTTGATTTGATTTTAATATTTTCCTGTCATTAAGTGGACTGCAATGAGAAACTATCTCATATGGGAACTTTAATTTTTGAAGAGGCCATTTTTGTTCCAGTTCACTTGCTGTACTATGAAAGAAATCCCTAAAAAGTGAATTCAGATTTGGAACAAGAAGAATGTCCTGTCAAAAATGTGCTAAATGCCAAAGGGAAAGCATGATCAGTCAGAGAGGATTAGGAAAACTGCTTACTCGAATTACCCAGCACTACTGAAATTAAAAATAAAAGCCACTGGGAATAGGGAGGGAGGGTTATAAAAACAAAAACAGCAAAACAAAAGATTAATTAACAATGGAATGAAGCAGAAGGAAAAAATCTTTCTCCATACATTTCTTTCCTGTAAGACTGTTCTGAAGTCAGTCTTTGTTATTTGGAAAATTAGATTAAAAGTAATGTAGGGCAAAATCTTTCCGATTTCCCTGAGTTTTGGAGTAAGCTCCTGAAGTATTACAGAAGTTGCATGTATAAGGGTTGCTCTGAAAGCAATGCCTTCTATTTTTTGTTGGCCCATGATGTCAGAGGTGGTTGTTGATGGTATGGGAGTAGAGGTTGAACCTTCCTACCTATATTCCATTATATTTTGTTGCTGTGCAACAGATGGCAGCAGAGGGGCAGTTTGACCAAATGGCATCTGACATGGAAATGTGTATGAAACAAACGGGTGTAACTGAACTCTTCCATGCAGAAAAAACCACACCCATTGACATTCATTGGTGCTTGCTGAATGTTTATGGAGACCAAACAGCGGATGTGAGCACAGTGAGGTGGTGGGTGGTACATTTCAGCAGCGGCAACAGTGCCATGAAAGACAAGCCACATTTCAGATGGCCATGCACAGCTGTCACACCACGAAATAGAGTGTCTTGATCAGTTCATCTGTGTGAATCAGCTAATGGTGGTGACTATGTTGAAAAATAATGTTTTGTAGCCAAGAATTTGCTCTATCAAAATGTTATTGTGCTCTTTTTATCTGCTGTTGTTTCTGTGGAAATAACTAGGATATATTACTGTCAGAGTGACCTGTGTATGTAAAGGTAAAACTAGAGCTACCTGCTGACCAAGCTAAACTGAGCCAGGATGGAGCAACAGATGAGAATGTAAATTTCTGCTCAGTCACAGGGTACCCACATAAAAGCAGTCATTTGTTTTGGTCTCAAGTCCTTATTAGTGGAATGAGAAGCAATATTCTTTGCTTTACCAATGGTGAAGCTAAATCCTATAAAGCCTTTCCTTACAAAGGGAAAAAATTAACCCCTCCCCTCCATGTGCTTCCACTGTCTAAGAGTTTTATGGAAGCATCTGAAATGGCATTACTATATTTTTAAAAGAAACAGACAAAGATTTACAAAGGAATTCCAACTGTCCACTCTATATGCTGCTGTGACTTCATACCTATTTGGAAACAGAATTAGGAAGAATATTTGGCACCCAATTTCCTTAAAAAATAAGCTGCTGTGATCTATGCCATTTGTGCCTATGCATTTTTTTTCTGTGCTGTCATGTCCTTTATTCTCCATGAGAAGTTAGCCACAAATAAGATATACATGGAGGCTGTCCTGTAAAGAAATCAGTTTTACAGTAATCTGCTCACAAATCTCTTCAGTCTCACCATTCCTTCAATAATTTGCCTTTTTCAGCTGCAAAATTTCATATATACATATAATTTTTTTTATATATCAGAAATGTTTATAATAGGATCTCATCTCCCAAATGGAACAAAAGCAACAACATACTGCCAGTTGGTGTTATTGACACTACAACAACATTATGATTTTTCACTATCACAATTTTTTGCAATATTTTGTTTGCTGTTTTTGCTGTAGTAGTAGACTGAGATGAGAATTTCATTGAGACAACCCCAGTGATGCCAAGGTTTACTTTTCTAAGTGCCAGCACTGAATTTAAGGTTGGCATAATTTATTCAGTTTGTTCCATCTCAGCATTTAGGAACAGTTAAACTGGCACTGTGCTATCATCTCTCTGCACTTTTTACAAATAATATGTAATCTGGTTTAATCTAAATACTACTAGTTTAATCTAATTTTTGATATTTGCCACTTCTCTAGTTGTGCCTTTTTTTCTGAATCATTAATAAATAAAGAGTAAGAAGAAAGTGGATAGCTCTAGGAGAAAGCTGATCCTACTGAGAGGAGTCAAATAAGAGTTTTGTCAGGTATTCACTGGAGCAAGGACTCCCCCAGCAAGCTGTTGTAACCACTAACCACAAGACAGGAGGGCTTTTTTCTCCTAGCACTGAGCAGGAGACAAGACCCTTTAACCTAGATGAGCGTAAAACTATTATCTTTGTCCTAGATAAAGCACCTTTTCCATCCTTGCCCACAAATGGCACAGGAAAAGAAGAGGCAAAATTCTTGTGATGTAAATATGCTATCATCCTGCAGTAGCTACAAAAAGCATTGGAGAAGGATAGTCTTTCCTGACCTGCATGAAAATAAACACTAAAACAGTGATCAGCTCCACACTGTTATGGCTCAGAGATACAAATAACAGATTGCGCTGAGATTAGTATCCCGGTTCCCCAGTTAACTATAACCCCTAATCAGCAGTTTTGGCCTGAAACAGCAGCGAATCCCCAAGAAGCAGACAATCTGCTCCATCCTTTCAGCCTGGCTGAAGGAGTCTCTGCTCAGACACGTCAGTACGACACAGAACAACTCACCCTCTAGTGGGAAAACTGTAAAGAAAAACAATACTCATCCAAATCTTTTCATAGACCTTTTTATATCCTGGGCTTCCACTTTTGCCCACCAACTGTGTGGCTTGTCTTAGGATAAGGCTAAGAGCTAGCTTTTAAACGGTCTTAAGCTGCCTCAGAAAGTCTTTGCGAAGAGAAACATCTGCTCCAGATACAAAAAAAGCAACCAGCTATACCATTTATGAGCACTCCAGGCAGAAGGAAAATAAGCCCCATATTCTTTTAAGGATATAGGACACTTTCCAAACAACACCAATTCCCACTCTGAGCAAGAATAAGATTAGCAAGAAACAAACTTCTCTCCAATGTGGCAATCCAGGCAACTTCATGGCAGCCACATTACCTAAGTCTGTGGTGTTTCAATAGGCACACATTTAGAATGCAAAAAATATAAAAATGACAGAGCCCTGAGGATAAGGGGAGTGCAACCTGGACAGACTCCAGTAAAGCTGACAGTCATTCATAAAGACTTGTTGCCCTTGGGTCCACCAAATGCATGTCCCTAAAGTATCAATTTTGAGATGCTGCAAGAACTCATGTCTTGGTGCAAATGTAAGTGCATTCATTACTCTTGAGATAACCTATACATGCTAGGTACAGGTTTCTGCTTGCAATAATTTTTCTTTCCCGTATTATCAGTTTCTTTGCCCTATGAGCACTTCACAGATGAACATTGTTATGGAGACTCTCCACAGCTATTAGGCTATTCTGGTGGGACCGTCCCCAGTACAGTTAGATGCATTCCTGTATATATTCCTTCCCATCACCTCCACTTTAACCAGAAAATATCTTCAAACACCAGTCCAAATCCAAATGATTACACCTGAAACCTGCATAGCACCTTGGTTATGTCCTGGATTCTTATTAACTCCAATGGAACTGTGCTTCCAAGGTTCTCTGAGAAGCCCTTTATCCAATAAGGGTGTACTACCCCAGCTGCCTAATCTTTCTCACAGTGAGTTTGGCCCACAGTGACTTGGGCTGCATGCAAAAGCCACAAGAGGGAAGAAGTAACATACACAGGCAACACATACTGGGATATGGTATGGAGCACGAAAGTAAGTCATCATGGAAAGGGAGAATGATGAGTTGCCTGCAGGATTTCTATCTCTACAAAGCAGCAGTAACTTGCTAGAATAGCTTCTGCTGCCTTGAGTTGAATCAAGATGTGTGTTTCCAGGCTAAACTACACGTCCTGGGACATCCCTGAGATCAGGGTACTTTTCCCCTCTGCCTCATGCTTGCATTGCAACTGCAGGATATTGGATAGGGAAGTGGACAAGTTGAAATACATTATTTGCAGCAAACACATTTTTCTTGGGATTGCTGTTATGTTTTGTTTTATTTATTGGTTGGTTTGGTGGGTTGGGTGTTTTGGAGGGGTTTTTCTTCTGTGGTTTTTTTTTTGTTGTTCTTTTTTTTTTTTTCAAATAAATCATACATCTCTTTTCCTGCTTGCCTGCAGTCATTGAGAATGGGAGGTGCTGGGTCCTGCTGAAAACAGCTTTGCCAGCTGTGGCAGAGTAGAACTAATCAAGCAGTGACCAGGACTGTGGACACTAAGTGGTCAAAGCATACGCTTTTCATTAAGTAGTCTGTGATCAGTTTTTGTCATCCAAATACACGATGCAGGAGGCAGATTTGGAAGGTATAAACCATACAAAACAGCTTTCAGATAGGGGACCTACCTGAGGAACAGAAGTTTCCAAGAGAGCTCACAGTGGGCAGGTTCTTTGTGCTCAGGGGTGAGCTTAGATTTCTCATTCCTCACGTGGGAATTCTGGGGGAAGCTGTGTGTAGGAGGGTGCTGCACAGCCAGGTCCAAGGTTCCCACTTCCGCAGGGTTCCCAGCACCCCACTTGTAAGGCATGTCGGTCAAACCCACAGCAGAAGGCCAGGGAACTTGCCCCTGAGGGGGCCGTGTGGGGCTTATCAGTAAGACAACATAGATGCTGTCTAGAAGAAAAGAGGAAGAAGCATCACCATTGCAATACTTTTGAGCATTTGGGGTGGAGTGGGGGAGCACACAAAACATATTGATCCCTTATGGATGGTGTGGGAACATTTAGCTGATGAAGTCACTCAGGAATGAATCCTGTGAATAATAGTGGGGTTTGGCTAGGAATTAGGCTCCAAGCTGCTTGGTGCTATTGGAGCTAAGATGCTCGCAGGTCCACAGAGAAAAAAAAATCATGAGGGCCTATAAATCTCTGAAAGTACATTCTTCTCTTGATTTTTTGCTATCTCCCACTTTAGACAGTGGTTGAATAGAGTTTAGCAGCTTTCCACAGTCAAAAGTAAGCAATTAAACCTTATATCCATCAGTAGGATTTTTTAATGTGATTTGTTGGTGCATGAAGCATCAGAATGTTCTTGCACCTTTTTTTTATGTTTCAGCCTATGAAAATATCTTTCTTTTATTAGTACTTAAAGAGTCATCTTATGTCCTCTGCACTCCTACTCTATAAAAATAAAAAAGGAGCTGTGAGTGTCCTTTTGGTGATTATGATTGCATCTACTTGTGCCTTCAATTGGAGTGATCAGTAATCAAATGAACCTGTGAGAAAGGAAGAGGCCTTAAAACACGTTTCTGAACAATGACATAAGAAGCCATTAAATCTCTGGAGCCAATTTTAATTCTGAGCACTAAACATTTTTTTGTGCTACTCACACATCCTTAAAACTAGAGCAAGCAGTTTGCAGACTGCAAACAGACTCCAAGAAGCCAAATTTCTCACCCCAAACATTTATTTGGATTAAATGTCATTCTTCTAGATAGAAGCAGTGATTCTGCTCATCAGACATTCTGCTGCCTTATCAACAATTGCCATGTTTATTTTGCCAGAAGTTGTGTCTTCAGAAAGGTAAATGAAGATTCTTAGCAAAAATGTATTTTCATCTGCATTACTGGACTTAAAATATTCTCTCTTACTGGTGTGTCTTGTATTGCTGCCCTGTGCTGTTAAGTGGATAATTTCATTCCTAATTTCAGTTGCTTACTACTTTATTTAAAATGCAATTTGTAACATCTGCATTAAGTTTTGAACAAAACTTTCTTGATACTTTCATTGTGTTTGGGATTTAGTTGAAATTCCTCTAACCTTTAGTTTAGTCTACTACCTTAAGAGTTCATTAAAATGTACCATATTTTTCTCCCTTATTGAGGGCTCAAGATATCCTCTTTGGACTGAAAACAGTGGTTTTGTGTTGTATATACATCATACTTCCTGTGTTAAGAATTCCAGATGAAATATTATAAAATTGATCCTGATAACTGACATCTTGCTGATCATCTTCTCTTCCTTTTAAAACAAAAAGATGGAAATAAAGTAATAGTATAAATGCTCTGTAATCTATGAGTAAGGTATAAAAATATGTAATTAATTCTAGTCAGGACTTTTGCAATATTAATTGGTTACTTTTGTATAGTTTTGAGTCAATGAACTGATTAAAGTCAGCTGGGTTATCTTTTAAACTCTTATTCAGCCATTAATTTCTAATCAACAGCACATTGACTGGCAATATCACTAAAGCTTTCAAAAGAGAAAAGCCCCAACTGTTGTATTTTTGGCTTTGAATGCTACAGTTGGGTTCCACAGATGATTTTTTTTATTCAGACCTTGACACACGTAAAGCTAATTCACACTCACTGCTGGAGCAGTGTGAATACTTTTGAGCAGGAATCGGAATTAAGTCTTTAGATATTTCTGTACCTGTTCTTTTAAAGTAAACTTCTTTAAAAGAAGTTGAAATGCAAAATCAAGTCTCCAGTTTGAACGTTGTTTTTTTTCCATATATTTGCAAAAAGTGTTTATATGTATGCTGCAAAAAGCATTATCTCAGAGCACTAGTTCAGCTAGAGTTCTAGACATACGTTGTAAGGAAATCTTTTTCATATTTTTTTCATTAAAAAAAGAAATTGCATTCTGTTAACCAATGCTAGAATGAATAGTAAACATTTTTGTTTATATTAAAAGTATGTCTTCTTAAAAAATATAGTCATTTGTGTAATATTAAACCAGTAAGACTCACTGATCTCCGTATTTTCCATATACTGTCCATCTGTCATTCCTATTGTTTCTTGCAGTACTGCTATAATAGAAAATATCAAAGAACTATTGCATACGTATATGGAATCATTTGTTTCAAGTACACAAGCAAATGCTAGTATTGCTCTTTCTTTTCTTTGCTAAAACTCTCATATCCATCACTGTTTACAGCAGAGCCAACATCCACTTAAGATGTCAGGAAAGGAAGCAGAAATCCTCTACTGCGAACTAAGTCTGTGCTCTGAATGTTTAAAAGCATAAGCAGTGTCACTCTGAAAGGGGCATTACTTGTAGTTTAGAGCCTTCTTTTCCCTTTTAAGCACTTTGCAAACTTTGCAATTTAACCTAAATTTGCCTGTTCATCTAATGGAAATAGGGTTTGTGTCTGACCCCCACTAACACACATTAGGAGACTTCTTGATGTGTCAGAACATATGGAGGTCAAACAGTGGCTGCACAGTGCTCAATTTATGGTCCGCTCTTGCATACTTAGCCACATCCTAAAGGAGCTCACAAGTTACAGAATGAGGTGAAATAAGTTTTGCTGCTTGTAGTTCTGCAGCCATTAAATTATTAATGCTTGGGCTGCTGCTCAGAAGCTTCATTTCCACAGTTCATGAGATCACTGCCTGCTAAAATTACTCTTTGGTGTGCTACACCAATAGCTCATACGCTGGCCCAAATGGTGTTCTTTTAAAAAGTCATACAAGGCCTCCCCTCATAAACACTTGTGTGTGGGGATGGGAGTATGTGTAGGGAAGGGAGGGAGAATCGTTTTTTTTCCCCCATATCCACATCTGTCTGCAAGGTGTGTAATTCCTCAGGGCGGAAGACCTGAGCCTGGCAACCGGTAAAAACTAAAGAAGCCACCCTAACAGCATGGAAAAAAATAGCTAGCAAGAAAACAGATGGTTATACGTGTGGGGTTTCTCCCAGAAGTCCTACTCAAGGCTTTTTTTGTTTTGTTTTCTCAGCAAAATGGAAAAATGTGAATGCATACAGAAAAAGCCACAGATTTATTTTCTGATTTTGGTCACAGTATTCTTACAAAAATGAAAAACTTACAGATCTGGAAACAATCTTACTGTCACATAGCTAACTTTAAAAAAAAATAAATAAATAAAAAGGACTATAGACTGTAAAATGAGCGTGCAATTTCCCACAAATGCTTCCGTGTTCCCCAATGGTAAGATCTTATGGGAACTCTATTTACATGTGCGAGATTATGTGGTTAGCTAGTGATGCAAATTTGTAGGCATAAGATAAAAATTGCAACTTCTGAACGTAGACAGCAGTCACGGAAAACTCCATGTGGACTGAAGCTACAGCTTGACATGCAGCTTCTAAGAGAGATCACGAATAAAAATAATAGCAATAACAATAAAAATATTTTTTAAAAAACAGGTTAGTGGAAAAAAAATAGCTCAGATTTCATTAATTGGTATGTAACAGTTTGACTTACTAAGCATGAGCTACATAGGGTGAATGGCATCACGTCAAATACTTACATAATATATTAGTTCTATACTCGTTTGTCCATCTTCAGCCCAATATCCTTGTGCTGACATAAGGCAAACATGGCAAGTGACAACTACACAGAGCTGGGGGAAGGGAGCAAGAAGTGAGCGTAGAGCTGACATGATTAATAGAGCTGCCACAATTTGTTTACCAGAATGACTTTGATGAACAGGTACTTTTTCCAAGACTGTTAGTTCACTGTCATTTGTCTGTTGATTCACATCAAGGGTAAAATCAGGCCATCACACTGTCTGAAAAAAAAATCCCACCTCAGCCAGTTGGCTGAACCAGCTGAAGGTATTACAGGAATGCTCAAATTCTTAGTGATCGCTGCATATGCATAGTATGTTTGTGCTATCTTTGTATATGTGAATATAGGCTAAGGATGGTGTGGAGTGGCTGAATAAAGTAAAAACTGCTGCTTTCTAGTAATTAAAAATGTTAATGACAAAGTAAGCTTGAACCAAGCAGATGAGTCTCAGTAATCTTACATACAGATTAGAAAATTCTAAGATACTTTTCCACTTACAGTGTTGCCTTTATTGAATGTGAGTGACTAGTTAAATTTAACAGATTTGCAGCTTGCAGCAATGGCAGAAATTACTGCTTCTGTCAGGTGTTTCTCCTGTTTACTTACAAGGAACCTCTCAAGTCCCAGAATAATTTGAATAGGAGACAGTTGATTTCCCACAGATACAAGCTTTTTCAGGCAACACAACCCAAAAGTTACGCCTCAGCTTCTCTAAAGGTCACACTACCAGAGCATCTCTGCTCTTTGCTTGTGCGTAGCCCTCATGTATCTACTAATTCTCTGCAGTTCCTGATCCCACCACAACCTCCCTATCCGCACACAAGTAATCATACTGGGGAGCTTTACACATAGTTCAGGTTGCAAATGAAACTACAGACAAACCTTATAGCTCCAGAGAGATTTGTTCTCTCTATCTGAATAAAAAACTATTCCAAGAACGTTTCCCCTGATCCTTTTCATAACATTGCATTATACATGCCTTTTTTTTCATTCCCACATAAGGAGTAAAACATAAATAGATAAAGTTGTATCAGGTACTCAGGTTTACAAAAGGAGGAGGAAGGGATTATGTTAAGGGCTCAGCGAGCTGAATTTGTAACTGCATCTACTCGCAGTCTCTCCTCTGTGGCAGATGCTTGGGTTTTTCATTAAATCATTGACTAGAAGAAGTGGCCAAGCTTTTTCAATTTTCTCTTGTTGGTTTTCCTTCAATATCTCTCATCAAATCTGTGAACTTCACAGGAATCAAAATGGCTCTTGTGTGGCCCACAGGTGTTTATTGTCTCTCAAACTATGAGTTTAAGAGCACAGAATAAAGCATCTCAGCTGGAGAAGTTCTGGCTTCTGTTTTTCTTCATTTTCAACACTTGTAAATGTGCAAGTGAAGAAAAAATAAAGTAAAAGCCTATAAAATATTAAAATAGAAAAGAGACAGAAAATCTGAATCAGTTGTGTTAAAGATCAAAGTGCTCAGTGTCTCTTAAAATGTTAGAGACTGAAAAAAATATTAGAGACTGAAATTCTCAGTTTATGGCTTCAATCTTACAGCTCTCTGTGGAGTTATATGCACCTGGACTGGTAGAGTTGAATCTTTCCATCCCTGGGCCTTGTCATCTAGGCAAGATAGGCATGTAACCTGTTCAGTGGGTTGATTCTTCATAAGCAGTGAATCTTCATATTTGCTATGAAAATATAGGGAATATTTTTAGTTTATCAAAGTCTTTCAGCTATTATTAGATTCCAAATTCACATTTTATTTGAAAAATCTTTTCATCAATGTGGTTGTACATTTTTAGGAGGCGTTTTATTCAGAGATGCATATGCTCCACTTTAAAATAAAATAAAACTTCATGTAAGGGTAAAAACACAAACCGTTGTGTAAATACTAGAAATAGCAATAAATAAATAAGCAATTGAACTGTGTATGTTCATAACAAGTTATTTTAACATATTTAACTACGTGAAAAGACCAGACTATAAAACAGTGGCAGAGATTATAGTCCATAACATGCTACTTCTCTAATACAGCTTAAATTTACAGTAAAGTTTACAGGCAAGGCATTCTCTCTTTCTAACAGAAAGACAGGTTTCATTTTCTAATCATTATTTAGAATTAATTCTAATTTTTCACTTCTAATAGTAAATTAGAAATTTGTTCATAACTTCATTAACAGATAATTATTTGAAGGTTAGTGGGGGGGAGTGCTACACTTGTTTTTCTTCTTCAAGGAAAATTTTTATGGGAACTTGACTTACCCTTTTTTTTCTGGGTGCTGATCATCTTGAGAATATACAGGTAGATTTGAGAATAGAAAAAAAAAGTATAAGCCTTTTCTCAAACTGTCATTTAAGAGTGCCAAATCACCATATCACAATGGTATCAAAAGTTAGTTAGCTAGCTAGTTTTATTTCTTCTCTGAAATGATATATAAACCATTCTCTACAGAATCTTACAAAAAGTCTGTGCAGGTTTTTATTTCCCATCTAGATGCCCAGAGGCTGCAAGTTTCTCGGTGCAATCTCAAGGTAAGAAATATATGTTAAGATATGAGGAAATATCATCACTGCTGCATTTTAAAAACAGAAGTCAACATGTACCAACAATTTCTTCCCATTTCAAGGTTAATAAACAGGAACTCTAGAGAGAACTCACATGAAACATTGTTGCTGTCTTCTAGACACGAAGACAATGAATATTTGGGATAAATGAACAATCTGACAGCAATAGAGGAACTATCATACTACAAACACATTGAAGATCTATGCACAAAAAACCATCTCAGAGAAAATTCAAAGGCCATGAAGAGCATTATGCTTTCAGGAACTACAGTCCAAAATGAAATAAACTGAATTTTTCCAGTATGAATTTTAAAAGAAAAAATAATGAGTCTTTAGTCTTTCTTCATCCAATTCCTATCTCAGGTTCATGAAAAATAATCCTTAAAAACAATCAGAGTATTTTACATGCACAGAAGCAGAATAATCTTTGCATTAAATACAGCAATGTGAAAATCCAGCAGAGCAATACATGAAATCCAACATAATTTAAAATAATATAGCTAAAGAATAAGATAAACCATCAAACTCTAATTTAAGTGAATATAAATAACAGAATATTAAAACTCAAAATAATTGAGCATGAACAATTTACAAAATACTGTCTAAAAAAAATACATATTACCAAGGTCTGTTAAGAGAATTGCTCTTATTTTTTTCTCTGTTTTTTAAAGTAAATCATAAATGAGCTTCTAAAGATAAGTCAAAAAGCTGTATGTAATGAGTTTACAGATATATCATGAGCAGGCCACTTGCCAATATGGCATTTGGACTCTCTCTTCATCTCAATACCTGTATGAAATACAGTACCTTCCAGTACTTAACTGGATAATGATACGTTTTCTTGGAATAAATGCAAATATATATTATATTATCTTCAGATCTGAAAGGTCTTCTCTTTATTTTGTACTCATATATTCTAATAAAGTTTAACGTGATAGCTAGCTCAACTTCAGATATTTTCTGTCAGAGATGACACGTGTTGTTATGAGTGGTATGGCATTTGGGATTGTTGCGCTGAGACAACCCTATGTTATTTAGTTGGCAGAGTAAGGGTTAAGATATGCTTTGTGGCACTGGATGTTGATCCTGCGTGGAGTAAAGGTCTGTTACTAGAGAGGTATGAATAAATCATTAGGCATTCTCTTCAACTTTGTAAAAAACTGTTTCCACTTCTCAGGAATGCAATCTGTAAAAGATATGATAAATAACTGGATGATATAAAACTGCAAAATAGAAAGCTCTTTACTGTAGCTGATGATCTGATTGTTCTGATATTCCATGTCTCTCAAAAGCTCCTGTAGCCAATGGTAGAGAAGCCCAAATGAAACACATCTGTAGAACAGACACTGTTACCCACATCCTTCTTCTCTATGCAGCAGAACTGTAGTAGTTTTACTGCTTACTAAGTCTTCCAGAAACAGTAAGTCTTAATAATTTCTCCATTTTAATAATTTGTTTTGGAGCAGAGAGCTGAGGGTCAAATCAGGAACCCTTTTCAAGAAATAATATTTAAAAATCTTAGAGATGGGTGAGAAAAACAAAAAACTCTGTATATATTTGTTCAAATTGGTCATGCTGATTTTGTTTTAATTTTCATGTCTCTGTTGACACATCTCTCAAGAAAGAAGTATATTTTAAAGAATGTTCCCAAAAAGAATTTCAGGAAAGAGGGAGAAAAGTGTTCAATGGTCTTTAGCCTCTTTTTGTGACAAAAAGAAAAACAGAAATGGTGTTATACTGACAGAATCAAGAATATAAACAAGGTAGTGTGACTAATGTAACTCTGTGTATCAAATAGCTAAAATAATGTTCAATTTTTACAGAAACAATAGAATGAAATGTATGCTAATAAATTAGTATTCCACCACATTAATATTAAACTATACAATTTTTTTCTTGCACTATAGAGCCTTTCACTAGAAATAGCTAAACTTAGTCAAGGAAAACTGTTCACAGACAAAAGATAAATTGCCCCAGACTGTATTAATTAGCAGAGAAATGTCTTTTACATGACTTCCCTACACCTGATGAAAAGCATTATGAACTTAGACTTTTTCTCACAAAGTCTAGTTCAAAAAAATATGTAAGAATCAAGATGCAGATTTGTGTCAGAACTTATGCATTTGTCTTTATGTAATCAATTTTGTGTGTGCGACAGTGTTGCAGAAATTATATTTTATTCTGAACTTTTATAAACATTAACTTTAGTTTTCACATACTCTAGTTCACAGCATGTGAGATCATCACAAGAAGAACATCACTTCTTCCCTCATAGCAATCACTGCGACAAGTCTCTGTTATTACAAGTTATCAAAAAGTTCTTATGTTAACTATGAATTAGTGAATTGACTAAAGCACAATACTCTCTTCTCAAATATGCCTATGACTGAATTCAGCTAGAGCTTCAGTCACTCAAGAGAGGACATAATTTGTTACAAAAAAAAAAAAAAAAAAGAAAAGAAAAAGGAAAACAACACATATATCCCTGATGATTAAACCTTAGTATAGTTCCTTGGAAATTTCATCACCAGCTTTTCTGAAACTCATTTTTCTCCCTCTGGTCAGCCACCTGTTTAATTGTTCTCAGAATATTTTTCTGTCTTCGTATCCAATTTGAGTTCATTGGTTAGTGAGAAACCTCACTTCAGAAATACTTAAAATTAAAAAATAAAAAATTCATGCTATTATTCATCAGGAGATGTCAAAAAATACTTCTGCAACACCACACCATAAGAATTGCAATTCTCGTTTGTTTGTATCACTGACTTCCCAAATTCACATCCATCCAATTTTACCCTGAATAAATCCCAAGCCTTTAAAAAACAGAAGAAAGGGAAGCTTGTGAATCTGTGGGAAAATTAATAGAAAAAGGTCTTTTCCTTATTTGTTGGCTTTTGTGTTTGTATGCAGCATTTTCTTTTTCAAGTTACAAATATTATGCAAGGTAGCATGCAGCTCGGAGAATCTCAGCTTCTTTCCCGTTTATTTTCTATTTCCATTTTTTAAGTTTCAGATGTAAATTTCAAGTGAGAAAAGGGTCTTGTATTCATCTTCATAGTAATACTGTGCTGTATCTAAATTGTTGGTTTTAAGAATTCTAATAGCATGATGCATGTTCATATATTACTTCTATTTTCCTCTTGCCCTTTCCACCTTCTGTATAGTTTTGCGTAATTTATAATCTGTTCAGGAGGGTGAGATAATCGCCTGGTTAAAGTGGAGAATATTGAGGCAGGACATGAGCCTGAAAATCCTTTCTTGGGTAAGCCGTCCTGACTCAAATAGGTATTAACTAAAGGATTCAAGAGGAGAGTTTACATAAATGCAGTTTGTAAGTGTCTAGTCTGGAAGGATACTGAAGCTGTGTCTGTAGCTTCCCAGTAGAAATAGGTATCAACTATATTTTTATTTTCCATTGTTCCAAATAACTGGAAAATAATTAGTTCATTAGACTATGATGGCTTTCCTGCACTTAGTTCACTTTCTAAGTTACTATAAATTTTAAGGCTAGATAAAACCAGTGCATCTCTAGAGACTTCAGCAGAATTGTACTGTTATTCACGAACAAACTCCCACTCCCATTTTATAATAAATCTTATGATAATTTCCAAGTAATATTGTATTCCACAGAAAAGATGGGAACAGAAAGAAACCCGATAGTTTTATAAATCATTGCAAAGATCCTAGAGTTCAAAAAGAAAACACAGAATAATAAACCTCAATAATAATTAGTAATTATGAGATAAATTGGGAAAAGATAAATATACAGAGAGCAGATATTTCTTAAGTTTTCTTAACTCCTGAAGATTTTCATACAGCCTTAAAAAAAGGCAAGTAAAGAAGGATATCTAGCAAGTTACAATGTGAATAGGCTAAATTAACTACATGCCACTTCTTTTTCTTTGAGTCAATGGAAAATGTTTCCATTTCATTTCCGAAGTCAAAGGAGTAAAGAGGCTTCAATTAGTATTCCATAAGCAACTCCAATACTATCATTAGAGAACAATAAACAAATGACAAAGAATGTTGATCTTCAAAAGTAGCAAAGTATTTGGAGAAAATCTGTGGAAGCAGTGGGAACAAAAATAAAAAAGAGCCTAATAGATGAGGTATAATCTCTGCAAGAAGGACAAGATGCACAGAGGACAGGCGAGAGCGGAGGTTAGTTGGGGTTGTTGGAACTGACACATCTAATCCAAAAAGTAAACTAAACAGAGAACCTTTGTATTTTGAAACCATCTTAGGTAGCAGACTTTTGTGTGCCTTCTACCTTTTTAGTTCAGAAAGGAAAGTCAAAAAAAAAAAACCCACAAACCTTTTCATGGAGAGTAAATGGCATACTTTAGACTCTCACTAAATCACGATTCCTTTGCTGTTTGATTAGGAATGCATTTGAAAGTCTGGACGCTTTCTTTCAAAGTTGTTTGCTTTTCCTCCTCCCCACTTCTCTTTACTCAACATTGTCTGTCTGTGGTGCTGAGATTTCAAGACTCCCTTTACCCTTTAAACTATTGCTGTCAAAGACTACAACAAAAGGGAGATTCATAAGAAGACGAGCATTCTGCCAAGACACTTCTCCAATATATGTTGCCATTATGTATCTTGACAGACTCATGTGATTAATATTGTCATTCTAAGCCAATGAAATTGATCCTGTCATCACCTTTAGAAGAGAAGGCGTCCAAAAGAAAAAGTTCATTTCAGGCGTTTACGTGGGAGATGAAATAATCTTTTAAATGGTCACCATGCAAAAGACAAATTCTTTCCTTGTATATGTTCATTCCAGACTGCTGCCAGCCATGTCTCACACAGCAAGACACCTTGGACTTTATCCCTATCTGAATCTAGTATCCCTGGTACACCTTCATTAGTTGCATTCTTCAGCAGCAGAGTATTTTCACACAACTTCACACAACCATATGTTGTTAGCCATTTATCATCCTTGTCTTAAATTCTTCTGCTTCTATAGACACACCGTAAAATTCTCAGGCCAAATACAAACTGTCTGGAAACAACACAAATCAATCTTAAAACTAGGTATGGAAAAATTTCATTGATCAGAAAACATTTTCAATAAAAGCAATAAAGAAATAAACTGCAGCTTTATCAAATCCCCTTTCACTTTCTCTATCTCACCTTTTTTTTTTTTTCATTCTTCCTGCTGACAGTACATAAACGTTCAGAGAAACTATATCTTCTTCGGGCATGGGTGATCTTTTTGATAACTGGCAGTTTCCTTCCTTTTTCCTTTTTGCTACTTGAATGAAAAATTCCTCTGCAAAACTGCATTTTTGGCTGGATTGATTGCCTGAACCTTTAATTCTAATGTTTCAATACATTGGCTCCTGGAGATTATATATGTGTCTTGTATTTCATAGACTTTTAGTTGTGATAATTTAGGCTTAGATTGCTGATAATGTTAGACCATTAGAGAATATATAGTCTGACAGCAGTCATAAAACAGGCATTTGTTACTGCATTGTGTTTTATGTTGGTTAATGGTATGTCCACAAATGTTTTCAAAACATAAAAGATACCAATATTTTAATGATGCAATAAGACTGAATCAAATAAAAAGCCGTATCTTTGTGACAAGAAAATTTATTTCAAAACAATGGCACCAGAATTTAAATGAAAAGTTTTATAGAAAAGAATAGCGTGCTTGTCAGAGTTTTATATATGTGTCTATTTATTGGTGTACTAAATTGATTATATACAGTAAATGGCATTGCTACTATTACACAATATTCTGACCATTTCCATATGCTCTCAGCTTTTATTTTGACTTGGCAATTATGAATGTATAATCATAGTTATTTGAGTAGGTTAGGTTCTGCTGGGAGAAAAAGTGATTGATTGAGTAACAAAATAACACAGGAAGAGAGGAAAGTTTAGGCACCATGATGGTCGGTCAGAAAACCAAATTGCTGACTTACCTGCAGGCTTAGGACTATAGGCTATTTTTCACAAAAGCAAGATTCTTAACCTGAATTTTATCAGGAGTCATGGCCAGACAAAGAGCCTACAGCAACAAATAAGAAGCTGCCCAGATTTGAAAATAGCGTATATTGACAGTGAATTTTTTTTTTTTTGTTATTTCCACATTTTACAGATAAAATAAATGAGACAGGTGAGGGATTAAGCCATGGGTATCCAACCTTTCGGCTTGCCTGGGCCACACTGAGTGAAGTGGAATTGTCTTGGGCTGCAAATAAAATATATAGTATAGTAAATGTATGTGACTAAAAAACCTTTTTAAATATATGTTTTTAATTAAAACATTAAAAAGAGCAACAAAACCATAAAACCAAGTGCAAGGTCCTGCATCTGGGTCGGAGCAATCCCAAGTACACATACAGGCTGGACAGAGAATGGCTTGAGAGTAGCCCTGAGGAGAGGGACTTGGGGATGTCTGTTGATGAGAAACTCAACATGAGCNGTGGGAGGTGTCCTTGCCCATGGCAGGGTGTTGGAACAAGATGATCTCTAAGGTCCCTTCCAACCTGAACCATTCTATGATTCTATGATATTTGACCTTTTTTTTGTGAGACTAATGCATCAGTCTGGTTCAATGGAAGTGGTTGCAATTCTCAGTGAGTTCTCAACGTGTTCATCAGAGACTGATGGAATTTTACTCTTCCTGTGCTTCATTCTTGCAAATGCTTGTTCACAAATGTATGTACTGCCAAAAAGTGATGGTGTGAAAAAAGCGTGGTTGTGAAGCGAGGGATATGTTTCTCTGGTAAGATAGGTCTCAGAAAACCTAGTAGAGAGACATGATCTAATTTTCTTTGAGTTGAATATCTGATTGAAACTCTATACATTCCATTTGAAAATTCACAGGCAATGCATTGATGTTGACTGAAAATGGAGTCACAAATATTCCAAAAATTTGATGATTTTTCGGCAATCTTGAAACATATTCTCAAATTTCTTTATCAAAACAGAAAGCAAGGCTGCATGTTTTTAGCGAACATATCGAAATGCATAAAATTATTTGCATAACTTGAGCTAACACTGCACTGTGCCCTCAGATAGCGCTAGTTGTTGAGCGATGGGTGCCTCCATGAAGTACTGGCATTTACCACTTAAAACCAGTACTTTAGTCAGTGATTAATTTGACTTAGCTGGTTATAAAATAATTGCAAGACTTTTAAAACAATAACTCTCTTAGTATTTGCCACGTCTATACTTTCAAATCATTTTGTTGTATTACCAGCTCCCACAACTCCTCAGATAATCTTAATTGGTTACAAATAACTTCTTGAGGATTTTGCCTGAGGTGATGCACAAACACATTTTGATTTTCACTTTAAAGAGTGAATAGCATATAACTGTATACTGCTTTCACTGTGAAACTGTTTCTGATGGGATCTTTAAAAAAAATAAAAGCTCAATGGATGGTTGTCATTTTTTTTTAATTCACATTGTTTTCAGTGGCAAAATGGACCATTTCCAAACTAGATTTCTTTATTTTGGAACCTATTTTTCCCAAAATACAATTGGTTTCTATGCATGTAGTACCTTGGTTACAGAATGATCATAAGGTCACAAGGAGGAGATTGTTTAGGGGGATAAGCTTTCAGGCAGCATAGTTCACCTGCAGAGATGCGAACAAACTCCACAGATTCTGGTAATTGGTATTTCCTCAAGTCCAAAGTATGTCAAAGTACGTAACTGTGACAGGGGTGCACATGATAAGTAGAAATTATCTGCTTGAATGTATTGGGCGGACATTAAAACAATAAGCAACCAACTTCGCACTCAGGTTGTATGTGCATAAAGCTGGAAAACAATACTCTGACTAGCATTGTCTGCAGAGCAATGAGATTTGACGTAATAAAAAAGAAAAAAGACTTTAAAAAATCATATTTTAACTAGCATAAAAAATTCTATTCTCACTAGAATGTGTCGTTAATTTGGTTTTTATAAATTTTTCTAAATACAGCAAACATATTCATGCGATGTGGGGAGGGGAAGGCACATCCTTGGCTCATAGATTAGTCATAGTAAGTTCCTGACAGGAGAGAGAGAACAAGCTCTTAGACTCTGTTTTATGCCTATGTGCCTCTGGAAGTCGGATAAACACATGCAAGTGATTCACAGGTTCTATTTTGTATTACAAGCCTGATCTTATGATTTTAGAAGAAATGGAAATTTTGGTAGGATTGAGCCCTGACAGAAGACTGGTGAGTTCAGCAATTGCAATTGTTTACAACACATCCTTGAGAAGGCTTTTGAGGGGAAAAGAGGCCTGCTTTGTCTACTTCAGAGATCTAGAAGCTGACAGAATATTACCTTTGCTTTTAATGCTGCTGTCCAGCAAGGCACAGCAATGGGTATGGAATAAATATGTCAAGATTAAAAGGTTGTGGATTAAAAATACCTTAAATAGAAGAGATATCACAAAGCTGTACTTATATGTTACTGCCAATGGAGCAAACCTAATTTAAAAAGAAAATTTCGTATGCTTTTATTCGAGTGTACAGTCTTTGTTCATGTAGGTTTGTTACAGCTATTTACAGCTTGTTTTCCAGTCTGTGGTTATCTCAAGTGACAAGCTGGTAAATATCTTTTTAAGGCAAGTTAAAGGTGGCATAATTTTTCCACTGCATTTGAACTAAATTTAACCTTACATAGGGAAATAATGCATTATGTAGGTTCAACAAAGCAGTTGGATAGCTCTATTAAATCAGCACCCATCAGGAACCCCTTCCCTCTGTAAAGCAGCTACACGGGTAGTTGGCTGGGCTATCAGACAGCAGCAACCCACAAAGGCACAGCTATGGCCCCACAGCTACTTCAAAAAATGTACAGTTTAATTTTAACACCATCCTTTCTATTCAGCAGCAGTTCTTCTCTTTCCCAGTTTGAAAAAGCAGCTGTGGTGTCAACAGGCACATTATGTAAAAATAAACCATTTGATAAGTGGATGAAGAGGGACACTCTTTGATCAGCAGAATATACAGACATCCACAAGTGCAAATGGGCACTGGAGGAATTCCTAAGAAGTAAGTTCCAGCAAGGGTGAATTTGTTGGAAGGATATTTGTGTGAAAATCTGTCAGACAGCTAGAAAGAGCTGTAAGCTTCTAAACCATATGATCCAAATGAAGTGGAAAAAAAAATAAAGACTTTTGCTTTCAAAAGTCTCCCAAAGGCCTAAAAATAGATCATGGGGAGATGAATCAAATAATAATTTATTCAGAAAACTAACTTGCAGACAGAATACACAATCCTTTGATGTTTGAAAACCATTGATGAAAGTCAGTATATTTCAAAATTCTACTGTTTGAGAGTTTTCTTTCTTCCCTCTCGTTTCAAAGAAGTTGCAGTTGAGTATACTTTGCTGCTGCTACTATATTTTCAGGCATTAGTAAAAATGGAAGAGAAGCCCAAGGTTGTGTGTAGGTAATAGAATTGTGTGTTGTACCCTTCAGAAAAAACAGCACTCAAGGTATTATTCTGTAAGCCATCCTACTTCTAATGAAAAATGAAGACTTTAAAAAGCATTGTTATCATTATCATTATGATTATTATTAGCTCTTCAGGTTTGAGGAGGCAAACTTTGCTTAGGGGAATTAAATCTTATGATCCATATTTTCCACAGTAATTTGAAGATAGGTCCTTGGATATACCAATTGTACTTGCTGACAAAAACATGGCAACTGACAACATATTTAAGTCCCATGTTGCTGTACTGATAATTTTCTTTTGCATTTTAAGACAGTTGATTTAGCCAANTATATTTTCCTCCTGTTAGAAGAATACAAACAGTTTATCAGGAGGTCAACTTTCTGGGAAATTCCCAAATTGCTAGTTTTAGAGATTACCAGCAGTTACTGGGGATACCAGACTTCATGAGACTGGCAAATCCAACACCTGCAAAAAGATAACAGAGAAACTCAGCGCTGTTTCAGAAACACCAACAGTATCTCAGTCACAGCTAGATAAATATCACATGACAAGCAACAACAAACATACTGCCATAACCTTCAAGATCTCAATTTACAAAGATTAAGGAGGAAAACACAAGGAAATTCAGTTAAACAAAGAGCCTAAATGATACTTCTACTTCACATTGGTTGTGGAAAAATCAACAGAAAAATACAAAGATGAACTCAGTGCGTTGAGATTCTTATACAGATAACTCAGAGCAAATGCAAGCAAGCTGTAAAATCAGACCCATGCTGGTGGCTGCTAAAGTGCTACCAGGAGGATTTAAGCCCTGCTCTGAGCTGACTTTCAAATGCTTGCAGTTTGCTCTACAGAAATTGTTTGTGCTGAAGTGGAACGCGTCAGCTTCTATTAGCTGGTGACAGAATGCAAGGCACACATGGAGCTGTTTGTGTAGACCTGCTGGACTCGTCTCAAATGACAGAAAATGACATCACCCTCTGCCCCTCATTTCATAATCAAATACTTGGATAAATGATGCTTCCATTGCTGAATTGTGCTGCCTTGGCCTTTCAGGAGTGTTACCATTTTCTGCATTAATATTGGTACCATTCCTTCCAATAAAATTGAATGCAACATATATTCAGAAAGAGAATTGATGGGGGTGAAGCATCATATATTTTTCATTGATTTGCCCAATATTTTCTGTTATTAATGTATTAATTTCAAATTATTCTACTGGTGACTATGTGAAAGAAATATGAGACAAAAATATCTTTTTTTTTAATATATTTTTTTGGGCTATGTGACTTGAAAAAGTTAATAATAAGAAATAATAATAAGAAGAAATAATTCCAGTTTAGAGGTCATTTTTCTTGCTACCATTACTGGATGAAAATTTTGTAATTTATTTCTTACACACAATGAAAGAGTCTAGAGGTGAGGCATCCTTCTAAAAATAATGGAATTTTATTTTAGACTGCATACAACAAAGATGGGAAAAATATAGTAACAGATGCTGTTTTATTTTGTTTAACAAATATAAATCTGTAAATTTACTGACCATATAAGCCTGCATTCATTTATTTGAGACAGCATGATGCTTTACAAACTATAACAACTGTGAACATGTGAGAAACCCAGAAGGTCTTTGAGACCTTTCCTGATTTCTTCCCAAAAAACATCAGGTTTTTGAATGAAGACTGTTTCACAGCTAAAGCCTCAGGCATATCACAAAGCAGAGACAGGAGTGAGGATGCTTCCTTCTCACCTACAGTGGACAGAGTAGCATGGGATTTTCTACCTGTTTTTATCCCAAGAGGAAAGTGTTCTTTCCCCCACAGTGCCACTGACTGGGCCTCATCCTCCTCATAAAACTGAATACACGGTGTCAGCATTTCTTTTCGTCCCTATTCAGACCCAGGATGCCCATGACAGGCCAAGTAAAGGCTGCTATGGACTTGTTGTAGCAGATGAGACTTCAGTGAGTTATTTAGTATGGTTTCATATCTTGTACATGACACTACCCTTTCTCATGTATCTCAAAGGCCAGCCATAAAGCAAAAAGGTGTTTTACTAACTTTTCAAACTAGTTAGAGCTACTGGGTATCAACCATAACCTCCAGGGCCGTTTGCTGCCAGAGAGAGTTCATTTAAGAGCTTTAAAGCTTTCTCTTATAAGCATTTTCAGTTGTGTGAGTTAGCTGACAAGTACTAAATGCCTGCCTACTATCCTGATCAAGGCAGGGAAACCATTATGTACTGTTCTACTAGCACGATGTTTGCTTCATAAACTTTCTGAAGCTTACCATTAAAACAGGCTTTGGTGTCACTGAGACTATAACCCAGTTAACAGTGCCAGGAGCTGATGGGGTAAGCAACATATTTTTGTGTTGTTGATGAAGCTGTTTTGTGCAATTTTCTTATGTGTTCACACAGAGTGTGTATCCTAATGCTTGATGGCCATTGCCCTCTAAGTCATTGAAGTACTCAGAAGTTTTATGACCGGTATTCCGGCAGGAAGCTATACACAAACTGAACTTCAGGCATGTGAACCATCCCATTGAAGTTTCCCATTTCAAGTTCATACCCATGTGTCTGTAGGATGATAGTACCTCAGCATCTTCATGCCTCTCAATTAAAGGCTAGTAATTGCAGCCAGCTTCCAGTAGTATGGGCAAAATTTCATTTTGCAGCTCTGAGGACTCAGGATACGACTGCTCCTGCAATAAAAAGAAACAAAAAGGATAGCCCAGGGGAAGCCAAATTTGCTGTTTTTGGAAAGGGCTATCTCATTTAGCATGAATCCTGGTGGCCTTTGCAGGACTCCAGCTCATGCAAAGTGATGGCTCTTGGCTCTTGTCCACAGCTTATCTTGTTGTCCTAGCGACTGCTAAGTTTTCCTGTTCCTGGAGCTGGCTACAGTCGCCCTCATTCTTGACATTGTCACAGGGACACTGTAAGCCCAGCAACGCAAGTAAGGAGACCAGAGATAAAGTGACACCATGCAAAATAAAAGGATCCCAGGCATCCTACTGAAGAAACAGTTATTTTTCTCCTTTTTTCTGGATCCAAATGCTGCTTAACATCTTCAAGGCCTCTTGAGAATCTGTTCTTCAGGGCCTTTTCCACATATTTGAGGCATAATCTCTGGCTGATTTTCAATGCAAAACCGAAAAGCTATTAGAAGAGAACACCAATGGAGAAAAAGGTGACGAAAACTCCTGACTACTTGGAAGACAAAATTAGAAATGTTCCAGATATTTACCATAAATGAGCTATTGGGACCACTACCTACCTCTATGAAGAGAAATGTTGTCTTCAGTTCTCTTTAGTGAGGACATTTGGACTGCATTAAACCATAGAGTGGAGGGGAATTTAAAACAAAATTTCCTCTGCCAAAGATTGCGTGTAAGGCTGCTTTAAAAAAAATAAGAGCCTGATTGTTATAAAGCTTAATGTTATGATGTTTTCAATTAGTTTAAAAGCTTTTTTTATTGATCATTTTTATTATGGTTGTTCAGCTATTTTGTAACTGTTATTTGGAATAAGTTACAGTTCATTTAAAACATTCTGAACTGCACTGTTTTTTCAAGTCTTATCACAAGTACTGTGCTGGGCCAGGAAAGTCTACCTACTTTTAGGTTTTAGTGAGTACTTTTAATGTAATGTTTCAATGTTCATTTTGTGTTTCTTTTTTCATCCATTGACCTAACTTTGTGAAACTTTGTGTGAGTTTTATCTTCAGTTTATTTGAGGGTGCTAGACTCCTTGTAGAATTTTAGCTATTGTTTTCTAACTGAGGTTCAACAAATTCTAACAGATTTGTCTGCAGGTCAAACCTGGTTTGGAAACTTTTATGCATAGAATTGTTTATATTACTATTCATCTTACTTTCCTAATTTATACAATTCATCCTTTTTCATTTAGATCTAACTATTTTCATTTCTTGTTAAATATTATTTTTCTGCATTGGGTCTAGTTTCTGCATGTTTTGCTATTTTCCTATTAACGATTTTAAAATTCTGAAAACCAGCTGGTGTGTCATGAAGTTCAGCATTGTGTGGATGATAACCATGCCACATAAACTTTTAATACACAAGCACAACAGATAAGTTGCAATGTAAGACCTATGCTGAAGGTTTGCTACAGTTGAAGATTTAGTATTAATTGGATATAAATTGCTATAACATAATTATCTCGGGTAAGTACTTTAAGCTATTAAATGTAAGTAATTTGATCTATCTCTAAACCAATTATAAACTGCAGGGAATGTGGGACAGAGGAGGAGATTGTGAAGGAAAACTGGAGAAGGAAAACTGGAAAAGAAGAAAGAAAATGGAGAAAAGGAATAAATTGAAGACGAGCAAATGATTTATATGAAGGGAAACACACCTATAAAATTATCTGTAAGAACAAAAGAACACAACAGCTTGTCTGATATTTTTTGTGAATTATTTTGCATCCAAGTTTACTTGCAAATCTTTCCATACTGTACATTTAAGAAAAATATATGTAACATTTAAGAAATTACTGCAGCAGTTCTGGATATCTGTGCTTTACAAAGACATGGGAATAAGGTAATAAGTAAAAGAACGGAATATTTGACTCCTAAACCTGACATCATCTTCTTTTTTTCCCTTCTGTCACAACAATCCTTTCCCTGCATAACCAACACCAAGTAGTGACTTACATGCTCTACAGATATAAAGAAGGACCATGCCATAGAAAAACTGTATCACTGAATAACCTCAGCATGCATCTGATGTTCTTAGGTTGTCCTTTGTTAATCTAGAAGAGAGGAGACACCATGAGGTTGAGATCAGTTTACAAAGGTGTCCAATAATTTAGCAGTTATTCAGGTTCAAGTCTTTACCTCTATATAAGGCTTTTTCATTTGCCCTCTTTTTTTCCCCCTTTTTCCCTTACCCTATCTGATGTTGGCTTCTTGATGCTATTCCTGTATGCGATGTTTTGAGAGATGGCAGGCTCAGGGCATATTTCGCTTTCCATACAGAATTCAGGGGAAAAAAGTTGTCGATGCTTTGGATAGCTTTTCTGAACAAAAAGACTTG
The DNA here is from genome assembly GCA_013396635.1 of Penelope pileata. Taxonomy (NCBI): domain Eukaryota; kingdom Metazoa; phylum Chordata; class Aves; order Galliformes; family Cracidae; genus Penelope; species Penelope pileata. The sequence goes on along the minus strand of WBMW01000546.1, from coordinate 433,837 downwards.
GCTCAAGTCACTGAAAATGTAAAGAAAGAGGAAAATTAGGACTGTGACAGAAATGAGAGTTTATTTTAAACTGCAAAAGTGGCAGTTTTGCTTTGACTGCTTTTAGAATTCAGCATAGAAGCAGAAGGAAGAAGGAACTGAAGTGAGAAAGAATAAAATGCTTATGCCCATTTTGTGGCACCGTTTTATTAATATGGAGAATTTGTAATGAAACAATATGTTTTAACATCTATGAGCTCAAATAAGGGACTTATTTAAAACTTTTGTAAGGTGCTTCCCACAACTCAGTGATTCTTTTTGTGTAGGATAAAAAAAAGTGGAAATACAATTCCACAGGAGTAGAATTAGTGTCAAAATACAAGTCTGCCAAAACTGAAAGATGAAGTTTTCAGCAGCACTCAATTTGAACAAAGATGAGCTTTTAGCTTCAGACAGTCCCCATTTCTGATTAAATTCTTTAGCACTCTGATTTCCTTTCCTGGAATATGAAATCAGATCACAGAAAGGGAAAAAAAAAAGATTCCAGAGAGGAGACCATTACTGACGGAAGCCATGTGTCATTAATTCAGTTATAAATTATTAGCTGAAAGCAGCCTCTCAGCATTTGTATTTGATGAACAAAAATTGATTGCTTCAAGGGCATTTCAATCCTTTTGATGTTACCATCTTTTAGTCCACCACAAATCTGAATCCTTAACAGAATGATTATAGCATTATAGTAATCCTAAGAGCCAATACTAAAGGATTTGGAAGAGCAACAGAGATCAATAGTTTGAAAAAAGCATGTCTTTTTGAGTTGACAGAGCTGTCTAGCCTGATAGTGAACCTGAAAAAAATAAGTGGGAACTAAGTACACAGGCAATCGTGCAGACTGAGCTAAACTGAAATGATGAGCCATTTTTCTGAATTGTTGAATACACTAGGAAGCTCTGAATGTTTCCATGGGATTTAAGCAAAACTAAGGGCAACCAAGGGATATTTTACCAACAATAAAAAAAGAAGTTTCAGAAATATGTTTGCGAGTGTTTTCAGAGCTTTGTGAACTATTCTGGAGGCTGGGGAGTTCTGTGAGGTCAACATTTGTGTTTTGCATAGACTTTGAGATTATTTGAACTGGGATTTGAAGCAACATTGTCTTAATGATCGTCTTCCTTTTAGTTACTTTGAAATCTAGAATCCAGGCCATATTCCAACACAGAGATGAAAGTTCAGTCCTCTCAGCAATTGGATCATGAGATGCACAGTAGACAGAAGGACCATGCATTCTTATTGTGTGATCTCTACCAAACTTAAAAACTGTTTAAACTATGGAAGCAAGAGGCAATATTTGTGCAAAGTTCAGGTTGTGCCAGGTTGTAAGAAACAAAGTTTCCCTAGCACAACAAATCAGAAAAATGAGCTGAAAGCTAATGCCCTCTCCAACAGCTCAAGGATTAGCATAAAATTATACTTTGAAGGGAGAAAAAGAACAGCATTGCAACAGTGGGGTATTGTTAAAGATCACTGGAATGGAGAGAGGGAAGAAAGAGAAGAAAAAAAACCTTAAGCCAGGACACTGCAACCTGGTATAATGTTTAGCAGATATTTAGCGGTTCTTTTGGTGTGCTAAACAACAGATTAACTTCGTAGTACTCAAGCGAAAATTCAGACAAATTCAGATGCAACACATCTGGAGAGCATCCCATGGCAAATGGTGAGTGGCTAAGTAATCTATTTCAATGGCAAGACATGTTGTGATAATTTATTGTTTGTAACAAGGGCTGTGAGCCTACCATTAATTCTAATGCAAAAACTTCTTAAAATTATCTAATGCAAAAACTTCTAAAAATTATCTGAAGGATAAATGCAGGACTTCCAACAATAACATTTCTGCAGTAAGACATATGTCACTGATACATGCTATTGTTAAAAGATAAAGACATAAAAGTCATTTGAAAAAGTGTGTTTTTCAATTCTGTGTGATCTTGCATATGAACAATAGTGAAAAAAGTTCAGTATGTACCTTTTATGCTACTGCAGATGATTTTCTTTATGGGCCATAGTTTTTCAGCTTGGTTCATGTTTTCACATTTCTTACATCTGAGAGAGTGGCACAAATTAAATGCACATTAAAGACATGATTTCAGAACATTGTGTTGAAGCAGGTTTAACCCATTATTTTGAAGCTGTGCATGATAACATGTGATCTTTAAGCTTAACCTTTATCTCAAGCTGTTTAAAATGTTTTGTAGCTGTTCTTGTCTAAACGAATAAAGAGGATGATAAGCAGGAACTGGCATAAATAATAGCTGCTTCAAAATGGGCAGAGAAATTGATAGCCTTGCAAATGGTAGCCACCTGTGTCAGGAAACTAACGAGTGAGTATTCACTGGAGAATGACTGGAAACCTGGCAGCAAAGTAGAGAAATGGCAAGGGGAGAGAGGTCTTTTTAAAAATGCTCTACTAATCATGCAGTGCCACTTTTGAGCCATGAATATAGATTAAATATTCTTGGTGGTCTACTGACTTTATCCAGACAACATATTCCTTCAGTGAGTTACAAGATTTCATCAGTGTTAGAAGCTGGCTTATCTGAAGCTATCTTCATTTTCCTTTTTTATGAGAATGTGCTTTGGATGATGGTCTCTATCTTTCCACCAAGTCACACTCTTTCTAGAAGAACCAGAGACTATGAGCATGAAAGAGGACAAGACTCTACCTATGTCATAGCAAGATCTCATGAAAAACCTGCAAACATTGATGGACTTTTAACAGAGGTTGACAGAGGGAACAATGTGCAGCTAACAGACAAAAGGCAAGGATACAATTCACAAGCAACAGCAGATGAGCAGAAAAAAAGGAGACAACAGCTTAACTGTTGTAAACCTCAGAATACAGTAGTTTAGTCTTAGCAGGTAAGTCTTGAGGCAAATAAAAAAGGTGACTTTGTGAGGCCTGAGACAAAATCTGGGCCAGTGCTTCCAATAGGGAAAGACAAAAATACAATGCTGTGTTTTATGCCATGTTAGTTTCTGGAAGATATCCTACTTGCAAGACTAAGTCCTTGAAAATCATTACATCATCTTCCATCTGTGTCTCACAACCACACAAACACAAGTGATCGTCTGCAACGGGACCAGGGCTTCAGTTGTACTGAAAAGACACTGAACTTCTCTGACTGGCTGCATGGCATAATCTCTGTACTTAGCTCCCACGTGGTAAAACTCCTAACTTCCTCAAGGAAGATTTTTTTTTCTCTTAGCCCATAACATTTTCTGGCTTTCTACAATTTATATAAAGTAGTAGCTCATCTAGCATGAAGCTACTGTAGAGTTGCTTACTCCTAACCAGTTTTCGTATTTCTTTCCAGCATCAACCGGGACAGGTAGAAAAAATCTATTACTAGATTTATCCTAATCCTTAGGAAAAAGTGTAGCATAGAACCATTGTGGATAAAAATCTGCACTTCCCTTTTTTAAGGTCTGACACATTCTCCTCACTCTATATTTCTATAAGAAGCTTGTGGATGTACTTCTATAGATTATTGCTAGGCTGGATTTGAAATTTACATGCAACTCCCTCAATTTATTGGTGTGATTCTTGGCAGTTGCTTTGTCAAATATATATTCTATTACAAGATCAGCAGTTTAGCTAAAGAAGCCTGACACCTAAAAAAAATATAAATAGCAAAAATCTTTATATCCTTTCTGTCTATCTACACAATTTTCCCCAGGAATGGAAATCTCTGTGCAGAAGGAAGTTTCCAAAGGTCTCATTAACATTGGTGGCAGTTTATACATATTTGCTCTACAACTGAATGAAAATTAACAAGGAATAAGAAAATGTTATTGCAAATATCAAAAGTTTGAATAATTTTTTTTTGAAAGAAAATAATTAAGAAAAATACTTATTGTTTACACAGAAGCGTATAGACTCATGGTATCTCATTTTACAACACGGACACTGACTTCATTTGGAAAGAACCTCAAGAAGTTATCTGGTCCAAACCTGACTCTCCTTACCCAAGGCAAGACTACCTGTTTTCAAGACCAACTTAATTGTACCATGGTTATAAACAACTCCTTCAAGGTAATTCTCTTCATCTGTGGTAAGAGAAGGCTTAGAAACATGGCATATGAGCTGTAAAATTGTACTGCTTCTTGCAGCATCTGAATGATTTACTTCCTCAGAATTTAAGAAGCATTCTTATTCTTGAAATTGCTTCATCAACTTCTCAATCCTTTATAGCTCGCTGTAGCTCTCTTCCTGTGTTACAAGCTTTTACTAATTGCCTACTTGTACACAGTCTTACTGAGAGTACGTAACGTACTCCTGTTGTGCTCATACAATCAGATAACTGCTCTCCTATGGATGAGGTTTGCTCTGTAATACTCATGTCTACCTCTCACAGGTATTTTGCAGATATTATGTGCACAGTGTACAGGTTTATTTATTAATTGCTAGATGAAAGAGGTCAGAATTTATCCTGAAAAGAGTTAAATATTATCATAAAATTTTAATTCCACAGCAATTAAAGTTGCATAGCATGGACTCCCAGAAGAGAATCTCATTTTAGGAACTATATATTGGGTGTCCTGAAGGCCCATTTTGTGTTGGTGGATTTAGAGATAATCACAAATATATATTCAGTATGAGAAGTATGATTTATCCTTAAATTTTTGATTAATAGAGGTGAAAATATCCAGTGAAGTTCACTACCACAGTAGAGATCAACCCACCAACAAGCAAGCTGAAAGTTTTCAGTAAGATGGGAAAAGATTTGAAGTCTGGAAGGAAAACAAATCATCACTGTGAAAAATAAAATGTTTCAGCTGTGTCATCCTGGCTTGTTTCCAGTCCTCATAGATATTGAGATTCCACAGGGAGATGACATACAATTCCTGAATCAAGGCTTAAAAATAAAACAGAATAATTCTACATCACATTCTTTTTTAGTATTTTATGATAGGTTTCTGATGTGGGGTCAGCTGAAGGATTTTGGAGAATTTGCTCTGATATTGTTTTATTAAAAGCCAAGACTCCAGTCATAAGAGGTTGCTCAAATGTAACACATACCTATCACTATTTCTCTTTCAGCATAACCACAGCCCTTGTGTTTGTTATTCAAGGAATGCTGAATCAAACCCATGTTCCATTACTATGTGCTACATATACAAACTATGTTGAGAGAGGCATGGGGCTCAAAAAGAGCTCAATCACTCAGCCTGCTCAGCTGCTGTTGTAGAAAATCACATCTACTTGGAAATTGACATATCTTTCAAATTGTCTTCATTTTCTTTCTTTGAGAACACTGCTGTAGTCTGTATTCAAAATTGTCTTTACTTTCCAGCTACATCTTTTCAAGAGCATCTTCTTCCCATTTATTCTTCTATCAAGATTGTCATTTAGCTTAAATAATTCTTTACTCTCTTTAGGGCCTATTTCCATTGTACATTTTGAGATAAGAAATTTATCCTAGCTCTTGTTTTGCCATGCTACATAAAGCCAGCTCCTCCAGTTTACTCTAATATATTAACTATTCTGTATTGTATATATAATATATATATATTAACATATTATATATGTTTAGTCCGGAATTATATTATTCTGGACTATTATAAATATATAATATTATACATGTTTAGTCAGGAATACCACTTGCATCTTCCTTACGACCAATACTGCTTTTTTAATAATCACTCTACATCATCTCTGCTTGAACCAGTTCTTCTGCCTACACTAACCATTAATTTCTTACAGAGCACGATATTGGTTTACTCAAGGTGAGCTATCTTACATCTTCTACTTTCAACTTGTTAACAAACAAACAAAAACTAGTGTGTACTTATTCAAAATTGAAGCAAAATATTAATTCAGTGGTCAGATATCCTTCTATCCATTCTGACAATTTCCAAATGAGAATAGCTCATTTTATTTATAAGGCTAAGGATCCTTTGTTTCCTTGTTGTGAATTCCTTTGAGATGTCTAACTTGGCTCCACTTTCGTTATCTTAAAAGATTTAACTGTTCTTTCTATATTTCATGTAGTCTAGAATGTCATTTTCTTTGTTTAACAGTCCTTTTTTTCACCTGCATTCTCTTACTTAAACCTGAAATCCAATCCTTTTTCTCACATTTTGCTCTTATCTTGAAGATGGTTATTTTTTCAGCCGGGATAAAAGCATAATATTCACATTATTATTTCATTCAGCACACAAGATGGACAGGATTTACTGGGTACATAACCATTCACAATCATTATTTTTAACCAATTGTTCATGTGGGTGCTCACATCATTACTTGGTGTTCACCATGCAAACTGTTCACAGAGTAAAGGCACATTTCCTCACAACTCTGCTTTTCTGTTGTGCTCATCACCTGATTTAGTGGAAATCTCTACAAACTTCATTGTCAGGAATTAGTTACAATTACTTCAGTAGATCAAATTCCAAGATCTTAAGTGGCATCTAACAATAAACTGTTTAAAAAAAATAAAAGTTATCTGTAATCAAATGTTAAGCAGGTTTAACTGATTGTCTATGGAAGTGATCACAGGAATTCTTTCATGAAGGCATGGATACGAGACAGTTTTCTCAAATAGCATTTAGTTCCTTTTATTACCAAACCAGTGGATCCTACATGCTCCTCAACATCCCTTTTACTTATTCTGTGAAGAAGTTCGGCTTCTGTGGCCAGATCCATGAGGGAGCCGGGTGCAAAGGAGACTCAAAACCAGATGGAATAAAAAAGGTTAATTATTGGAACAGATGGTTTTAAATTATTGATTTAGCAATTCCATGATGGAGTGATAATATTCCATCTTAGTTCCCTATGGCCTATTCCCAGGTACACAGTTTCAGGTTTCCACTGAGTGATTGAGTATCCGAGGAGTTAGATGTAGCTGTATTGAAGTGGAAGGCTACATGTGGCTCTATTCCATAGTTTTTAAGCAAAGAACATCAGTCTATTCCAGTATGAAATAATCAGAAATAACAAATTTACTTGTCCAAAATTTAGTCTGAGTTGTACAGTCATGAGTTATGCAGGAACTTACAGCAAGCCTGATCTTACTGTTAAGTGGTAGAATATGCAAGTTCCCAATTGCAATGTCTTCAACTAATTATGCTGTTGTGAGGATTAAGTTAACAGTATTTGCCAGCAGTGTGGAAGAACAAACAATGTGACTGAGTATTCCCAGAGGGAGCGTAATGACGACATGGGATATATGGAAGTATAACACAGCCCTGCAACTCCTCAGTCAGACGGGAATTGACACCTACACAAATATTGTCTAGCTCTACAGACAGGATGACAACAGTTGGCAAAAGGGAGACTGAAACTGCAGAGCAACAGAAGTACAGAGAGCCAAGGAATCTGTAAAAGTTAAGGCTGGCATTTCTTATGCTTTATTCCAAAGAGCGCATTGGAAAAACTACCCAGAGGAAAGATGCTGTGTCCTATTTGGTCTCTGCTGCCATTCTGTAACTGTTACCCTTAACTTTGATGTGGAACAGACTGTAATATGACACATGTTCCTTGCTCTGAGCAGGGCATATCTTTATATCTTGTATCAAAAGCAAGAGGGAGTGATTTCTTGACAAGATGTATGAAACATCTCAATGAAGCATTACAAAACTCATAGCAAAGCCATATGCCCACTGAGCTTCTATGTTAATTGACAGCACTGTTATTCTCTCCACATTACTAAAAAGACATATCCTTTCTTGAATTTCTTGAATTTTCTTAACAGTGTTTCCTTTTCCCATAGGGGAAGTGGGACTAGTAACAGGTAAGTCTATCTAGTTACCACTGAAAAGGAAGATCCACGTGGTGCAGCTTTTTGACATCAGTCATTACTGACCAATGTAATGAAGTCGTCAGCTATTTTGCATTTATGCCTGGACTCTAGTCAATCCAACTTTATTTCTATTTTAGAAAGCATTATCTCAGTAGAAAACTATGAAGATCTGACAAGAATCGAGCCTAGTATAGCCAGCTAATTCCATGTAACACTAAGGCAGTATGCCACGGTTTATTTCCTTGGAAATTATGGCTTAATCCCACAAATGGGAAGCAGGTAAGAGGAAAGACGTCATCACGTATACATAAGATGTTAGAAATACTGTTCATGGACTATGAGAAAATTTATTGTATAAAACATAATAGTGTTTTGGAGGACATTTTTAAAAAACAGTTTAAATGCAACAGAGGAACTCCAGTAGGAACAATAAAGAAAGGACCACCTTAGAATTTCAATATCTTCTCTATTACTTGGTACACGCCGTAGGATATTGGCCTTTTGCCACACTATTCATGAGGTTAAGATCCACTTCATGCTTACTCCTCAGGGGAAGCATCCTAACAAGTTGCCCATAGGGAACATTCATATGAACTTCCCCCCTTTCTTGCTTTACGTAAATAGTTCCCAAGATAGAACAATTTACACCCCACGAGGTGGTTGAGACAATTCTTTCAGAGCCCTACAGCCTGCTGACTTCAGCATACTCTTTGTTTGTTGAGGCTTTGAAAGAGATGGAGGAATGAGAATATGAAGACTGAACCGGAGTCTCTTGTTGTCTTTTTGAGTATTCTTTTAATCTACATGTATGAGCTGAGAATTAATGGATCTCAAAGAATCAGATCACACTAAAGAAGATGGTTTTCAAAGCACATTACTGAAAATAATTACAAAATTCAGCAAATAAGAATACATCATACAACAATTTCATGAAAACACACAAACTGAAAGTGGGATTTTTTTAGAAAAACAACAAGGAAAGAAAAGAGCAACAATTCAGAAGTTATTACAAGTTATTACAAGTTTTAGAAGTTTGAAAACACTAACAGGTGGCCAGTCTGTTAGGGATAAATCTTGCCTAAGATGTTAAGCTGCAAAGAAATGGAGGTCTCGTTGCATTTACAGATGGGAACCTTGGCATGAATATGAGTTCAATGCCAGATGAAAGCTGCCTCATGGCAGAGTCCTCTTTTATTACCTATTCAACAATATTAAGCTGCACTAGTATAAATAAGGTAACAAATGCACTTAAACTCTCTGAGTGGACTAGATCTGACTTTTATACCAATGCTTATACTTCATTGTTACCTAAATGAGTCTGTTATTATTCTGTGTTCACTTTTGGCTTTCTGAACGTGAAGAATTAATTCAGTGACTGTATCTTTTGATTTTTGTTCCATGAAATGTGATTCTGACCCAGGCTTGATTGGAGTCTTCACTATAAATCTTAGACCTTTAGTATTCTAGTTGTTTATTCCTGGAAGCAGTCTTTTTACTCTATAAGCAACATCTCCAGCCTTAGTTCTAGAACTGCTAAAAGGTTTACAGCTCAAAGAAAACAATTCCCAGGATGTTTACTGAATTTAGTTCCCTGTTTTCTACTCTTAATACCTAAAGTAATCTTTTATCTGTTTTATGGACAAATGCCTGTAATTTCAGATAGTTCACTTTGGCAGGCAAAGAAGGGTATATTTTCCCCGGATTTTGCTTTATTTGCCCTACTAAAAAGAGAATAAACATTAGCATCCAACTCCAAGAATTCATAACTTTTACACATGCAGAAAGCCTGTATACCTGGCACTTTAAAACAAGGAGTATTGTCAAATGTCCTTTAGGTGGGCAATCAGAGGAAGATGATAAAATTTGGGGATTGATGTCTCCATCAAGTGATGTGAAGAAATGAATAAAAGAACCAGCGGACTTAAAAGAAATGTTTTCCAAAAATCTTCTGAAAGAGCAAATACTGATGAAGTAGTTCCATAGATGGTATTACTATTTTAACATGAGAAACAGTCTTATTTACACTGCATTAAAAATTTTCAGATTTTGCTTTCAAGATTTGTATTGTCTTAGACCACTCAAGGCCAGAATTCATTGTGGATGAAATCCTGACTTTCATTTTTCCTAGTATTTTCCAGCTCTTCCAGTCAAAGCAGAATGTCTTTCCATATTTCTGATGATTATAAATCTAAAGAGGCTGTGCTGGATATAGAAATGTCTTTATTATCTGCCACTAATTTAAGTAACTAGGGCTTTAAAAAGTCTTGCAAGATCATCCCACTCTATTATACTAGTAGTAAATGTACTGCGCTCTACTAACCAGTGGGAAAAAAAGTCAATTTCCTGAATACTGTTATTTTAGAATCATATTTTGATAAAATTGTGTTATGAGTTCCCAGCATTTATCATTAAAAGAACTGGGGTGCCTAGAAATGAACTGTGCAAAAACTATTTGAAACCTTACAAAGTGTTCCCTGTATATACCCAGTCTGAAACTTATTCTTTATTACAAAATCAATGGCTAGCTCTGCAGAACTAAGAAGTAAAAGAAAGGGCAACCAGGCTTTCCTTGAATATACCAACAGGGTAACTTAAGATATAAAAGTGAAATCATTAACGCTGAACATAAATGACAAAACAAAGAAAACTGTTGCCTTTTATATCCAAGAGTTTCAGATAAGCATGCAGTTAAACATTTGAGAAACCTAAAGGATTTAGATGCAATTAAAAAAAAAATCTTAATAGTATTTCCAACAATGTTAAGACAGTAACTGTATCTTTAGTTATAGTCAAATTGTACTGAATAAAAAAATAGATTCTGTTGTTACAATTTAATAAGAAGCTATTCCTTTGTACTTACATATTTTTTGGAAGTTTGCCACACAGAAGAACTTAACTTTTCATCAGTTATGAAAACTATTTCTTTTCCTCAAGCAATCTTTATAATTTCTTCAAAGGAATTTTCTGGATAACAAATTCATTGAAATTCAAGGCTGCACCAGCTAAGTCAATTCATCTCAAACTCACTAACCCTCCAAATAATTCTTTTCTCTCATTCAAAATCCAGACGCACCTGCAGGCATCACAGTGTTGGTGCAAGGAACGATGTCGGTTTGTGGCTGCATAAAGAGGCTTGATCGTATAGCTGTGATTCATCCAGACTCCTGTAGAACCATTCATTTCTTCAGCAGCATTGTTCCTCTAACAGTGCAGTTGAAGATGGCAATCTCTGTCCAAGGTGCTTGTTTCTTACACCACTGCCCTCTCTCCCTTCTGGCTCTGTAGCTCCAGGCAAGTACACAGTCAACCTGACAGAGAAGCAGATACAGAAGAATACAACTTTATCAGCTAAAGCAATTTTTCCAGCCATATCACAGCTCTGATTCCATTCTCTTCATGGGTTATCCAGGAATGGGATATCTATCAAAGAATGGGAACCTTTTAAGCTGGATAAGCACTGCTGCTGCCAAATGTTTGATTGAGTTTTATTTTCTAATTTCTCATCAAGGAAGTTAAATCTGAAATGTTTTCTTTCAGTATAGGTTAACACTGCACTAGAAGCTTGACCAATCAGAGTGCTGAGCTGTTTACCTGCTGAAGAGGTGACAAGTGCCTACGATTACTCTTAGGAACATCAGCCTTATAATCATTTGGGCATGCAAATGGTCAGGAAACAAAAGGGAAAATCCCTTTCTGATTAAGCTAGTTACTGAAATTTGAGGTAGGAGAAAGAGCGAAGATAAAAAAAGGAACTTAGCTTTAGTGGTCTTCCAAAGGGAAGCTTGGACTATGAAGGCAGGACTGCAGGCTAGATTCTTCTTCATGAGTGCAACGTGGAAGTGTGAAACTGAAATGAAAATAGGGTGGCGGGGTGGGGATCTCTTTAAAGAGCCTGTGGCTGTCTAGTGCTTTTCAGCAACCTCATGAAGGGTGAAAGGAACCTTTGAAGATATTCTGCTACACAGACCTACTGATGGTTTTCTTTCCACATTTATTTACCTGTTTTCAAACTCATTAGAGGGGTGAGTGATATGAAGGATAAGAAGAAACTATGTATTTTATTTTATTTTTCATGGAAAAATTCTCTTAATCACTACCAATTTCTTCAGTGTGTTCAGTAATAAGTGACAGGAACAAAGAAAATTTTAAGGAAAATGTGAAACTCTGATTTAGATATTCCAGTCTCTTCCATATGAGGAGCTTTTCAAATTGAAGCTGAAGATCTCCAGTGGCGCAAGGGAATATAAGATACACACAGATTATTGTATGAATAAACTTTCCACATTTTTTAACAGTAAGAATAGACAGAATACGTAAAATACTATCTTGAGATGTAAAAGAATAATTGCTCTACACAGACACTGTGAAAAGACATTCACTCATTGAAACAGTCTTGAAGCATTCTGCACAAAAAGCATACTGTCAACTCAAACACACATTTAAATCTTTCTTTAAGATCTGAGGGATCCAGATTATTCAAAACATGATAAGTTGTTTTCAGAAGCCCTTTATCAGATTCTCCATTGTTTAATAGTTAGGCTGTTCTTAAGAGAGTAAACTATAAAAAGAAGCTGTGGGACCATGGCGAGTTTTATGGCCTTATACAAAAGGCTGAACTAGATCATTACATGGTCCCTGGCCTTACGAGGGATAAAAAAAAAAGTGTTAGAATCTCATCCAAGCTGTTGGAATTCCCTTTTACACAGATGAGTTTAATACCCATGCACTGATTCTCAAAACTATTATTCCTTACTTCAAGGAGGAAGGGAAATTTGAAACAAATGTAGAAACAATAATTACAAAAAATATATACTGTCCAGCTGGAAAGGAAATGTGAAGCATCCTTATATGCAGAACATGCTACTATTACTTCTTTCCCAAAATTAAAAGGAAAGCAAACAGAAAGCATATTAGCAAAGCCAAATCTGCATTGCCAAGTCCATTAGTGACAACGTATCTGAAAGGAAAACAGATCCTGGCAAGGGGGCTGACAAAAGACCATTTTGTGTGTTAGCACTCAGGATGTTTAATGCAAAAGAAATAAAAGACAAATGTTTATTACAAATGTCAATTTATTTATTTAGCCCTTTTCCTGGCTATCTACACCAATGAAATTCCTGACAATCAATTTAAACAGATTGTATTACTTTGGGCTGGAAATGTGAAATATTTTTAATATGATGAGAATCCATAACATAGATCCAATGGGATTTGCAAGATCGATTATATATACAGTACAGGCTTCTTTGTCAGCTACTATACAGAAGCAGCTAGAGAGGGACATTTTTTTTTTCTGTTTACCTAAATGCAACTTTCTCTTATTCATGTCAGAGGCTGACACCATACATTTCAGAAGACAGCTTGCAACATGCAGAATCTCCCATAAGCGTCTTATCCTGAGCTTGGCAGTTAGAGATCTGTTGCAGTTCAACCAAAGAAATGAAGAAGTTTTCACAGATATTTAGAAAAAGATATCACTTAGATATTTCATTGTTTCGATAGGAAGTTCATGGGAGAAGTTCTTAAACAGAAGTAAACAAAAGCTAATTAGTTTAGGAACATGAACAAAGTGCCCCAAGCTAAGCCAGTCTGCAAACTCACAGTGCTCTCAGTCTACAAAAAATGCTCATTAAGACACCATTCAAAGCAACTTATCCATTGCCAACCACAACTTAAGACCATACCAACGGATAGTAGGTCCTGTATAACTAGCCCTTAATGCAGCCTAGCCAACCCAGGTGCTTGGTTCAGGGATCCAATCTTGTAAGATCTGCTGCTCAACTGCAACAGTTTAGCAGAGATGGTGAGTCGCTTCTCAAGGTGTTGATTTTTTGTTTTAGAAGAAACCGAAAAACAAACTTTGTACTCTGCAAATGGAGACACTACACTGCACAAAAAATTTTGAGAGGAATTCTTGTGCTTTGAAACATGAGGAAAGTGTTTCAGCTCAAAAACAGGAAACATATTATTTGTTCTGGGCTTGAGTCTGAGGACCACAGAACTTACAGGTCCTAGGAACATTTTACGCTAAGAGCTGTCAAGGGAGAATGCCCTGATTGCTCGCCAGCTTTTGGAGAAAGTCAAGTTAGTATTGTCCTACATTTTCTTTACACATTCAGCTTTTAAAAGGAGGTTTCCTCCTGTTTTTGACCAGTGAACGTTTTTTTTCAGAAGCAACATCAGGCCATCACACCATTTGGTGTGGAGAATCGGTTTGGGGAGCGAGAATGCTGCTGTTGCCAGAGGTCCATGGTGCTGATGGAGAGATTTATATTTGAATATGGTCAGTGTCCTCAGCTTGCAGCTGGAACGGATTATTTCCAACATTTTTTGAAAGGTCACTTGGTGCGTTTCTGTGTCAGCATTGTCAAGGATTTATGGACAGCAAGAAAAGGTCAATAATGCACACAAAATGGCCTGCCAAAATGAGTTGTGATCTACTAGTGGGTTGTTGCTCTACAAAGTTCCATTAAACTAGAGCTAACATATAGAAAGCTCATGTGTTAGTTTATCATGCTATGTGGCGATTGCTTAGCATAGCTCTGGTCTCCTGCTGAACTGTGAAGAAAAAAGGTGTTATTAAAACTCACAGTAGGAAAAAGATTAGCATATATCATCTTCACAGTCCATTTTTCTTTCCTGTGCTTCTCCATGCTAATGTTGTGTTCACTGCATTTTCATGGGTGTCCAGGGTATGCATGCAAAAAAGAGCTAATCATATTCAGAGGTGTATTTTCTGTTTTATGTTATTGTACTGTGGGATGCTTAATTGTGCAAGACTTTCATTAAAAAAAAAAGAGATGTCACCTATTTTTTGTTAAATTTAGAAACAAAAAGTGTGATGGATTGCTATAATGAGATTTTTTTTTCAACTGACTAATGAAAAAAGCTAGACTATGTTGTCACATTTTACAGCAGTAACTGACAATGGCTGCACATGAGAAACAGAGCACACAGACAACCTTCCCCTCATCCCCACCATCCAGATTGCATCCAGACCATCACATATATTAGCAATTGACTGACCTATCCTTCTTCTATTGGACCCATTTAGCTTTTGGCTCATGGTCAGAATCTATAGCTCTAGTAAATACAGAAGAGGAGAATTGTCAGAGTCATCTGTCAACACCCACAGTAACCCACAGTGCACAGACACAGCACAGCAGCCTTCATGAGATGTTGCTATTTCTGCCATGCTAGTGGTAGCACCACTCTCACAAGCGCTGTGAAAGAACTCCAGTCCCCAGCACAGAGATGTGTGATGTGCACTGAGCTGCCCCCAGCGCATGGTCCCTCCACGTCTTGGCATAATTACCTCCTCCTGAGTTGTCATTTCCCCCTATGCAGAGAGACAAAATCCAGACTCCTCTGCAACACAGCCAAAAGATTCTGTGGAAAACAACAGAGCATTGATTCCTTCTAGAATCCTTCATTATTTCGCCAGGCATTTGACTGTCTTCTCCTGCAGACTTTTCCTGCCTCTGCCCAAGGAACCACAAAGGGTGCCCTGCTCTGACACTTCATTTGCCTTTGGCTGGGCTGGCTGAACAGCTGTTTCTGCTTGACAACTTGGTCACAGCTGCAGGAAGTCACAGGCCCCCATCACATCCAAGGTCCAACTGGGAAACACTTTTAATACCTGCTGAGTTGGGTGTATGTGTCCTTTTCTCCAAAGAAACAAGCTGAAGTCAGCATAGCTACAGTGTCTTGCATCAGATGAAAGTCCCTCTCTTGAATTGCTTTTATTTTTTTGTCGTTAGATAAATTATAAAATAACACCAAAACAGAAATAATCATAGAAAGACTTGGGTCAGAAGGGACCTTAAAGATCATCTAATTCCAAGCCCCCTGCCATGGGCAATCTGATCTGGTGGGTGTCAACACTGTCCATGACAAGGGAGGGGTTGGAAATGGATGGCCTTTAAGAAATGGGTAACCATTTATTGTTACCCTTTTCTGCGTCCTACAGACTTTTCAAGGAAGTCAAATAAACTTTGGATAAGCAATCAGAAATCTCCCATTTTGCTTTCATATTTCAGCTACTGTTTGTACTGCTCCTCTGGCATGTTCTAGTATTACAAACCACCTAGAAAAAGTCACAAAGTGAATAGGCACAATTTACCAAATATAGTCTGCAAGTAGTCTTTCTCTAGATTTTGAGAAAACAAGTCTGAGGCCAGGGTACAGCATTTTGGTCGCAGTAAGTGACTGAAGGCATTGTTTTGGATGTTCAGAAAAGAAATCACCTGGGTCATACTGTCCAATATGTACAATTATGTGGATTTTATCAAGTGCTAGAAATGCAGCAAACAGGTTCACTGTGGTATTCTTGCTGCGGTCTCGCATCAGGCAACAGCAAAATGAAGAGAATAACCATAGAGTAAAGCTACTTTTAAATCTCAAAATAGTACTTCATTTTGAGTTTTGTTCATCACTGGGATTCATTCCAATTTTAATGAAACAGAATTTCTTGGTCACATTTCCACATTATGTTTCCATGTTTCATTAAAGTAGAGCCAGAAAAGCACTTAAGCACATGCTTAAAACTTCAAAATGCATTCTGAATGCATTGCTTAATTCCTGTGATATTTTTGTTCACTGGGGGTCTTCACAAGTTCAGACTAATACTAGAAATTGGCTTTGATTTAGATAAAAGCATTCTTGTCCTAAATGGGGTCAAATACAACAAGGCCAAAGCCTGAAACCTTCACATATGCTGAGGAAGACAGACACTATCATTCGTCCCTGCACTCATGCCATTAAAACATTGGCCAGTTAGAAACAATATGAAGAGAAATAACTAAATTCACTAGGTTTCTTGCTGCAGACAGCTGTCCCACTTGCTGGTCCATGGGCTAGGCTGGCTCAGATGCTACCACCAAGGGCAATGATTACTTTCAGCAGAGTAACTTGCTGAATATGGTACTTTCCAAAATTGGCTTATTAGACCATAAAAGTGGCAGTTTAGCAATCCTCCTATCCATTCTTTTTGGAACTTCCCCGAGTCTATATTTTTATTACTTGTTTCCTTTAATCAAAGAAAGGGCATTTGGAACTGTAGGATGTTCTCCCAGTCATTTTTCCCCCTAGGAGCCATATGCCTTCATGAAAAAGTACAGGATTTCCTAAGTGTTTCACAAACCATGGGTCCAATTCTTAATCTGGTTTCAAAATAGTATTTTCTTTACTAGTCTTCACAAGGAAGCAGGAGTGGGCTATTTTAATACAAAGTAGCTCAGACCTTTAAAGGGATTCAAGCTGCTCTTTATATCTTCCAGAAAGCCCTGCTCTGAATTGTGTGCTCTCAGCGTCTGCTCCCTATTCTCACCTATTCTCCTTCTTTCACCTGGGGAGTTAGGTAATGTCTGGCCAAAGTACAGTAGGGCCCCCACCTCCTTTTAAGGCCATCTTATTCTAGAACAACATGGTTTATGGATTCCATATGGTCTATCATTAGTGTTATCCTTGATTCTCTGTCTCTCACTTTCCTCTTGTGCAATAAAAGAGATGAAGTAACACACTGTAAAAGAATGTGTTTGCAAGATAGCATAGACATCTGCCTCTCTCCTTTGGAGGCTGTTGTAAGAATAGAGTTGCTACCTATTTTGTCAATTTGACCCAAACATGTCTAGGGCCTCTCAGAGCAATTGTGCGTGAACACATCAATCTGTTCACAAGCAACAGCTCTGCATCTGAGATGGCCATTGGTTTTAGGTTTTTATACTGTTACCGGCACTCTTTGTCTGAAAGCTCAGCTGATTATTGTCAGTATCGCTACAGAAGATACTAAGCACCTTATGGGGAAGCTGTGATCTGGTCTTTCTGGAACATTTTTTAAAAGTGGTGTATTTCTTTTTATTAAGGAAATATCATCCTTCCTTTGAGCCAGCAAGTCCTGCATACCCAGGCAAGGCCAGGAAGAAATCGTGTTTCCACTTTCAGAATTGAAGACAAAGCTTTGTACATTCCTAAGAAAAAAACAATTCACTCCAGCTCAACCACATAACTTGTTGTCTTTGACAGCATAAAAATTAGTAAGAATTATTTCACCAATTAAAACCACCTGCTGTTTGATTTATGACAACTGTACAACATCTTAAGAATCAGTAACCGCAGTGGATATCATTGTTGAAAAAAGCTCATTTTGCTGTCTTTTTTGCTTTTAAACCATCTTAAGTCAGGAATATCTCTGATTTGCTGCAATTTGCTGTAAAACCATGGAAATGTGGATGTCTTCTGATTGTAACGGAGGCAGTCTCCCACTTACACTGGTGCAGCTCAAATAAGAATCAGGCACAAAGGCTGCAAAACTGGTCTTTAACCAGTTCCTTCTCAATCTTAACAGCATTTGGAAGTCTGTTCATGTCTCATTTTGTTGTATGCTAGCCATAACACCATTGTTAAAAAATAAATGTTGTTTTTGACAGTATACCTTTTCTATCGTGACGTAGAAAATGATGTAAGAATATAAATAACCCAACGACATCTATCTCTCTGTACTATTCGAGATTAATCTTTTATTGATGAAGATACAATCAATATGCTTTAACAGAACCTGCAGCATAGACTTCGTCTGAAAGAGAAATTATTATTTCTCTTCTCTTTACTTTCTAAGTAATCAGACTTGAATGCAGGTCTCCTTTTGTTACTTTCCAGACATAAGACAAAGAAAGACAAAGACTATTTTAAAAATGTTGAATCTATTCTTTCCTCTTCTCTGAAGACCTGGTGTATCACTGGTTACTCAGAGAAACACGGTTGCTGGAGTCAGTGAAATATTTTTGGAGTGAGGTGTGCAGTGGTGGGCACAGGTGTCACAGTGCTAAAATTATTTTTCTTGTGCAAAAAATAGCCAATACAAATAAACAAAAACATACTAGGCACCAGCAAGTCCACTAACTCTTCCTTTTTAAAGTTAAAAGAATTCAGGTTTCTGCCTTGTTTCTAACTTCATTTTCCGATCTTGTGTCTATCCTTCCACACACATCCATCAATCTTTAGCCAGAAATATTCTTATTTTGTAATTCTGCGTGCCATGTTTTTATTGCAAGTACCATTATTTTTTTCCTCTGCCTTCTGAAATCTTTACAATCTGAATTTATCTGCAAGGTCAGAAAAAAGTATATTGTAAATTAAAATCTATAGAATCCATGACAGAGCTATTAAGCTGCTTCAGACTGTCTTGTGATTCTGAGATTCCGATTGGCCAACATCATGACAACTATAGCAGCCAAACAACAGATACCCACTTTGCAGAGGGTGGAGATGTACAACTGGCAAAGCAGGAAGCCCTTAAGAAAAAGGACAAAAGACTGAATGTAGAATACAGTGCAGTGGGAGATACAATGAATATCTTAACTTAGAAACACTCACATAGTCATTGCAAAACCTCAAGTCACCTCAGGTGCTTACTATTATTTTAATATTATTGCCTCTGATTCGCAGTAGAAGTGAATTGAAAGAGTGCAGATATATACAGCCATATGTATAATGTATGTACACTGAAATGTAGTTGAACCTCCATACTTGTAAGGGTCTGCTCATCATTAGTCTGGGACTGATTGTTGGACACTGCTTTTTACACTGTTTCATTTAAGCTAGGTACTGGTAGAGATCTCTTTTCTCTGGCGTACTCAGTACAATGTAATTTATAGTATCATGCAGATGTTGGATCATTTGAATCTCCATTCTGTTGCACATAATTTATGTTGTCTGTAGCAAATAAAATGATAAGTACAATCCATATTGCAAATGCATCATACCACTGTGAATTTGCATGCTTTCTCCTTGTTCTTCTTCACTTCATAGAATTTATGCCTTTTTTTTTCGTAGCTATGTCTGGTATCACAGTGAATAACCTCTACAGTTATGTTTAGATATTAAAACTAGCTGTTTCTATATATATTATGTTTCAACATACATTGTTACCCTGAATAACTCCCAAGCTACGTTAAATAATCTACTGAACGGAAAGAATATAGCAAAAGCAAGGGCAGTGCTCAATAATGCACATATGATGTATTCTCTTGTTCAATACATATTTAAACAAGCAGTCCTAACACAGATTATTTCTCTAAAAATTCTTTAAAATGAATAAAAAGTGAATTTCTTATTCTTGACCGCTTCTCTTTTCATTGTTTTTATAACAGTGCAATTTAGGTGCAGGAAAAGTATGCATTTAAAAATGGAAATGCAATGTAGCTATTTATTTATTTTCTACTCACCTTTTCATTTCTTTCTGATAAACCAGCAGGAAATGTTTCACATAATTTCGAATGCCACATGAATATCTGTATTTTGCTGCTGTCTCTGAAGCCATTATCTAATCAAGTACCATATAATAAAACAAATAAACAACTACCAGAACACAATTCAGTGCTACTGTCTGAAAAATGAAAATATTAACCAAAATCTTATTGAAAATCTCCTTTTGATAAATTACAACTTGTAAAAAAGTCAGGTGAATGAATGTGTCTAAAGAACAGAAGCAGAAAACAGAACCTCAATCTTTTTAAAATTCTGTCTGGAAAAAAATTCATTTGATACAGTACATTAATCAAATATTATTGATTAATATACAGGATCTGTGACATGCTGAAGTGGGAGTCGAGGGAGTTGTTCAAGCTACAGAAGTCTCTACAATGCTCCCCTTCCCAGCACGGCGATGCCAGACGGGAGTCTTAAATGTGTGCTCAGCCACCAGTTCCCAGAAGTCGCTAAAGCAAACACCAAAGCACCTTGGTGAAGGCAATTGCAGCCTCAATACTATCAACTGACACTTGTGCGCAGTGACCCTCTCAGGTCTCAGAAATGGTCTTTTCAGATTCCAGGTCTTGTGGTATTGATTTCAATCAACAGCTTTTCCTAAGAGCCTCACTCCAAAATAGCCCTGTCAGAATTTCTGCTGTCTATGCCAAGCTTTGTCTCAAGATTTTCATTCATATTTGATATCACTCAGTCAAATAATGAGAGAGGATTCTGTGTGTGTACTTGTTTCCCTACTTATATATATATGTTTTTAATTGTTTGTTTCAGAAGTAAATCTCTCTGTTTACTTTCACTTGCCCATTGATGGAGGCATATTGAGCTGCCTTGACTGTTGTTTCCAAATGTTTTTACATTTTTGTCCGTGCTTCAGTGAGAACAAAGTATTTTCTGTCAACAGCTTCATTAGTGCCAGGGTTTTACCCCTTGCCTTTGCGTATTGGAGGTCGCTCTCAGGAGCTCGCTCCTCTATCCAAGCCTTCTGCTCCCCTTGCGTCTACCCCATCATCAGTGACTGCAAGAGCTCATGGAGCAGAAAGACAAAAAGCAGCTGTGCCCCAGGTCATACCTCACTACTTGCATCTCCACCGACACAGCACAAAGCCTGCTGGAGAGGGAGGCAGCAGGCCAAGTCACCTAAGGCGTTTGCACCACTTAATCCCTATAGCTCCTGGCATAAATGAGAGCAGCCTAAAGGGCTTTTTGATGGTTAAGAAGGGGGAAAGGGTGGTTTCAGACAGTAAAACATTTCAAAGTTTTTATCTTTTTCTGTTGTGTTTTTGTTGTTTCTTTTTTTAAATGAAGAAAGCTATCAGGAAATCCTCAACAGAAACTGAGAATGGGTTCCTGATGGCTGGATGGATTTTGCCAAAATCCATTTTAAGGTTTACTTTGAGTAAGCCCAAATCAGGTTGCCATATGGAATTACTCCATGTAGCAGCCTGACCCAGAGCAAAACTGAACAAAGCTTAGATTATTTACTAAACTCCTAAACTGCTGGCTGTTTTGCATCTCTCCCACACTGAGTCCAATTCCATAAGTAAATAAACACACATTAAGTTAAAACCCCACGTTAATGAATAGACCAAATAGCCATACACAAGGTAGACTATTGATGACACACAAAGCGCAACCGTGGGTCAGCATTCATGCCTCAGACTCTCAAAGCCTGCTGACACCTGCACTTTAGCATGTTTACTGCTGTAGCCAGGAAGATTGATCACAGGAAGCCAAAGCTGTTCAGTTAAAAAAAAAATAAGAATCAGCTGTTTTCTATGAGCAGTCTGTCAGATAACCAGCCTAATGAAACTGTGGGCATTTCTCTTGAGCTCAAGAAACATTCATGCTGGAGAGGATACTGGAGTCATTCTAATACTTTGCAGTTGTTCTGGCAATCAAATAGAAAGCGGCACAGAAGAAAGGATTTGCCTTTGTGATTAAAGAAAAGGCAGAAGCATAACATCAAAATGCACAGTTTTGCCCTTGACTAAAGTAGGCATAACATTAATGCTGTATTTTTCACCTCACTGATGTACTTTTATTAAAAATACAAAGGATACTTCTCACTGGTATTCCTAAAGAAAATTAAAAATGCCACAACTGTCCCACAGAGCCCAGACAGACAAGACATGGTTCTGCTTTTGTAAAAATAATTCATAACTTGATGAAATATCTTGTGTCAGAATCAGGAATAGGAAGTTTCAAATGAAAAATAGATTTGATTCGTGTTATGACTACATAAGATGTTTGCAGTCTCAGCTCTCCCTGTCCTGGGCACCAAATGGATGTGCAGGTAAAACGAAAGAAGCAAAATGTTCAGCACACAGAAATCCTGGTGTTCTTCAGTAGGACACATCACCAACGTGGAAAACACTGACCCTCATGGGTGGTATTTTGGCTAGCTTATACACCCAAACATGGTGCCACAAGCTACCCTACTGTCAGTGCCAAAGGGCACTTCAGCAAATATCACCTTGTCTGATTGCACACAAGCAAGTCTCCACCAGACAAGCATTTACACTGTTGTGACAAGAATAGTCCCCTGGATGTTCACTCGGTTTTCCAGACAAAACGTGTCAAAGCGGCTTTGTGGGACACAAAGTGTCAGATCTTCTGATGTGTCCTTCCTTTCATTTCTTACCATTTGTAAAGATAACAGCACGGTAGAAAGGTGGTAGCCTAACCTGCTGTACCCTGCTGAATCTTGCAGAACAGACAATACTAATGTAAAGAAATGGTTTTGAATGGTAGTGAGATGCTCACCAGTATTTCAGCCCCTTTGCAACTCCAAACTCTCTACATGCCGGTTCATAACTACCTCAAGCTTCAAAGGAGATAAAAGAAGCCATAGAGACATTGCAGTCCGTCCTTTGAAAGTGAATTAAATGATCCCTGGCACCGCCTCTCAAGGGGAAATCGGAAGTGTCGAGCTTAAAAAAGAACCTTCAGCTTGCTTTGCCATTTTGTCATGTTCCTCCTTTTCAGAAATAAAACAAAACAAAACTGAACTAAACTAAAAACAAGCAAGTGTAGCGCATTTAATAATTTACAGGTTTATTTGTTTACAACACAGCTTTGGTAAAATTTCCAAGTGTGTCATACTAACAATTCTAGGAATGTTTACAGAAGTGAAAGCTGGCTGCTATGCGACATATGCCACCTGACACATTGGGTACCACATAATGGAGCTATAGTCCATTGAAAGCTTGGAGTAGACTGATCCTCTTTGTTTTTTATTTTCCAGACCCAAGTTTCTGATATCCATTTTATATTAATATTATGTTTACTATAGACTTTTTTTTATTTATAGCTGAAAAGGAGTAACAAATATAGGTAACGTGATAAAGAGGACAATGATGATGATAGTTCATGATAATGATAAAGAGCAAATGACTAATAATGATGAGATAAACTGTAATAATGAATATTTAAATATTTGCATACAATTTAGTCCACACAAAAATGAGATTTTAAAGTTTACATCTCAGGTACATTTGATATTAGCTTTTGTTGTTATTTTCCAATACATCTTGCTTCAGTTTTCATCTTTCTCTTTGTAAGCCAAGAGTGACTACATTCTGCAATGCAGCTAAAGTAATGTGTATTTGATATGCTGAAGGCATCTGTCATCTTTTGTCTGCTGCTTTTCTGAAAAGTTCATCACCTCCATTCCCCAACCAATAGCTTTGTTGTAGCAGAACTAATGCCTGTGAGAAAGAGCTTGCAGGGTTCTCAGTGTTGTGTTTATATCATCTGCATAAAGAAGGGAAAGGGAAAGGGGAGTGTCAGTGATGGAAAGTGTTGCCATTTTCCTCATGAAAAGGAAACTTGGCTTTCAAGATCATTAGAAGACACTTGCTGGGCAAGCTAGATTACAGGATTTGTAAAATCACGTCAGGCCAGGGCTTGGAGAAGAAGGGAGGAGAGGAAATGGAAGGGAAAATGCCTGAGGGAGCCATAAATGAGAGGACTGTGGGAGAAAGGCAATGACAGACTGCAGAGTGAGAGAGACGGCTGCAAGGGAGAACATTGCTTGATGCTGCTCAGGCCCAGCTGTTTCCATGTACGCATATCATTGCACCTGTCCTCTGGCCACGTGGGCACATGCATGCCCTAAAAACCACACCTGGGGAGCCAAGCCCCCTTGCTGCAGTGGTGAGAAGCTAGGATCTTAAAGATCATCTAATTCTCATTCTGCTCTTCCCATTTCTCATGAAATGGCTTCCCACCAGCCTTTTTATGCCCAAACATCAAGGGCATGCCTACTGAAATTCCTGTTAACGTCCATGAAGAGACCATGTAGTCTGTTGGGCTTTGTGCCGAGGTGGATAGCCCTTTTTTAATTCACACAGCCCCAGACGCACTGGGCTGCAGAGCAGCAGGCAATCTGTGACCTCCTGACAGTCAAAGATGTATTAGATGAAATTGCTGATGCTGGAGCCTGTGATGGCCACCATATGGAGACAGAGGAAGTTCCTGATGGTATCACACACTTTTATTGCAATGGCTATGACAGCAGATTTCCTCAATGCAAAGCAGTTTGCCAATGAGCATAGAAGCCAAGGCTCAGTGAAGACCAGTGGGCACTAATTACGCACTAAAAGAGAGACTGAAAAGCAATTGTGGATGTTGCAGGACTTTCAGCACACAAGCGCCCAAAATGATACCCAATTTTGTGTGCAGAGCTCAGCATGGAAAAACCAGGACTACAGCCAACCTATGGAGGACAGCATGGGCCCATGATCTCAATGTCTCTTTTTCAGCATGGGTTTCAGAGGCAGAAATACATCAGTAAGGGGCATTTCTGATAACCTTCTCCCACACATCAAAAAAAAAAAAAAAAAAGGAAGAAGGAAACCCAACACGTGTTTTGCACAGCTAAGCATTATCATTTAGGGAAAAGATGACACCATTTCCTGCCTGCACAGAGAATCAGGGCCAAATTCAGGCCAAAGAGAGGGGAATTGCCTAAACTATCCAATAGGAAATACAAGAAGGATGAAAGCACTTTAAACATCTAACTCCATGCTACAAAAAAATTCCCAAATCCTAGGAACATTCCTGAGAACTGAGTACCTGTATGCTTGCAGTGACACAATTGCCTTTCTTCTTTATGCAATTGATTTATCTGAGATTTAAAACTGAGTCTTTTGTGCACCTCACACCTGTCCCCGCTGCTTTTGGTTTTTACTCTGAGTCTTGTAAATGGAAAATATATGAGCAACTACTTCCTCACCTGAAAAAGCTGCTTTCTCACTCAGCTGCAGAACCAGTCTTCCACTACACCCAGCACCATCAATCTCACGTTCGTTCACTGCCAGAAAAGAGCTTCAGTGAGAGCGACTGAAAGGATAGGATGTGATGGCTCAGAGACTGGTCTAGAAACGGAGAGCTGTGACCCTGAATTCTGCAGCTAAGAAAGACCTAAATCCCAGATCAGGCAAGGGGTGCAGTGGTTTTGTTGCTGCACAGCAGCTCCCAGTATTATTATTTGATTGGGGTGTACAGGTTTGCAAGGCCAAGTAATAGCCAGTTTGAGTTTGAATGAAATTTAGCATAACTTCTCACCCATTGCTTTGTCACAACACTGTTCTTTATGTGAGCATAATGTTTTAAGCACCTAAGTGACATCATACTCCAAGTCAGCAAGCTGAGGCATGATGGCTGTGCGTGGCTTCAAGAAGCAGGGTAGAGTACTCATGGAGTGGACAATTACTCTTGATTTAGCCCCTGTGAGCCAGCTCTTCCTGACAGAGCAATATTTGAGCAGATTCAGACAGCTTTCCTGAATAAGGTAGCAGTATATTATCTGTGTCCCTTCATACTTTGATAAACTTCGTTCAAGATTCAGAGAGTACTTAGGACTCACAAGTATCAAATTAAATGACTTTCCCCACATACCCTCCCAAGTCTGAGAAATAGTCTTACTAATTAAAATTGCTTCCTGAATACATGTCCTCTACAGGACAGTCCTTAATTTAAAAATTCTTGATTTAAAAAAACAGACAAAAATTGAATGTTGGTAGCTATATTTTAAAACAAAAAAATCTTCACATAATAAATACATCTTATGCACATTAACTTCAAATTTACTTCAGAAAGCTATTTACAATATAAATAATTATAAATGGGAACACTTTGCAAGATATTGTTGACATAGCTAAATTGTGTTTCCTACATTACATTCCAAAGGAAATCTTCCAATTACAGATGTTATGCTACAATGTCACTAGACCCTATACATCGCAAGGCATGATATTTAAAATGCTGGCAATGTGTCTTTCTTCCATAAGTGTAACCCATTGGTTTAAAGCAAACATGAAATACTCCAGTATGTCTCAAGTGCTTTTTTTTTTGCTAGATTAGTATGTTTGCTGCATTGAAATATTTACCTTGGGAAAAAGTTGCAGTGCCTTAAAAGAACTTTTCCTAAAAGACTTTATTTCCTTAAATTCAAGAGTGCCTATGTTTTATGAAGCGTGAGCAAGACTACTTCTTGCATTTTCAAACTTCCTGTTGTATTGGTATCTGGAAAAAAAAAATAATAAGCAGTCCAAATTACAGTAAATAAAAATGTTTACAAACTGTATTTTGAATCCTAAAACAACAGGAAATCTTGAGAATTCCATGTGAGAGGGGAGCTAAATAGTGAATCCAACCAGAAAAACGCTTTGTTTTGGCCTATATTTCATCTTTCCTTTCAAATACAACTTCATAGATGGAGTCACAAATTACTTCTTTTCAGAAAAGGATGTATTCCTAGCAACTTAGAGCCAGATTTATCCACAGGACTCTTGTACGCGTATGCTGAATGCCACAGTGAAGTTTAACCTCACAGAATTTTTTCATTAATAAATGCTCTAAGGAAATGTGAAATAGAGTCACACTAGTGCTCTCAACATTCCAGACAGAAGACAATTTAAGTTTCTTGTCTTCAGAATAACACCACTTTGCTAAACTCTCAGCAACACCTCTAGCAGGCTATATTAACACCGCACCATTGGATTACAGAAAAAATTGTGGGTTTTTTGCTATAGGTTTGGCTCTTTGTTGTTTAGTTTTGTTTTTGCTTCTCAGTGCATCCAGCCAGAATATTTAACCATCAATGTTACCTGCAAATAAAACAGAGTAGGTTTTCCTCCACGCTGTGGAGGTATCTGGATGTAATCCAGTATACCTACAGAAAAGCACGTTCATCCACCATTGTTCCTAATAACAGAGCCTGCATTGCCTTTAGGCCCTCACGTGTTTCAAGTAAATTTGCAACTCATGGAAATACCAGAGCCTGAATCCATTTGCTGACATTAACTGCAGCCACCTTAAAATAGACATAGCTGGGTCTCGTCCCAAGACCGCATGCTATAATTCTGCTTACACAGAGCTTTATATGCAGAAGGTCTGAAACCTAAGTGTACACCTCAGCTTTGTTCCTTGACTGAAAGGCTAACTGGCCTTCAAAACATCCAGTCTGAGTTTCTGGAGCAACCATTCCTTTTCCAAAAATACTGTGCAACCTTTTATTTTTTTCCCCAATTCGTTTAGAATGTTCATGTAATTGAACATATGGTAGTTAACATACTTAGAGACATTAATGAATAAATGCTGCAAGTACAGAAATAAAAATGAGATTCAGACAAAAGTGATTAAAAGAGTTTGAAAAAGCAGAGTTTCAGTGCGTAACCTGTGGTGGTATTACAGACACATCAGCAAAGCCATATAAAGCTTAAGGAAATACTTCTGAGTCTCTTCCATGCAGAGATGCACTCATTTTTTCAAAGCACGCATGGATAAACTCTATTATAGAAACACAGCCATTACAGCTATCACCTTTCATAGTTTCTGTACTCACATCTTGAGATTCAAAACAAGCAAGCAAGCAAACAAAAGTCCAAATCTGTTGCCAGCTCAAAAGAAGTCAGTTTTTTTGGCCCTTTATATACATTAAGTGGTACCTTACTCCACAGATGTTCCCGTTTGAGCCAATGGGACAAGTTGCTGAGTAAGGTTCTTTTTCTAACAAATAATTGTTGTGCAAATTTGTCCACAGTTGCAAACTCCATGCTTCTAGGGTGCAATTTTGCATAAAAAAGAGAGAGCTTTTTTATCACTTTAAGTAAAAGAGATACACCAAAATCATAATCCACCTTTCACTAATGTCGATGAGAAATGGTCTGAAAGAACTGTGGTCATTCTATAGTTGGAGTAGCTACAGAATATTAATTTGGTGTTAGTAGCAAAAGACTGTTATGTTAGAGAAATAATGGAACACATCAATTTACATTTTTCCTGTACCAGTTCACAACCTACATATCTTCTTTAAAGTGATAACCTTTAGCTAATAAGATACATTTGAAATGTGTTTGGTACAAGTGCCTTGCATTTTTCAATTTTCCAAAGTACTTTACTTGATTTAGAAAAGGAAGGGAGAAAAAGTATACTGTATCCTTGAAGGATACTAAATGAAAAGTTGAATTAAATAAATACTCAATGGAAAAGATAAGCTTTATACCATATTGAAAAGTAAATGTTATACAAGCTGCAGTGATATTATGTACTATAATTAAGATTGCAAACTTGCATTCATGTTGCATGTAGCATGCAGAGTCTATGTTTACAACATTCAATGCTTTCTGTCAATTAAGAAATTCCTGGCTATCTAAAGGAGCAGAAGAGCAAATTAGCTAACAAAAGGCATCTATCTCCAGGAGACTGTACTGAAGTGCTAAGGAGCAACTGTTGCTGAAACTCCAGGAGGGAAGTGAGCATCAGCCTATACTTGTAGCACAACATAGCTGTAGGAACAGACCCTTCTTCCTCTCTACTGATACATCAGGTATCCTATTTATTACAGCACACTTTGTTGCATTTGTTGCTGTAGTGGACTGGTACTGTTGAAAATGTGATAAGTAACAACAGTTTAGAAAGTTTTATTTTGGGCTTGAAGTCAATAACAATGGGGATTTTTTATTGCATAGCACACTGGCTTTTTCCTAGATGAAATTGTATAAAATGCAAACATCCTATGTTGTGCCTGTCTGCTTTAAAAGTCTTCTGTTTTTCCAAAGTGCCTGTCAGAATGCCCAAGCTGTCCTCTCCTGACTACTTGTGGCCATTAGACCACAGCCAGGGTCCCGCAGCTGATCTGCAGAGCCCTGTTGCCTTCTAATTAAAAGTTTGATAAAAAGAGAGCTTGGTGACACCAAGAAAATTTAGTGCTGACAAAATTCTATTCATCCAAACAGTTTAGGAAACTCCTCTGTAATACAAAATAATATTGACACTTAGACTTCTTTTTATACGTACTAGTAAGGATAATACGATACCATGTACCTCTACTCTAATTCGCTTTGCAAATTGTATTTTAATACTGTACAACGAGACTCCAAATACAAGTTCATCCATATTATTCATATGAATAAGTGAAATAAATATGTATCCAGAACTACGTTTATCAAAAATACTTTGTCATTCCTATGCTTTAGGAATATATACAATTGTTGGGCTGAAAGAAGTCCATTTTGGTCCATTCCTTTCTCTGAGTTAACGGTTGTCAATATTTTTCTTCCATTCAATTATTTGTCTTGTTTTATCTTAAAACAAACAAACAAACAAACAAACAAAAAAATCTAGATGCTTCTCTTTATGATCTTTGTTATTCATTTGGCAGTTAGTCAAATATTCTTCTTGCCAAATCATTTTGTTCTCATTTTGCCTTGGCTGACATTCAATGCCCTGTCTCTCATTTCTGCCGCTAGTTCAAATAGTTTTAGACCATTATTTATTTCTCTTCTGTGCAGAGCTTGGTGCACACCAGTGACATTCCCCCTTACTTTTTCCCTTACAAAGATGACAGACCCAGTTTATTTAAAGTTTTTATTAGATCTTTCAGCCTCTTCATCTTTTTGCTGAGCTCTGCTCCACCTTTTCTATTATGGGCTTTAGATAATAAAGACCAGACTGTGTTGCTCTTCCTTGTGTTCAGCGTACATTTCAACAGGAGGGATCACACTGCAGTCAACAGAGATTGCTTCTGGAGTAAGGTACTACTCAATTCAAGATTCACAATCTGCCTTGGAGCGATCAGAACTATACACAATGTTCCATATTCAGAGAGGTAATTTCCTCTACTTTCAAGTACATCTCTACTTACGTGGCTTTTAATGTTATTATTTAGCTTTTGCTTCTGATTAGTTTTATTTGAAAATAGATATTTTTAACTCACCCATAACATGCTGGTTTATATTTAGTCCCATTGATGACTCAATCCCATATGTTGAAATTCTTAATGTTACAAATGAAGCTAGATTTACTGCTAATCTCATTTTAGAAACAGCCTCAAGTCCCTTACCTGCATGTTGATATAACAAGGAGTGGTGGTCCTGCTCCTGTTGCAGCCAACTTTGAGATGTCATATAATGCCATACAAAGAAGGACAGGCCTAGTAATCATGCCTACAAATACCCTGGTTTACTTTTTTAGCATATGTTTTTAATTGACTCTTTTCCAATCAATTAGTGACTCTTTGTTCATGAGGTTATTAAAAATTGCAGAAAGTTTCTCTGCTTCTTTTGATGTCTTCTATAACTCCAGGACAGGCCACGATAATATCAGCATTTGTAATGCAATTGAATTTCTTGGAACTCTAATTTCCCTCAGAATTTTTTTTCTGTATGTATGACTGATTTTTATACTCCTAATGTGTTCTGATATCCATTAAATTTCTTGCTATAAGCAAGAAAAGAATGCATATTCCTTTTTCAAAGTCATACTAATTTCTTCAGCATACTTACAGAGTACTTATGATCTTCTACGCTTTCTCAATTTACTGCAAAACTTTATCAAAATTAGGACATACCAACACACTGTTTTATCTATCCTTGCCATATTCTTACACTTATGCAGTTGTTTTTGTATTTTATAGAAAGTTTACTGATTCCATTGAGTTTCTTCTGAGTTTCAAATTAATTCTTAATTATTTGGCCACCTATAATCTCTTTTCTTTATGCTATATTCATTACTAAGTGGCATACATAGCCATAGGATTAAATGTGTATAACTTTGACCACTCCTAATATCAGCCTATTCTCTCTATTTCTCCTGGCTATTTTCTTCCATTTCACTCCAATTCCCTCTTCGTGCAACCTTTCAAAAATTTTAGGATGTTTTCCCATCTCTCTATCAAGACAACCAGGACCTATGCATTTCTCAAAACTGCACCGGGAAAGACCCTCTTTCTTTTAAATACAATATGAGTATTTGATCACACTAATCATAAGGATACTACTCATTTGACTCCTCTCAAATCAAGTGTATGTAAATAGCTATGCAAGTACACAGGGAAATAACAAATCTTAGGAGTTCTTTCTCCCCTTTTTGATTCTGTATTGGTTGGCCATGGATGCTTTATACCATGGAGCAGCATAACACGCTTGACCTCTAGGGAATAAAAAGATCACCAGAAGTACACATTTTGATGTGTATTTTGGAGGAACACATCCCAACTTTCTGCAATAGAAGAGTGCATAGCAGTTTTGTTGTCTGGGACCTAAGGGTCACACAGAGTTTGGGTCTGCCCTTGGCAGCATTTCTAAACACCTCTTACACAATGTGCATAAATTGCTCCGCTGGCCTGTCCAGCTCCCTACCTAGACCTCTTCCATTCTTTTCACCTGAATGGCACCAACTTTGAGTTTAACTCCATTCCCTCTAACCCTGCATGCCAGCGCATTTTTATGTTTTAATAGTAACATTTTTTAACTAACTCTTCTCCCTAAACCTCAGGTTATTCTCTCTAGTGCACTGTGGTATATCAAATGCTGGTAATGACAAGGGCATGAAAACATATTATATCTTCCAATCAGATTTCAAAGGTTATTTTTTTAAGCACAAAAGTTTTTAGAAAAAGTGTCAGCTTCCATTGGTTATTATAACAGATGTCCCCTTGTGTCCTTGTGCTGGATCTTGCTGCATCCTTAAGTGAGAAGTCACATCAAAGTGTGATCCATTACAGCCTAGTGAATAGTTTCTAATGGTTTCAGTGTCATATAGATGCTCCAGGGCATACCCAGTTAATGTGTAAGCATGCTTATCAAAGTACTGCCTGTGGGAGCTGTAATAATTTGGAGAAGCCGCTGGGTGATCACCTGGGGTTTGATGAGGGGACATATCTGAATGCAGGTAGTCTTTAGCTAGTACCAAGCTAGATTTAGATATCCGGTCAGAATTGGGGCTGCTTATCCTTGACAGTGTTGTGGGGCTGTTGTCATAGTCATTTTCATGAGGGCTCATAATTTTCCCATCCCGTTGCTGGATGTGTTCACAGGGAGGAGTGCTGGCAACTGTTGGGACGCGGCAGACATCCCCTGTCAACTGCTGCTGGGGGTAGTTCGTAAAACAGATAGCGTGCTTCTTCCCCGTGCCATTAATGGAGACCAGCGGATCGGGGGTCGTTTTCCGTAATTGTAGCCTGTTTTCTTCCTCTTTAATCATCTGCTGGGTGGCTCTTATTAGAGTTTCAATTTTGCTGGGCTCATGTGGGCTGCTCTGGTACTGCTCAGCACGGTATCGGTCACCAGATTCACTGGCAGAGCCAGGATCAGGCGAGCTAACCACACTGTCCTCGTCCCAGTGTCCTCTCCCTAGGAAAGAGAGAAAGGCAACAAGTGTTGAGGTTGAAGGAGGCAAGCAATCTTAAAGAACAAGCACTCTGAACTTTATTTTGCAGATAGAAAACCATAGAGAGGCAAGCGAATTGGAACAAAGTCACCAGAAATGACCATGCTTTTCAGTGACAAGCTCTAGTTTCCACTGTCATTCTGCACATGCAACTAGTACTACAGTGAAAAACACACAAAGAGGAGATCTGAACAACTAAACACTGACATCAAGTGCCATGAGAGATGATCTAGAGTAAACAAGCATCTGCATAGTGTGAGGCACAGACTCTACAGGAGATATATGCCCTCTAGAACAACTAGTGGCCAGGCAGGACACCCGAGGACATGCTGAAGTGCACTTGATGCCAATGTTCAGGCCCCTGGCCTCTCACTACATCTTTGCATCAATAAAGCCCAAGTGAACTGGGACCATGGTGAAAACAAAAATCTCAAGCAATTACAAGTGTACATGATTTGAGTGTGTCTTCTTAGTCCTTTCCAGGAGCTAAATCATAGAGAAAGCATTGTGGAATTGTTTTTGGCCCCATAGTGACTTTACACAGAGTACATGACAGTGAACAAATGGAAGCAGTAAAGAAGTTATCCTTCTTTAGAAGCATAAGAACCTCACTGCTAGAAGCAGTTGCTGGAAAAAGGTGATTTCCCAATACACAGATATTTGCTGTATAGAAATGTAAACTGACTATTCTTACCTCTCGAAAATAAGACCCAGAGACATACCAGAAAAAGTGTTCACCTTGCATGCAGATGAAAGGACAGAATCAGACCTGTCAATCCTCACAAGTAAGAAAGCGAGTGACTTCTATACCTGAACAACTAAGTAGACACCATAATTAAAGGCTTGATAAAGTACTTGCTGAGGTACATGCCCACAGGAGGACACGTGCTGGACTTGAACAAATTATGTAGTGATTGTGTTCGCCTCATTACATACAAAGTCCACTTTGGGGATGACACTCGTGGGGCTGGTTGATAGGACTGCTCAAAGGAAAAACACACAAGTAGATCCCCTGCTACTGGTCAACTAGGAGCCAGAACTACCAGCAGATACACTAAAAGAACAGAAAAGGAAGAAATCGTTTTCTGATCAAATAAACTGCTCTGACAGCAAAGTTCACATACAATTGTCAAAAAGGGTTTCTTTTGTGAAAGGTTTGAAATGCATAAAGCAAATGGAAACGGCACATTTTCAAGGGAAACTAAAGTGTTCTTCTGAATTAAGACCAATGTGTCAGGTTTTACCCCAAAACTACATGCAAACTGAAAGCTAGCTGAAGCAGCATATAAGACTTGATACATAATAAAAACAATTGCAGTATTTGGAACTACAGCAAAGCCAAGGAACAAACAAAAATCAAAATCTATTATCCACTTCCATTGATTGTCCTTAATAAAATGATGCAACAAATAAATTTAACATTTTTGCATTTTTATCTCTGTGTGATGTTTCTACATTACCAGCTTACTGAGCTCAGCAAGAATTATTATGAAGTATCAACTTGTCAGCAAAATTATCATACTCATGTCTTTTTTTTTGAAAAAAAAAACCACCACCACCAACAACAACTAGATAAACACAAGTACGACAGAAGAACAGAACGGGCACAAGGAAGGAGATACGTTTTAAAAGGAGAAGTGCAGAATGGTAATGATCAACAAAATTAAGGGCTTCCTTTCTTTTTTCATTTTTCTTCTCTTTTCTAGAACTTCCTATTTAATCATTTTTCTAATCTCAACACCACTCTCCTCAGATTAGAGTAAAGCAGTACTGTTCTTCTTGACCACAAGTCTTATTCTGCAAGTCAATGGAACTATGCAAATTAATTAACTTTCATGAATTCTTTAGATACAACATGCATTTGACAGATTATTTTAATAGAAAAGCAGTACTTTGTGTTACATCTGATCTTAAAACCTTAAACTCTGATGTTAGTGTCAGCTGCAGTCTTTCAGCTCTCAGCCTACCCTACTAAGGACCTTTGTATTTATCCAAACACAAGATCGGTCTTTCCCTGTGAATTTTTGATCAGTCTCAGCCTCTGAAGCTGTGCTAATGCTCTGAGGGTGCAGCCTGCCAGATGCCAAGCAAGGCCTCGGGACTGGTACCAAAAGGATGGAGAAACTGAAATCAACTAAGAATTACAAGCGGAAATAATGTCAGAAACAAGAGCAAACGTTAATTTCGATTGTCAGCTTTGAATAAGCAGCAAATCTTATCAAATCTAGTAATAACCAGTGTATACACAAATATATATGGAGATTGTGTATAGTTATAACTGATTTTGTGCTAAATATATTCTATCTGAAGTAGTTTAAGGTGAAAAAATAATTCTGATTGATCAAGTGTATAATTTTGTTCATATTTTTAAGATTATCCTTTAGATCTCACCAGCCAGACGTTCTTATCTTAATTTCACAGATTAAAAAACGTACAACAAATTATGAGGGATGCTCTGAAAGTAATGCTTCCTGTTTTATTATGTTAGCCAATGATGTCAGAGGCAGATGTTGGTGGTATGGCAGCAGAGGTTGAACCTTCCCACCAATATTCCGTTCCACTTTGTTGCAGTGAGAGAGATGGCAGCAGAGGGGCAGTCTGACAAAACGACATGGAAGTGCATATGAAGCAAAGTTGCGGAATTGAACTCCCCCATTGAATTCCTTCATTGATGCTTGCTAAATGTTTTTGGAGACCAAACAGTGGATATGAGCACAGTGAGGTGGTGGGTGGTGCATTTCAGCAGTGGAGACAGAGACAGTGGGGCACTTCCACTGGTGCAGATCTTTATGAGTACAGTATGCAGGCTCTTGCTCATCACTGGTGAAAATGAATAGCTACTGGTGGTGACTATGCTGAAAAAGAGCATTTAGTAGCTGAGAATTTGCTCAATCAAATATTATTCTTGTGCTCTTAGTATCTGTTGCAGTTTCCATGGAAATACATAGGAGGCATTACTTTCTGAGCAATCTGTGTATATTTTGCTGCATGTAAACCGGACTGTTAAACAACTTGAATTATAGATATTTCTCATTTCTATACACGTGATCTCTGAGACAGGATCATGCATCATTTCCTCTTTCTCACACAGAGAGTTGCATGCTTATGTCATGACTTCAAAATTGTTGCTTCATTTGAGACAGTGCCAGTTCCACAAATCCCGTTATGTCTTACCATGAATCCTGTGCACTGAAGTTATGTGGGGCATACTGTTTTCATACGCTTCTCTACTTTCAGGTGATGACTTTGTCAGGGGCAAGGCTGACCGGGAGCCCCACCAGCCTTCCCTCCCCGGCTGCGGTGTGCCAAGGAAGTATCTGCCAGCTTCACATCTGCCTCCCTCACAGGCCTGAGTATGGAAATGTCTGTCATCGCCCAGCCTGGAGTGGTCAAGTGCAAAACCGTAGCAGAGAGCACTGCGGTCCGAGTACTGTCTGTAGGCACAGGAGACATCGTGGTGCTGTGAGCTCGGCCTGTCTGCTGGCTCCAGCAGCTGGGGAGAGGCTGTGTCGGTGAGGGGGCTCCCGCCCCACTGGCTTTCATGGTCAGATTCAGATCTCTCAGTGTGAAATCCGGAATACTGAAAAACAAGAGGAGCAGCAGTGAATTTACTAAGCCTGGATGAAATCTGCAAGTAACTACACTGAAAATACACAGAGATTATGCACGGAACAGGGCATTTTCCACAAGCATCCGCACATGTCTGTGCCTTCTGGTGGGACTCCTCATCCTTTCCTGTATAACACCCTGTAATGAGCTCACAGATGACAGGACAGAACTCGTGAAAGTCTAAAACATCCTATGTCAGCCCGTAATAGCCATCTCCTTTATGATGTGTGATATTGGGATCACCAACATCAGTGTTGCAAGTCAATATTTTTTTAATATGTCCAGGTTTTTCTTATTGCTTTGAAAGCTGGTGCTTATGTGCAGCAATGGTGCTCCAAGGCTCCTTCCTCTGCAAAAATACTTTTAAAATAACACCCCTCCCAGAGCATTCTCTCATGATGAATTGAAACTGAATGCGTTTGCGAGTTCTTTTTCCAAAGATCCCTTCTCTTTTCCACATTTTTCTTTCTTTACCTGGGATATCCTGGAACATATTTCTTGCTGTTGTTTGGGACAAGAAGGTTTCCTATAGATGCTGAGACGTGCAAAACTACTACAGAGTTCAAAAGCAGGGGCAGAGCAGTAGGAAGCTAGAAATCACAGTTCTTTTGCAATGTGGGAGCAAGAAAAATCCAGGAACTATTTGCCAGAAAAGACAACTGTTAGCCAAAGCAGGCAGAGCAGGCGTTTTGGCACCCTCATTGAAGCAGAGCCACCCCAACACTGTAAAAGAAGCTAGCAGGCAGCTGGAAAAGCAGACAGAAGAGGAGCATGAACATTGTTATGACAGAAGTAAAGCTTATGTAAAATTTCATAAATTTCTAGATATTCTTAATAAATGTTCAAAAGTTTTGTATATGTTATAGGGAGAAAAAAGAAAGAATTCTTATTTAACCTCCTAGGATTTAGCTATCTCATTTTTTAATCTTTTTATTTATTGGAACTGTCGAACTTCATGGAGCATCTTTAAATCAATTTCACCCATGATTATGGACCGCGATGAGACCAAAGCTGTACATGTTCATCTCTTCAGTACTGCATACTCATGTCACAAATCAATGTCTTACAGCATGAAACCTTGGAATTCTCCCATTCCATCACTCACCTTCCAGATGCCCACTCTGCCTTTTCCTTTAATAGGCATTAGGCCTCTCTCCTGAAGACATAAGCTTACCTTCCTTTTCATTAGATTGAGTTGCTATGAAACTCCTCATTATCAGCCAGGATCAAGGTTTTATGCACTTACCAATCGAAAGTACTGACCAGATGTTTGGCTTACAGAAACTTAAACCATCTGTGCAACATCAGTAGTGGAACTACATCAGCTTTGGCATTTAGTCGGGTATTTCTTCAGTATTCTAATTCATGTTTGTGAATACTGTTTGTTAACAAGATAGGCTATTTAAAAGCAAGAAAGAAAGGGTCATGGCTTTGAAGAGGTCAATTATATTTTGTTATTAGTTGATGGAAGAATACCCATAGGCAGAAAGCCTACTGGTAGATAAGGAGGAGGCCAGCAAGCTAATAGCACCGTATTCATTGAAAGGTTTTAGTAATGAAAGAATACATCTGACTATGAATGGAAGTAAGATAGTTGCATGGCCACAGAAGAGCTGTTTTAAATGCTAGCAACTCAACATAACTAGGAACTCTGCTCAGACATAATAGTTTTAAGTGATCAACTGGAACACTGAATTCTTTTATTATCCTTTCAAACCTAACATCCTCAAACCGCTTAGTCACAAATATATCTTTATAAATACCGACTAAATTACTGTAAATTTTTTGACAAAATATATGAACAAATTGAAGTATACAATTAAAAAAATTAACAAAATTTCAACTACTAAATTTTACTTAGAACAGAAATTCGCAAAGCAAAAACTGCTTTCATACCCATTATTTTTAGTATTATTTATAGTAATTTTTTTTGATCTGGATTTGTTTTTTATAACCTAGATTTTTTTTAATTTAAAAAGCTAAACAGAAATGTAAAATAATATAAGCATAAATCTAAGTATAAAAATATGCAATGTTGATTTATTTTCTCATTAAGGGCAAAACTATGAGTATGTACTTCTTTCATGAGGACAAGAAAAATTATTTCCCAATTATTATTATTTTTTTCATATTTTTGACAATTTATTATGGTAATAAATGCCAAATATTCTTTCAAACTGAAAATTCTGATAAAATTCATTTGGCTCTAATAAATATTCTTCTACCAGTTCTCTGTTTCTAAGGATACACTGGAGTCTAAGTTAACTTCTTTTGAGGGGACTTTCCTCATTTAACTGAAAAAAATCACACTTTAGATTTTTTTAATCTTGTTTCTAACCAGAAAGTGTTCAATTGCACAGGCCTTCCCAAGAATGGGAAACCATATCAAAGGGTACGTATTCAGTGTCTCAGAAATGCATCATGTAATGTCAGATAACCATGTAGTCAAGACCTACAATGCTTCATGCATTTTCTTTGTACTTGATGTAAATGATGATTATTTGAGATCTGACCCTTGGCAGCTGCTAGGCCATGGACAGAATTAAATTAACACAGTGAATTGCTTGTGGCCCACGTTGTCCATCGATGTTTGGTATGACAGCTTATCCTTAAGGTAGAACATAAGCAGACATAGGCCAAAAATATGTCTAATTCCCTTCAAAGTTAATTACATCTCAATTTGGCATCATCAAACAGCTTGTACTGCTGCAATCCTACAACTGTCTCTTCTGGGAATCTGATGTTGACAGGTGGAGACTCCAAATACAGGCATGCGTGACAAGTTGACGGGGGGAGAAATGAAAGGATGATCAAAGTTACTGCTTTGCTGAGATGGGAGTGGAAACATTATCTCTCAAGTCAGAATTAGGCACCCATATGTCAAGCAATGAAAGACCATAGAAAACAGAATTAGATTTAATGATAATTCTGGTCAATTAAAATTAGTGAAAATATTTTTTTTCTTAATCTCCATCCTGCCTCACCATAACTGTTTTCCTTCCTGCTATTATTTGCCCTCTGTCTTCTCTCAGTAGAATTTATTGGTTTCATTCTTTGGCAAAGTTTAGCCAGCAGACAGAACTTAAACATGATGAAGAACTTCTTCAGACAGGCAACATCTGAAATCACTTCAGGTGTTTTCTGAATTGTCTTCTAGCGTAAAGAACAACAATAAATAAATTAAATGGTCCTCCAGATGGTCCAGATACTAGAAATGCCTTCCAAAGCATTAATTCACTGTATCATTGCAGCGAGAGCACACCGGCTGGATTAGCACTGAACAGAAAGGAGCTATTGGCCATCACAGGTGCTCCTTTTACTTCAAGAAAAGCTTTGGAAGGGCTGAAGGGACAAGGAAATAGGAAAATATCAATTTCATGTCTAAGTTTACCTTAAGGGAGCCCACGGAAGTGTGTTAGGCCAGTGGGCGATTGTCATATTTCTTGGGTGATAGTCTTTTGCCTGACCTCTCGTTCCTACAGGTGTCTGACTGGCCTAAGCACTCATCCTATCACACACAGCAACATCAGCCTACTCCACACACACCACCAGATGTTCGAACAATAGATGTTATAGTTACCTAATTGTCTGGCAAACTACGCAGATTTTTATCATTATGAACACCAAACACACAGTGAAACTCTCTCAGAGTCCTCTTTTCCATGGAAAACTTTCACTACATCAGCATTAGCAGCTTTCCTCTTGATTTGTGTCTTAACCATGAGAAAAAAAAAAAACTTCACAGATGCGGGCAGTATTGTACTAAGAACATATGCATGCTTTTAAATCACTTTTATCTTACTTTTTACTAATGTAATCCTGAAATGTAAAATATGTTCTTTTTGCATTCACTATTATAGGCAGACCAGATGGTGAAAGGCTTACATTAAAGTAATACAGCATGTCCATTAAAATAACCCCCACTGCTGGTGACTCTTCACCAGATCAGGAGTTATGTTTACTATAAAAAGAAGGTTTTGCTTTGCTTTTGAATACACTAGAAGTTGACAAAGCTTTAGGCTACAGAAAGAAATGATAAACAAAAGAAAGGCTATCTAGAATTCAACCTGATCCTGATATCTTTACCTTGTTCTTTAAAATAGTACGGGATTTGTCCAAGTAGGGATGGATTACAGAATTAATCCAGATTATTTGTTTAAAGTAGCTATAAAACCAATTTACTTCCATTATCAGTTGTGTGGTAGGTTAGCAATTATTAATACATACGACTGGAGAAGTCTGTTACTTCCAAAAATTCATGAATGCTGTAACACACACCAAAGCCTCCATCCAACAGCTTTTGGGTACATCCCTATGTGTGCATTCATTATATATATACTAAATATATATATACATATTTATATGATCTTCATCCAAGAACCAAAATGAGATATGAAGCAATAAAAGTTTATCTGGACTGACCATAAGACATTCCCATTAGAGGCAGACAACAGACAATTTTAAATATTTTCTTCAAATAATCATCATTAATGGGAGATTAAACTCCAAGGCAGTTGTTCAGAAGATCACAATTAAAACATTTTTCCAGTCTTGCTGCTGTCTCCTGCACACAGGATAAATGAGATCCAGGGCTAGCTTTTAAGAACACAAAATAAATGTGTTCCAGTGCTAGATTTTGGGAGACCCTTGCCATTGTTATTATTATGTGTGAAGAATATAGGTATCTTTTAACCAACTCACAATTTCTTTTTCCTGCATATCTCTATCAAGTCTTCATCTCCCCTATTTTTCCACCTCCTCTTTCAGCTCTCCTCCACTCTGGTAGGACAGAACTAGAAGAGCACTGTTCAAGGTGTTTTGGCAAATCCTTGAGCTGCATCACGGATTTTGAGTTGTTTCCCTCTCTGCTCACTCCTTCCCTGCCTGAGACAGAGCCCACAAGACCACTGTGATAATATCAATCAGAGTTAATCAGATGCTGATCAGTGCCTCCAATTTGATAAACTCAGTGAAAGAGTCTACGAACACCATATTGCCTTATGTCTGTTTTTGCATTAGGTTTGAGGGAAAAAAAAAAAAAAACATTGACATCGTATTAGGTGACAGAACACTCCCTTTTTGCCCTAGAAGTGAATATTCAGCTCAAATTTATTAATGTGGTTTTCTTACAGGTCGCATCTCATGTAGCTATCCTAGGGACACACAGCTGGCAAGGGAGTGGATTCTCAGCCATTACCCAATAAAGCATACGATTCCCTTTTTTCATCAAGAGTGAAGTAGCAAATTAAATGCTATGAAGAAAGAAAAATCCCAGCAACATATATTTAGAATCTATTAGGTGACCTTAACTTTGAGAAATTATTTTCCTCACTGCTGTTATTTTACTAATAAATTTCCTGCTTCCTTCTTCCACCAAAAACCAGGCTCCTTTGCACAATAAAACCCATGCACTCACTTCCCAGCCGTGGCTTTTGAATCTCATTTTAATTCTCCACAACAGAGTGGCAAATTATGTGGGCTGGAGACTGAGGAACATAGGCCGTACCACCTGCTGTACATTCTTTGCAACAGCTTTTCTTAGTCTTTCAACAGTTTATTCAGTGGTTGAGAAGGATGAGAGGGATGCAAAGCCAAGCTGCCAGTGTCGCTTGTGGCGATGTGCTACAATGAACGGTATGACCATTTTTCAAGATACTGGCAACAAGCACTGCTGCTTCTTTATGAATGACTAAATCTGTGACTTTACTACCAGGCAGCTGGTAATGAGGATGCAAAATGAAGCTGGAGATTGAACACCCTCAGCTTTCAGACAGCAGTCCATGATAAACCAGCAGTCTCAAAATTTCACTGCTAGTTTAAGAATTTTTCTGGTAGCAGAGAGAATGAAGTGGTACTAATGAAAGTCACGCTGCAGAAAGCAAACTTTGTTGGGAGGATGACAGGTCTTCAGTTGGGATTGTCATGCTAGCAGAGGAGGACTTCTGAAAGGACCATACAAGGGGAAACAAAGGGTATTTTCAATAAATCAGATAGTCATCTTAAAAAATATAATTTAGAATTAATTGTAGGTATCTTTCCTGACTCTTTAAATCACTCTTAAGTTGATTGTTTGCTGTAGCGCAAGCAGGAAAGGCTATTCTTTAATAACCCACAGAAATGTATGTGAATGAATATTTGAACAACAATAGTCACAACAAACTCTGGTAAATTTAGCTTCTTAGAATTAAGCTTCCGAGTTCCTACAATTCCTCTGAAACTCTTACCCATGGTACAAGAAAAAGAAAGAAAGCAAGAAAATGATGTAGACGCATGGGCTGACATTATACACTCATAGAAGACAGTTTTGAACAGAGAAACTGTAGTTCTCGAGGTTGGATAAATATTGACCAGGACACTTAAAAAATATATAGTTCCCTGATTTTACATCATGAATGCATATATTTCTATCCCTCATGTGCTGGAACAAGGGCTGTTAGACATGTATCATTTTTTAGCAAACATAATGGTTAGTTTAACAAACCAGATTAATTTGAGCCAAACAGCTGGCAATGCAATCGTGCAAATGCTGTGGCACTGTCTGCAGAAATCAGTTGCATAGAACTGTTAGGCAAGCTGCAAGTTAGGCACCTGATAGAGTTCGGTCCGCTCTACAAGCAAGGGCATGTTCCTAAAACGCGAGGTCTGAAAATGAAATCTGGGAAATTAAAGTCTGCTGGTAGCAATGGCCACCTATCAGTGCCAGGAGAACCCTTTCAAAGTTGTTCAAAAGCTGTCTTGTTCCAAAGCTGTCTTGTTCCAATTCAGTTAGCTAGCTTCTTGCTTTCCCTCCTCAAAATTCACTCCTTTTGACTAACATCTCAGTGCCAAACTTGTCAAACATCCGGCAACTTTCTAGATATGTTGGAATTATCAAAGAGTAAGGTAAGCAAGTTTTCTCAAACAGCAAAACTCACAGTCCTCACAAACCAGGTGTTCCAAAAGCAACATTTTCACTCGTTTTCTGTCCTCTCCTTATTAACTTAGAGCCCTGCGTTGTTATTGTTGTTGATGGTGATTTATTAAGCATGCTGAAACATAACTGTTTCCAGCTTTTTAGAAACAATTTAAAGAAATGCATTCCTGTCTCAATGTCTTATAACCTGTCATCCTTTACTTTGAGTAACATGCTTTTTGGCTCATTCTAATTACGTGGGTAAAACAGCAGTCAAAATCAAGATATTCAAAAAGACTTAATTTTGTTTTCCAAAGACAACTACCTGTGGGTATGGTGATGTCCTTGATTTTGACTTTGTGCTCGAGAGGCGAGATTTGCTTCCCTTTCTATTATCCGTTATGGTCGGAGTTGAATTTGCGTATGAGAATGCCGGCTTGGTAGCTGTGACCTGATCCAGGGAGAGCTGAAGTCCTTTATATTCAGTATCCCTATATAAAAGGCAAAAGTGAAAAACAAACTCACTTCATATCTTAATGGTAAACATATCTTCCTTCTTAGTGGGGTGGACACAAAAGATATTTTTAAGGAAAAAGAATAAAACCATCTAGTATACCACCCTAATATATTTAAGTAGTATAGCTTACTAAATGATAGCACTGTTTTCATGCTGAAAACATGATTGCCTTTTGCATCCAACTGTTATCAACTCAATCTACTTTTTCAGTAATAAAATATAATGGGATGGGAATTTCTGAGATTTTTATTACAGTTCTGCTTTGGTCACACACACAGTTA
Source organism: Penelope pileata (assembly GCA_013396635.1). Taxonomy (NCBI): domain Eukaryota; kingdom Metazoa; phylum Chordata; class Aves; order Galliformes; family Cracidae; genus Penelope; species Penelope pileata. The sequence continues at coordinate 389,821 of WBMW01000546.1, read as the reverse complement.
AGCAGTAAATAAGACACATTTTCCTCAAACTTTTAACTATACAGCTACAGTCTTACCACATGCGTATTTATGCGTGTTAGTGCACATGTGGGGGTGCACATAACAGCCTTCAATACAGATGGCTAAATAAATTGAACATTTTTTACATGGAAAACATTTACAAATTAAGTTTATATTTTTCATTATTTACAAAGTTTCCAACAATTTGTGCAAATTTGTGAATCTCTATTCTATGCATCCTATGAGCTTTTATTCCTCTGTTTGAAGAGTCTCTCACACTGAGTTTACCAGAGAGACAAAACAGCTAAATAAATAAAAATCTTCTCGTTTGAATGGTCTGCCACACACTCACAAAATACCAGAGGTTTTCTATGAGGAGCTGGATATAACAGTCATGAACAGGCAGTTCATGAAATGCAGTATTAAACTGATACTGAAACTTCAAATTTTCTAATGAATACATAAAAGTAAGGAAAATTGGCACTATTCATGATGTCTTCCTAACCATAACAAGGGCATCTGCCTTAGACTGCATCCCTCCACACACATCTGCGCTTCTGCTGGTACCCAGAGGAGTAAGAAACGAGCTCTCCAGCTTTCGTGTAGTCATACAGAACGTATTCTGACAATGATTCATTTAAACAAAGCAGACCAAGAGTTTCTCCCTCGCCTACCTACCTGGAGGAAAAGAGGAAGGATTCATGGCTTTTCTCTTCCTTTGTGTTAATCAGCAGAGAAGGAGGAGAGCAAGGAAAGAATAACGCTTCACTTATGCAGTCAAAGAGGCAACATACTCATTCAGACATTATCCCATGCTCCGTCTGAACCTAAAGACTCATTCTCATCTTTAATGAATTATATTAATAGTAAATTGTTCACCCAGCTTTAGCAAAAATATCTTGTTCTATAATCACACATACACTGGTGCAAGTCATGAGAGTTTAACTTTTTTTCTTTAGAAAGGAACTGCACCACAACCTGGACATACTACAGCTTAGTACACTGAAATGCTTTCAGATAAAAAGCAGAGAAAGGATAAACTTGATAAATCGCTGAAATAAATGAAATAGGATGAATCTTTGGACAGCCAAAGATAAACCTGCAGAGTAGGCAATTTTATTCATGTCAGTTCTACACTAAAATTTGTTTGCGTATGATAAACAACTTATAGGTAGAATGGGTTGGTTTTTGGCAATGCAGACAGTATGTATGTATGCATGTATGAATCTATATACAACACATAAAAGCGAATCACTGCCGTTAGAACTGTGTTGACAACACTGTTTCCAGTCCATAATGGGCAGAGATTTGTCAAGCATACTTACTGTTTTGTAGTGCAAATTTACTTCTTAATGTATGTGGTCATTTCTTCAAGTTTTACCTTTAATAGAGGTAGGCCTCTGCTATAGTACTGGCACTTAAAATATCATGCCTACAGTGAAAATATCTGAATACAGAGATTTCTTTTGGTCTATTTGACAGGTATAGCTTGTCCACGTATTTTGAAACCACTGATCTTTCCCATGCTTACCCCACAATTTTGACCCAGACAACCCGAGCTGACATGCAAAGCATCTGTCCCTGTATCAAAAGTCTTAACAAGTTTTCTTCATATTATACAAAATATCAGAAACAAAGGACATCAATTAATCTTCACATTCAACAGCCACAGTAGCATGAGGTATTATCAGTTGTCCTAAAAACTATCAATGTCATCATGATATACACATTTCCGGTGTATTTGATTGTAAGAAATCATGGAGGAAGAGTCCTGCGGTCACAATGTCAGATGCAGAAGGTGTTACATCCACAAATTAAAACTGAGGAGATAAAGCTGTTCATATCTTTAGAGAGAGATGAGGAGGTTCTGTTTTGTTTTTATAACCTACCAACTCCTTTGCTTCCCATTCCGCTGGAGAAGCCCTGCCATTACATATCCATCTCTGATACACACCAATGCCTGTTGTTTTCTCCTGTCAGTGAAGTAGTCTTAAAAAATTGGAAGAAACACCACCTCAGTATTCAAACCACAGACTGTCACTCCAACACTACCTGCCTGCTTTTAAGTTCTGTATAAAGGCCAAGCATCGAAATCTTGGAGACAACATTATGTAATGGTTCTAGGCCATGGGAATCTAAAAAATTGGTACATCAGATCTCTCCAAAACCTTACGTGCTGTCATATATTACCTTCCTAAATCCTTGGTATGTCTAGGGTGAGGAGTGACCTTCCCAATACACCACACATCAGAATAAATATCTAAAGCTGATATTTGCAGCCAATTGCTTAGGACAAGTAGAAAAGTGTCTGAGGTTCTTGCTGCTGAATGTGAAGATTCTGGTTAGAATAAGAATGCATCTGCGCTCTTCTTTCAGATGAAACACCCGGAATTTTTTGCATCACCAAGACATGAATCAATGCCATTCCTATCCTAGCACAGCTACTCATCAGAAGACCCAAAATAGATACCAGAACACCACTAAAAAAGGCCAAGATAAATACCAGAAGTTATTTAAAAAAAAAAAAAAAAAGCAAACATGGAAGATGGGTCCTGTGTTCACAATGTCAGATGCAGGAGATGTACCATCAACAAATGCAAATGTTTGAGTGTATCCATATGAACTGTGAGGCAAAGGACTAGAGGAACCAGGGCTCCTAGCAGTATACAAACTGCAGATGGAAATTGTGACAACTTCCTGGAGGCATTTCTAAAACCTCCGTCAACCATGGAACTGCAATCTCCAGATACCTGTTCTTGGACACCTGAGTCTTCTATTACACAGTCTCAGCAACACAATAGTACTGCATTTCACATTCTACATGTAGTTCAATAAATGGTGGTGAGTATGAGCCTCTTCCTCCATGGTCCTCCTCACCTTCAGGATCCCACAGGGATCCATATAATCTACATCTATATGAGACTGCTGAGAGAGTGATATGGCATGTGTTCAATTGCTAACAGTATGTTGCTGACAATCTACTATTTATCTCATTTTCTGATGCAACTATCATCACTATAAAACATCAGAATAACTACAGGAAATTAGCTCTTAAATGAAGAACAGATGGATCAAACTGAATCCAGACAACACCAAAGTGATGCTTCTTTGTGAAGGGAAACACACTGAAGACCTCCACCTTTTCATGATAGGAAACAGCCATTCTTCCCACAGTTGGATGGAAATTCTAGGTCCTCTTTGAGTCCTCAGCATATGCTTCCAAAAACGTATTATTTCTTCTCTATCCTATCCCTTCCACCCCCCAGAGAAAACTGGGCCAGTATGGTCAATGTATCAGGCACCTACAGACTGGATTACCATGTTACACTGTAAGTGAAAAGAAATCAGAAGACAAAGCGTAGAATCCACTTGCTACAACATCCTGCTCTCCATCATCTTCTTGGATGTAACTCTCAGAAGCATTTCTGCTCTGTCTTGGGACTGGCTTTTCCAATGCCCATTATAAAGCTTTATCCTAATTTTGAAAGCAAATGTTGACGTATTAGAACTAACATCATGAGAAAAAGAAGGACCAATGCCTGCACCAACTGTACTCTGCATTAAAGTATCTGAATGTTGAGTACAAAGCATTCTTTACTAAAGGGATCTAGCTACAGCAAGCTGCGTGGACTGAGAAGGACAAAAGCTGAAGGAGAAAAATGTTTGATGGGGGAGCCCAATCTGTCTACCCATGACTTGTGTGCCAGCTGGATCCGTAATGCTTGTGTGAAGAGTTCTCACAAATCAGCCACAGAAGATGCTTTCTGCCTACTGTTGCTGACAAAATATACAACATGAAGCAGGGTGTAAAGTCTGGCTAACAACATTTTGAGAAAGAGATAAGGTCTGATTAACACAGACAAAAAAGAACAGTGAAGGAGTATCAGAATAATACAGTGCCTGAATTCCTGGCAGACAAAAAAAAAGCTTACACAAACATGGCAACTGGGCCTGTGGATAGAACTCACCATGAAACTGAAGAAAATGAGAGTTTTCTACATGGCCTTGTTGGAGGGGGGAAAAAAAAAGGAGGAGGAAAAGGTGAGTCAGCATTGTCAGCATTGCTAGAAATAGTGTTGGAAAGTCTGGAATTGTTGACAAAGGCCCAAGACAAATTAAAACTGTAAAAAAAAAAAATGGGGGTTTTATGTAGTTGTGTTTGTTGGAGTAATAGGGGGCTCTTTGGGACTACCTCAGTAAAAATCTAAGACTACAATGTGAATAGACTTTAAAATTAAAAAGCGAATGGCACAAATAATTTTGAAGATATTAAGATTCCCTACTTCAAAATTGTATTTGTTACAGAACAGAAGGAAAATAAAGCCCTGAAAAATGTTTTCAAATAGCAAGAGCAGCTGAACAGGGTATATGCAGAGGAAGGAGTATAACAGTGACATCCATTAGTGAAGAACAAGTATCCGGACTGAACCAAAAGATCTTAAGAAGGAGGACAAACAGACTCAAGAATAAAGACCATATATATGTACGGTCATAAGCAGCATAACCTTCAAAATGAGAAGGAAAACTTCAAAATAAGAAGAAATAATGCTCTTCCCATTGAAAAATCTGCAAAAGCAATGAAGAAAAACAACTTTTTACCTTAATGTCACAACATACCAGAAAGGAAGAGCAAGCTACACATGCAGTGACTGAGAATACATAAATAACAAATGAAGAGAGATGTTTACCGTGTATTTTGTTGCATCAAGAGACTTTGTTAGATGCCCTAAAGAAGATTTACAGAAATTCAGTCTTCGTATATAATGTTATTGAATTAAATTAGAAATGTCTTTCAGTTCATACTGTCTGGTAGCACTCAAAACACCCATATACAGCTGGAAAATGAGCTTACTCTTTTATTTCCAGGTACCTCGCAGTTGATAATCCGAAGAATGTGCAATGGTCATGCTGTCAGTAGAAATCATAGCATGGCATCAAATGACCATACAATCATGACAAACATGGGATAACTTCTACCCATGTCATTCCTAAAACTTATTAATGTAATCAACAAAGTACAAGCTGAAAGTAAAAGCATTACATGGCCTTAATGTAGCAAGTTCCTACATCATGAGTACAATCATTCACACCACAAATTGGAAAATACTGTTTATGCAAAAGAAAACAAGGTGTAATTTTAATTGGTTACACTGTTTTTTCTTGTGAGTGAATAATATAGATGCGTAATTTCTTCTATTGCACAATGTATATCTTAAAAAATACATAATTAATGCTTGTTACATTTTTTTTTAAGAAATTGAGAAAAATACTTTTTTTCTGCCATTGTAGCAGAGTAGAAATCATGAGATTAAACTAACAGTGTTATTGTTGTTAATGTTCAGTCTATTTTGGCATGTTGCTGCACTTCAGTGAAAATCAGCCATGAAGGTGGTAAGTCTGGCGCTTCCTCATGCAAGTCTGACCACAAGACTGTAATATATTATTATTCTTCTTTTAAACAATGCTTTGCAACTTTTAGCATTTCCACACTCCAGCTTGTGCAACGCTAACAACGCCATTCAGCAGACAAGTGAAAAAAGAACAGATTCTGGCTGTTTGTCATGTTCATGGCTTTCTAAATCAGCAGATGGTACAACAAAACAGACAATTTCCTCATCTGCTGTGTCCGCTGTTCATGTACAATGTGTCACAGAAATGTTTACAAAGGCCGCTGTCTTCTCAGGAGACTTGTCAGGAGGAGCGTATGCTCCTTAGCATCTTCCCAAACCAGTCACAATAACAATGCATCTCCTCACTCATACATGAAATCAAACTTCAGAACACTACCCTGAAGTGTTAAAAAAATACCTCTAGAACTTCACTGCAATGAAGTTATGAAACTACACTGAAGTTCTGTTGTGTGACCTCAGAGATACTCTGTGCCTCAGTTTTTCCTCAGTAATTGGTGATTCTCCTTAAAGCTTTTTGAGTAAAAATCCCCATAAAGGTCTGACCCACTGCTCACCAAATTATTTGGAAAGACCCTCTAGAAATCTCTCAAGTGGTTGTTTATCACTAGGACACTTAACGGTTAAGCACTGCATCTAGTTGGAAAAGTATCTGTATATTGGATCCCTTCACTGAGTGCCAGGCACCTATTTATCCCCATAAATAGCATAAGCAACAGTAGCTGTTTACATCTTGTTGAGTTAAATTTTATAGCTTCTTCAGCCATGAGATTCACGTATGTGGTATCATGTTTCTGTATTTGCTCTTAAAGACAGAGCAATCCAAACCAGGAAGTTCAATTAAATGATTTGATATGTTCAGGGAAATTGAAGCATGAAGTTTCCTATTCAGACCATGTATCATAAATGCCTGAGGATATCTTCTAGAGAACTGCTGTCAGAGAAATTTTGTATTTTCCCTGATTGGTTTCTTGTCTCAGAGTGCACTCATTTAACTGTCAGTTGGAGTTAAAACGTCCTGGCCACTAGATAATCATGGTGTAGCAGAGTTTTCAGCAGTCTGAAGGTACAGTTTGTCATTCCCAACCACATGTCTAGCCATCTCTGGCTCCAAAATGAGCTCTTTTTACATCAGCCTTTATTTACTAGATTTTCTAGATAAAAATATGCACCAAGGATTTATTATTGTTTTTGAATAAAATGCCTAAGATATCCTAGGCTACTTATATATAAAGATAATAATCATCTTTAGTTACATACAGCTCTGACAAAAATGCTTTATATAAAATAAATAAATTGTGGTGAACTGAGTTTAATTCTGTAACATTCATTTGTACAGGGAGTGCTTCCTTTCAAGTGTGTCTAGGAGCACAGTCATCTCAAAGCCATGTTTGGTGTATATTTAGTGAATGCCAAGCTAAATGGAGAAATATATTCGACGGGAGCTTATAACGATTTGTGTATGTTATAATCTGCCTGATAATGAGCAACTGGAATTAAAGGGAATAGCCTGCAATGCCTTCTTTTCTGGATGGCCACAAAATAGTTAAGAACAGAGCATAGTGCAGCATTTTATCTGAAGGCATGTTTAACCTTGCAGAATTCCATGACTCATCTCCGTAAGTGTCAGCCTTGATAAAAATATTAAGGTGACTTCTTTCTTTGTAAACATATGGAGTTTTCCATTACTTTAAATTCATTTGAACACTCAAGTAATACTTCTGGATAAAACAAAGGCCTGTTAAATGAAATTTTAGACAGTCTTTTTTTCCTCCAAATACTCCTTTTTGTCCATTCTGTGAAAAACAATGTCACTTCAGTGCATCTGCACATACATGTACAGAAGATCCCTTCAGGAATTAATGCTACACAAACATGAATTCTCACATACCCATGTAAGACTGTTTCTTTTTCACAGAAAGCCAGGTTGACAACAGTACAACAGACCACTGATACGCAGGGTAGACTTTCCCATCTCAGTCTTTAAATATTATTATGTGTTAAAAAAAAAAAAAAAAGATATCTTGCATACCACTGACAGCTTTAAGACACTGATCTAGCAGCCAGTTGATCTGGATTGAACTCTCAACCCTCCCATCGACTGCAGGTGTCACACTGTGCAAATCATGCATCACAGGGTTTTTGAATGCACTTGGCACTTGCCTGAGCTTATCCTCAAGGCAGCCAATGGGACTCCTAATTTGGGTAGGGTTGAATTTAGCCCAGAACATATCACTTCTGAGAACCCTCACCTTAATCTTGCTGAATTTCAAATGTAAAAATTAGGTTAAAAATATTTTCCAGTGAGAAACACTTCTTTTGTGCAGCATCATTGTCTGTCTCAGTTATTAAACAAGCTTTTTGTTTGAAGGAACAATCTCCCACTATCAATGCATATGGTAGCTAATATTGCTAAGCTAAATCTTAGCTGCTGCCCCTGGCTGCATGTCTACCACACACAAGAGAAATAAAAAAAAAAAAAAAAAACATATTATCCAAGACTCATGTCACTATTGATGCAAAGAATGTTTTTATTATTTCAGAATCTCCATGTATTCAACACAAATGTTTTTACTATGTCCTATACAATTAATCCTTGATTAAACCTCTTCCAGATAGTTAATCATTAATAATTTCTTTACAGTTGCTGTGTAAACAGTTCATTCATGCTTATAACATACCAAGTTTCACAGACGTGTTATTTAATTGGATTCATTTATTTCTAATTTGCTTAAGCCCTCACGACTGTAATGCTTAACTAAATATACATTAAACTCGCTTATTTAAACTGCTAAAATAAATTTGATATAGATTCTATGAATAAAAATACTTGATTAAATACATGTAATACCATTGTTATTGTGTACCGAACTGAGCAGAAATCATTAGAAATAGCATACTGTATGGCTGTATGATAGGCTGAGACAAAAGGATTTGAGAGATGCTGGTGACTTTTTGACAGAAATTATAAAATGATAGGTTTCTAAATCCTGAGGTTTCATATAGCACATTATTCCTATGCAATAAGGAGCACCAAAAGAAGCTCCTCATGATTTTCCTGAGGTATTATTTTAGAGATAAGAGCATCATACCAGTTCTTGGCTAGGAAAATGGCTGAAACAGAAAAGAAACTTTAAAGAAAATCTGACTATTCTATATTTTGCTACAGTGACTAAAAAGATGGCATGAGATTAAATAAAAATCACGGAGTCACAGAAAATATTGTATACTCTGATCACACCATCTGAAAACCTCAGAATGAGACAGCAAGGACAACGGGCTTGGAATGATTTCTCTATGAGGAACAGGTAATGAGATTCCCCAGAACAGTAAAGAGATAACAAAATAACAAAAAAAAAAAAAAAAAGATTTGTACATTATGAGTGACACAGAAAATAAGAAGGAAACAGCTGTTCACTTTTTCTTCTAATGCAAGGAGTGTGGGCTATCAAGGAAAAGGAAAGGTACCAGTTTCATAGCGAAAGGAGGCCTTTTTTACCACATTTTCTTAAGCTATTCTTTACTAAAAATTTGCATGGTTTCAAGAAGAAATCAGATAAATTCATGATGAAAATAAATAAAAACAACACCACAACAAAATATTGACAACTAATACATTCAGCAATATCACCTCTGCCTAGAAAGTCCTTTGAACTTCTTGAAGACCGAAAGAAACTGCTGGGGAAGCATTATTGCATGCTTGTCCTATTTTTAAACTCTTTCCAAAGTATTTGGTACAGTCACCATCAGTATGTGTCTGATCCTCTTTAGCTGTTCTTAAGTTACACTGTACACCAGAGTCGTTCAGCCATTTCATTATTCAGTTGCTTTAAAACAGTGCAATGAAGAGTGGTCCTGACAACTTGTTGTTATACTTTTAACAATTTGCTGTAGAAATTAGTCTATTGAGTCTATTCAAGTTTGATCAGCTACTCTATGTTCCCTACAATTAAAGCTTTTGTTGTGAGAACTTTCCTAAAATTCTGAGCTGAACACATGAAAAAATTAGATTTACTGTGATAGTTTTATCTTGAGAAGATGGACTATACCTCATTTCACAGACTTTCTGATAGGCTTCTGTGGCCTGAGAATAGTTTATCTAAGAAAAACAATGTGCTTGAAAAAATGGTTTACTATTCATTCTGCTAGTTCCCTCTTGGCAAATTTCCTATCTACACGCCTCATAACATACTAGTCCATCATTCTACCCTGCTTTTTCTGATCAATTGGGCCCCACGGTGCAGAGGCATGTTGAGTCCAGGAGGGTTCACAATCCCCATCTCATGAGGAGTTCCCACTTACAGTAGATCACTTTCTGTTTCACCAGATTAGTCTTCTCTTGTCATAAGACTTTCACTTTCTTCAGAAATAGCAAGATTTTTCTACAGCAAATGCGTTCCCAATTCACATGTCTAGAGTTCCTCAGCTTTAGTCAAGGGACAGCACCTTGTCCCTTCAGGTCATCATGTGCCATCCTCAGCTCACAAAACAAGCAACCACAATATGTTGCCTTTCAACTGAATCTTGAAGGAAAGAGAGGAAAGAAGGGCAAGGACTTACATGTGTTTTTTAGCATTTGAAGAGAATGACATTTTGTTGGTTTTTTTTAATTATTATTTACAAAGTAATCTTCCTGTTTTCTCATTTCCAAACCTCTCTTGCAGCCAAAGCCCATCCACATTATTTGCTTACTTGGTTTTAGGGCTCTGTTCACATCACACTCTATTTTGGTGATCCAGCTTTGATAGACACGTCATATATAAAGTGTTTATGTTGATAAAACATCAGCCAGAAAAGCTGATATCATGAGACTGCAAGGTAACTCACAATATTCCATTTCATTTGTTATTTTCCTGCTAATTACTGAGTCAGTCTCCTGGAAGTATGCATTATGTACTTGTTATGTGCTTTTTTATTAAGTCACTGTTAGAGAGCATCCAAAGGAAGGCTATGATGATGAAGGGTCTGGAGGGCAAGATGTATGAAGAATGGCTAAGGTCCCTAGGGGTTTGTTCAGCTCAGAGCAGAGGAGTCTGAGGGGAGGCCTCATGGCGGCCCACAGCTTCCTCACGAGGGGAGCAGAGGAGCAGTGTTGATCTCTGCTCTCTGGTGACGACAACAGGGAATGGTTTGGAGCTGCATCAGGAGAGGGTCAGGTTGGGGGTTAGGGAAAGGTTCTTCACTGGGAGGGTGTTCAGGCACTAGAACCGGCTCCCCACAGTCCCTTTCGGCTCAGGATATTCTATGATTCTATGAAGTAGATCTATCAAGAGTCAAAATCGATACAAGATAACCTTGGTTATGTTGACTACCCAGACCCTCTGGGCCACAGAGTAAATTAAACCACCATATATTGCACAGTTGCTGCTAAACTCACCATTTCTATCAAATTCAGAAAAGATACTTTTTTAATGGTTGTTAATGTTTTATGAAAATACTCATAACAACAATTCATCACTAACATCAACAGTTCCATAAATATGTGTCGATGTTAAAGTCCAGTTAATGAAACTGAGGATTAAGTCTCCTGTGGATTGAACGGTTATAGATAATGACATTCTTACTACATATATTTATATTTTCTTCACAAATAAATAAATCGAAAACATCAATAAAACACAATAGCATCTACCTACAATCTTCTTACGAAACGAAAACCCATCGTCCAGCTAGAACCTTTGTCCTCTTGGTCCTTGCTTGGATAAGGACATGCAGGGACCATAGCTGGCTTCAGCCAATCTGTTTTCACTTCTTCACAGGTACATCTATGAAGGGTTTCTTGGTGCCTGGAAGAGTCTCTGGCCAAGCTACTCTGTGTTCCTATACAAATGTCCACTGCATATATACAGATCAACTCCACTGACAACCTACAACTGTCTTTGGACCAACACAACAGGAAACCTGCTGCTGAATTAACTGTACTTTTGATGTGTTGTGCAACAGATTCAGTTTACCATAATATATGAGATTTATTGCGCTTGTAGTGACCATATCTGTAGCACATATGCAGTAAATCCAGCATATCACACCTGTGCAAATGGTGTTGTACACCTTCCCTCCTACTGCTCTCTTGAACTCACTAGTTAGCATCTTGAAAGCCCTAATTGCATATTCCCATGTTAGATTACACAGCTGTAGGTATACAGCTTACTTTGGTCTGAAGCCACACCTCCACTCCCACTGCTATTTTTCACAGTCTAGAAAGCGCTAACAAGGTTGACTATCTTACAGAAGATGACACTTTTTCTTTAATTCTCCTACTCACAGCTTAGGATCAACAGAATTCTTTGGGGGAACACTGTTCAGCAGTTTGCCTGCAGATGGGAGGCTAGCAGGTCACTTATCCCCACATCCAGCCTTTGAGCAAATATTCTGGTGGGTTATGCCTCATGAAACAGTCACTAAAGATTGCTTCTTTGTTCTGTGTACAAAAGTCTTTGGAAACAGCAAGAGAAACAGCGTGTAATGCCTTTTGGTGCATTTCCGTTAACCATGTCCTAAGACAGAGTTTTCTGTTCCAACAGGCTGAGCTACCAGCTGCCAAACATTGTACAGGGACAACTGAAAGCCACAGGCTACTCATAACAAAGCTGCCTTCAGAGCAGGCTCTCCATATCTGCTTTCTCACCAAAAGCACAGGTGTAAGGAGGTTGAACATGGGATGAATTTAAAGGTCTTCTCTCTAGGTGAGAGTAGCTGCATAGTACTAGGGGATACAGCCAAACTTGAGTTAACTAGGCATTTGAGTTTCCATAGTTGCGCTGAAACTTCAGCAGATAATAGCTGTTATTTCCAACATTGCTGCCCTTGAGATTTATACACAGTGGTTTGTAGCTGAAAAACTCCGGCTGCTCTTCATTAAGCCCCAATTCAACACAGTAATGAATACAGCCTTCCAGTCATCTCTGTTTGGCAAAGACAAGAAATATTCTTATTTCTAAGTGTGTGCCTAAGGTTTGTTGTTGTTTTTTTATTTCAAAATCGAGTTCGCTAGGATATAATCATGCACTGAATGTTATGCCTAAGCACTTTTAGAGCAAGCCACATTGTCCCAGTTTTGGCTGAGATAGAGTTAATTTTCTCCCTGCTAGCTGGGACAGTGCTGTATTTTGGATTTAGGTTGAGAATAATGTTGATAACTCACTGATGTTTTAGCTGTTGCTGAGCAGGGCTTACACAGCTTCAGTCTTTTCTGTTTCTCATAGAGTACCTCCAGCGAGGAGCTGGGGGTGCGCAAGGAGCTGGGAGGTGGCACAACCCGGACAGCTGACCCAGACTGACCAAAGGGATATCCCATACCATATAGCGTTGTGCTTAGCAGTAAAAGCCAGGAGAAAGAAAAAGGAAGGGGAATGTTCAGCTTGGTAGAATTTGTCTTCCCAAGAAGCCACTACTCGCGAGGAGTCCCTCTCCGCTGGAAGTACCTGCACATCTGCTTGCTGATGGGAAGCAATGAATGAATTTGTTGTTTTGCTCTGCTTGTGTGCACAGCTTTTGCTTTACCTACTGAACTGCCTTTATCTCAACCCACGAGCTCTTGCATTGTTACCTTTCCTATTCTCTTCCCATCTCACCTGGGGAGGGTGGGCAAGCGGCTGCATGGTGCTGAGCTGCCTGCTGGGTTAAACCACAGCACATGTGCTCAAGTTCTTTAGTAAACTGGGACTTCTGTGATTTAATTGCACTAAGTGGATGATAGCAAAAGACAACAAGAGGAATAAATCGTGTAAGTGTGTTTAAGATCATGGGATTGACTCCAGACTGCAGCCGTCACAAGCCCCCAGAAGGGTCAGACTCCATACCCTTGTTCGCACAGAGCAATGCCTGCATCCATAAATAGTGTCATCAAAGCGAGGGGCTGCCTCTGAAGTAACCTACTGAGTACGAACATGTGTGCTGGAGCCTGGCCCACACTATAAAGTACAAAAGAGAGGTGAAGGAAGGAGAATTAGATTTTAAACAGATACTTGCCACTGTTGAACGGACAGAGGAGATTTATTTGTTAACACTTAATTTAGGACTTGTCTAAATGCCACGTTTGTGTGTGCATGAATAAGAACTAGCAAGAACACCCTAGTGTAGAGGGAAGAGCTTATTTAGGAAGCAGCTTAGTAACCTATCACACCTGTTGTATCACATGGTAATTACAGCAAAACAACATGGGAATCAGCAGTACTGAGATGCGGCACAGAGCGAACATGCAACAGATTAAGGAAACAGCAGCAGAGCTAGTAAAACTGCAAACCTGCTGAAGGAACATGCCGCTGCTGATAGGGGAGTGGGAGCCAGGTCAGCATGCAGTTGTGCACAGAGCACTGACAGGATGACAGAGTCATTGAATCATTCAGGTTGAAAAACAACTTCAAGATCACCAAGCCCAACCATCAGTCTGATCTACCAAGTTCCATCACTAAAGCATGTCCATGCACATGTTCCATGATACTGTGAAGAATTCTTTGTGTGTCTCAACTGGCCTGCTTCTTCTGCGCACTGATACAACATAGCCTAGATGTAAATGCCATGGGGCAAAACCAGCCGACACTCTCCCACAGCCTTGCTTGCCTTCGGCATTTTGAACTGTCACAAAGTAATGGACTTTAACCCTCCATGCCACAACCTGTGCTCTCTGACTCTGTGCCTTGTTGAAGGAGCATGGGGGCTGATCCCCAAAGGGACATAGGCACCCACTTGCTTGTGTCCTTCACAGCCCTCATCTGTGCCATTCACAATGCTGAGAGGCAGAGCAAGGATAAAGTGTGAACACCCTGTCTAGCAGAAACAGCTGTGCTCCAGCACACAGTCCTGTGCTTCTGTGCAAAGTGGAATCTGCAGCGGTTCACCTTGAGCCATAAACTGTGGCATTTTAGGAGTAAGAGTCCCTGCAGTGAGCCCTGGAACTTTCATCAATGGAGTTAAGGCAGACAGCTGGAGATAGTAATTGCTTCAGTCATTGCTGCTAAATCTGTTGCTGAACGTGTCTCACCCCCAGACAATCATTTTACAGGATCCGTAACTCAGCGTTTGGAACGAGCAAGCTTCCAAAGGCCCGCAGCAGCCAGCACACTGAATGGGAGAAGGATGAAGTGGAAAGCATTTCTTTCTTGGAATACAGACATTTACTTGCAATCCCGAATGTCGTGTTGCCTGAGACCATCAGTACACACACATTTAAGCTAATGACTGTTTTTTCCTTTCCTGTGGATCTGAGCTGCAGTCCTTTAGCCTTTACTCTGGCAAATAAAACTTTGTTCACTTGAGCAGTGACTGCAGACTCTGCCCTGCAGTTTTAGCGCCTCAGCCATTAGGGTCACCTGGTTTAAATACAAGCATAGAAATTTGGAGTGAATTAAATAAATGGTAGCTAAGAAAACCCCTGTATGAACAAAGAAGAACTGCAGAAGCTTATTGTGGACACCTGGAAAAGCCTGTCTCCTATTTGCAAGAAATATATAAACAGTGTTCCAGGGAGACAAGTCTGTAATAAAAACTAATGGTGAACAAACAGAATACTGCATGGAATAGTTCAAGAGGAATCCTTTTATGCTTTTTTTCTTTGAAGCATATGTTTCTCGAGCATTTTGACTGATTAAAACAATTCTATTTTATATTTACTTTGCTAATCAAATCATGTCAATGATGGAAGGCTTTTCAGCCTTAGGAAAAGTGTGTTGCAGATTGAGCAGATGAGGTGGGATTCAGCAATGTGCACAGTTAAGGCAGTGGCAAAATTCCTATTAATGCAGAGAAATCTAAGGGAAAAGCAGCAGGACAAATTTGTTTCTACTATTCACAGCTACCTAAGGAAAAATAAATAAATAAAAAATACTCGGTTAAAGTCAGCATGCCTTATCTCAAGTATTAAAGCTAGATAGGTAAACTTACTTATACAAGAAGTTCCTCTAAGAAGATGAGTAAGGCTGTGCACAACTACTGCAAGTAACACCTTTCCCAGTTTATTCACTGTCCTACACATTCCATCACACACCTGAGAGATAGAGCCATGTACCTTTAACTGAGGAGAGGACTCTGCCATGTGTCCAAATTGGTCATTTTGAGATAAACGCTTAAGAAAAGTGGGCGTGTAGGTGTGGAAATGGAATGTATGGATGCTTTTATTGACTAGAAAAAGAAAGAGGTGAAACTCGATGTCCAGGAGACAGGCCAAAAAAACAATGTCTATGGAAAGCAATGGAAATATTTCATTGCAATTGTCCAAGGACGCTGGAAGAGCTATGATCTGAAGCACAGCTTTCCCTAAAGCCTGCTTAATACACCAGGGAAGAGAGTTTTCAAAGTCCAACCCATCACACAGAGTGCTATCACGCTGTTGATGTGACTATTCTAAATCTGGTAGTACACAAAGCTATAAATAGTAATAATTTAAAGATGAAGAGTGTAGATACAATTAACAGTTAATTTATTCTAAATTGCATTTAACACATCATTATGTAAAACATTCATCAATATGGCATTTATTTGTGAAATAATCTTTCAAACAAATTGCATACTTCAATTTGTGCTTCTAATCAGCCAGTTGCACAATGTGATGTGAAGAGGGCAACTGGAACTCGTATGTGCTATATCATCAGCACGAAGATTAGTCACAATTAAATACCTAATCCATTTTATTGCTACGTGTTACCGCTGTTGTTATTCTTTTAAAAGCTAAAGAACGGGGAAATGTATATAGGAAAGCTTCCTAAGCTTTCTCTGGGGACAAATTATTGTAATATTTGTTCTTGCTCAAAAAGTCAAAGGATTTGCACTTTGCTTTACCCATTTGTTTAAAGGGAGGTTGTTTGCCATCTAAATATAAACTTAACTTCAGCAGTTGCATTCTCTATTAATTGACTCATGCTCAAGTCCCTTTATGTGATAAACATGCACAGCTAATAATCAATAATATGGCAGTGTGTGTACAGAACAAATAAAAGAAACAGATATTCTGTGTCTGCGCTCGCATACGCCAACCAGAATACAAAGAAGAGCAAATGTCTGCTTTAATGCTGAAATCCTTAAAGGTCAGTTATATTAATTTTTGACACACACTGATTACACAAAAAAACCCCTTTCCTCCTGTTGCTTGCATGCCCTCTCCACTGTGCCTATTCAGTTCAGTATATATACTTATTTAAAACATTTGGTCTCAATTCTGGAAATTCACTTTCACAAAGCTTAGGATTTATGGAAGATGGAAATGGCCCTTTTTTATTTTCTTGACCGAAAGCGCGTTTGGGAGAGGGAGTCCTTCTGCATCAACCCTTTCTCATTCTTTCTGCTTCCCTCCCATACACCGCCCAGGGGAGCCGAGTAGCTCCAAGGCAGGGTGCAGCCCCTCAGCCTGTGCTGATATGGGTCCCCCAGGCCAGGCAGTGCCACTCAGCATCCGCTCTGCCCAAAACATCGTGTTCCTCCCAAGAGTCACACAAAGCTCCTTCTGCCACAAGCAAACAAACCCCTCATGGGACATTCCCAAAATGAAGGAGCATCATGCCAGGGGACAGGGAGCCACCTTTTCAGCTCTTTCAAGAATCTGCACAATACCACCCAAAGCTGATGGTCATCCAAGCTGATGATTTGGTATTTTCACTAGAGCTTGCTGAACTCTTATTTTCAAAGGAAGCAGTGGCAAGAGGCATCCCACCTTCCAACCTCCACCCTGTGATGCCATACGTGACTCTGCTATTTCCAAACACCCTTGCTCTCTCTTTGGCTCCTGTAAGTGAGGGGCAACATGCAGACATTGGCCCTTCTGCGTGCACATTTCTCCCAGCTTGGCTGATAAGATCGCCAGGAGCAGAGCTGTGCCCCTGCCAAAGCTGCTCCCACCCCACACATACATCTCTCAGCTGGCCCTGGGCTGCTGGAATAGCCCTCTGTCAACCTTAAGGAACTTTAGGAACTAGAGAATTTATATTGGAATCAAGTGCATTGACCACATGTAAACTTCAAGTGCTACAGGACTTCTTCTCCGCCCTGTTGCCTGACAGCCCACCTCACAGCAGGCAGCAGCACCGTCCCCGTTCCCGTCCCCTTTCCTTTCCCCTGTATTTTCACTACCTGCCTTCCTCACCTGAGCAATAACATGCCGACCCCACGGAGCTTGTTAAGCCAATTCACCCAACGTGAAGCACAAGGAGTTCAGCATCCCCCCAGGTTACCCCTTTCAGAGAACCCATTTTGGCAAGGTCGGTGTTTCTCCACTCTCAACCCCTGGCACATGGCAGGACCTATCCTTCTCTTTAATTTCCCAGAAGGTAGGCTCACATGGCTTCAAAATAACAATGCAGAGGTGGCAGAAACTACGTGCATCCCCCAGGGCAGGGGTTGCAGGATGCGGCCTCTTCATCTACAGTGCCCTCATGAAGAGATGCCAGGGCAACTTTGAGTACCTGAACTGCCAAAATTGGGGTTCCACGTGGTCAGGGTGCCCCTGCAGCCCTCGATGGTTGCAGCCCCCACAGGTTAGCAATGGGCTCCCCACCTGCCTTCTGCCCTCTCCCCGCTCTGGAGGCAATGAAGCTGGGAGCACAGCAGAGCTTCACACTGAAGCCGCCCCGTGGTGTCACCTCATCCTCTGAGGGAAAGCTCAAAGCTCAGGAGAGCAAATGCAGCCCTCCCACGTATTGCTCTGGCTGAAAACAAGCCTAAATATAACCTTGTTTTCAAAACCCGCACGAAAATACGGAAGGACAGGAAATGGGCCGAGGCGGGCGAGCAGCGCTATTTCAGGTCGGACCCGCAGCGCTCCCTGGGCCCGGCCCGCGAGCAGCAGGGAGAGCCCGGGACGGGCCATAGCCCTTGGTGTGGGGCTTATGTGCTCACTCTGTCGGGGTTAAAGAAAAGGGAGATGACCGCTGATCTCAGGAAGACACGGAGAGCAGCCCTCCAGCGCGTTAGCTGCCCTCAGGCTCCTGGCAGTACTACGCACCGCCTTCTTTCTCCACAGTTCCTCATTCAGGTGCTCAGACTTAACGCAACGAAGGGCCATATTTTGGGGAGAACGTCATAAACTCGGCCTCCGAATCGGCCGCCACCTGTGCACACACTAACCCCACTGCCGCAGCTCCCTCCCCCGGCCCCCGCGCCCCCCACACCCCCTGGGGCGGTGCT
>WBMW01000546.1:346611-362634 GCA_013396635.1 Penelope pileata | reverse complement strand
GAAAAAAAAAAAAAGGCAAATTTTCCGGCGCCACATACTTATTGCGTTCTACGGCAGACGCAAATTCAAACACCGCTTATTCCGAGCAAACAGCGGGGGGAAAGGGCTCGCGCCGCGAACTCGGCGCTGCTTATACGCGAATTGAAAATACCCTTCAATGCTAAAACGGCCCTACGGAGGCAGAGAGTATTGGTAAGGAAAACACGATTTTATCCGCCCGTAAATCTGCTTTTTGCAGCCCTCGTGCCGGGAGCTCCGCTCTGCGCTTCGCGTTTTAAGTTCGCATCACGACCGGAGCTGAGCGCAGAGGGAGCAGGGAGAGCAACTGCGCTTAAATGAGAAAAACTTCTGCCGGAAAATAACCCCGAAACCCAGTGCTCCATCACTCCCTTAGCAGAAAGGAAAACACCATTAAATCACCTATCCACGTGGGAAACGGATTTTTTTTTTTTTTTTCTCGCTCGTCTCTCTCCCGCCTTTAAAATAAACCGAGGTGAAGAGTTCCAATATCGAAACGTCTGCCACGAGCCGGCGGAGCTCCACGCGAACGCGGCCGCTGCTTCCGTGCGGGAGAGCGGCCGCCGCCGCGGGGGAACGCTCCGTCCCCGGCCGATGGGAGAGCGAACGGTGCTCCTCCCCCGCGCCTCGGGGCGAGGGGAACAGGACCCTGCAAACAGTCCTTAATTACATATATGTGTATATAGATAAACAGGTCACGTTATTTTTTATTCTGCTGTCTTCGCTTTGGGATGCAGGCGAGGGCCAGCAAAGAATTACCCCACCGGTTGCAGCTACCGCGTCTTTTTGATGCAAAGAAAATTCTTTCAGCCCCCGGAGATTTCTCCGTCAGATTTGGAGGCTGATTTAGTTGCCTTAACTGCTTCATGTTCCATTGAAATTTCAGGATTTGTTTTCTTGTTATTTTAATTTCAAAAAAGAATGTTAACACACGACTGAATTTGTTAAGAGGGTATTTCTTATTTTTCTTTTAATAAGAAAGCTCTTTCTGCTGCTCTCAGCTATTTATCCGGCCTTCCCCACATTGTTTTTCCCCAAGACTCCCCCCCCCAGAGCACTCCATGGCTTCGAGGTCCCTCCACCCCGAGCAGAGCAGAGCTTCAGCAGCAGAACAGAGCCCGGGCCAGGCCGGTTCCCCCCGGAGGCTCAGGGAAGGGACCGCTTTTCTCTCGCGGGAGAGAACGGCGTAGCCGCGGCTGCAGCTCCGCTCTCCGCTCCCGGGCTCAGCCGCTGCCACCGCTTCGGATCGCCGTTTCCGACACTGGGACGGAAAGCGCACGAGGCTGAGCGGCTGTGCGACTCTCCGTGCGCTTCCCTCGCAGAAATGTCCTTTTCACAACGACTCCGACGACACCCATCCGCCCCCTCCCTGCGCGGGAGCCGTTCAGATTACAAACACGCAGACGGACCGATCCTTTGCCCGATGAGGAGCTATATCGTTCTGTGGATTCGTTCCCACCATTTACAAGTGGCCCCTGGGCAGGGACCCCCGGGAGCACCGCTCCGCTACTCAAGCCCCCCCCAGACCGGGCCCGGGCTCTGCCCCAGCGCTCCCCAGGAAACCACCACCGGACGGCCCCCGCTACATCTACCTTCCCACCCTCCTTCAGGAAGGCTCCTGGCTGCCCCTACCTGCCCTGACCTAGCGGGAAGGGGCGGCCCTCCTCCCTCCCAGCTGCTGGGAACCCCCTCGGCTCCCAGCACGGACAGACGCACACCCTGGGGCCGACCCCTCGGCGCCCGCTTCTTTCAATCCGGAGCCGCTCAGCCTCCGCCTCCCGGCTCACAGCCGCCCCGGCCCCGCTGGCAGCTCCCCGGGGCATTGAGGCATCCCGGGCCCGGCTGCTCTTCCCGGCTCGTGGTGCCTCGCAGCCTACATACACCGTATGCTCCGTGTAATCGGGCGGCGGTGATTGAGGAGAACCGCCCGGGATGGCTGAGCCGGGGGGGCTGAACAGCACCGCTTATGCGGTTGTAGAAACGAAAGCCTTCACAGGAGCTCCGTTTTTATAAAGGATGAGGTGACAGCGTGAAGGACAACGCGGTTTCCTTCCAGGCAGAGGACCGCCCTGCACCATATAGAACAGCACCGCAGCTCCATGAGTTTAAACTTTTTTTTGAAACGGTTTTAGGTGTTACAGCTCTCATTTATCCCACTCTTTGGTTCCAAGTTACGAATCACGGCTTAAAGAAACGCTCGCGAGACGCACCGCGTCGGCGGTGAGTGCTGAGCGCTTCGGCTGCGCGCGCTCACGCGGCGCTGGGGGTGCTCCCCCGCCCCTCCCCCCGACTGTTTACCTTCCGAAAGCACAATTAAGAGCTCTGCTTCCCGGATGCGATCGGGTTAAAGGCAAAACAAACAAACACAACGGCCCCAGGACGGGCCGTGCGCCCACGCTGGGTTCGCGAAACGCGGCACAAACGGAGCGACAGAGCCGAGGAGAACGTGGAGTCTCCGTGACCGCGTTCCTTACGCGCCCGCACATTTCAACGAACGATGCGGTGAATTTTGTTATTAGATAAAAAACAAGCAAGCAAGCAAACAACAACGAAAAACACACAAACTCCTCAATCTCTTCACTACCATCTTTTTCAGGCAGAAAACACCTCGCTCTAAATAAAGGATTGGTGAAGCGTTTTGAAATCTTTTTTTTTCCTGCATCTCTCGGACGGGACAGACCGAGGAGAGAGCATCGCTCCATTCCGACCCCTTTAACCCGTCCATCCTCGTCCAGGCGCCCTATGGGGAACTTTGGTGCGGGCCCTCTGCGTGCAGCACGAAGGGGGATCCGAGCACAAAACTCCCGTGAAAAATTCCCGAGGTCGTTTAACGCCCTCAGACGGCCCTACCGATCCCCAGGCCGGCATGTAGCGTGTTTTTATCGCGCTGAGCAGTGTGCTGGGATTATTTATTTCGGGAGAAAATAAATGCTGTACCTGTGCACCACACCTGAGCAAAGGCTTTAGGACTTGGCACAGACTTATGTAAATACTCACCCATATATTAACCCCCCCGCACGGCACAGCTATAAACGAGGGAAATCGCCCCCTTTTGCCATGGGGATGCCCACCGAGCGGGCGGCAGCAGAGAATCCCCCGTTCGCTCCAGCGGTGCCAGTAAAGCCCCCAGACCCCACAGGGCTGTGCCACACGAACTTAAGCGACGGCGGTCGCGAGAGAGAAAAGCGGCAGCGGAGAGCACCCGGCCCGGGACAGGGAGGGGAAGGAGACGAAGAGCATCCCACCTACCTTCTGGGAAAACCACCCGCATTTTTAGGTAGCTGGTGGTGAGCCGGATTATGGATGCTTTGTCCAGCTGGGAGGTGATGGCTGAGGGCAAGGGCAGTAATTTCGCCAGTTCATAAAATTCGCTGTTTTCTTTCTCCCGCCTAGTCCGGGCAGCATTTTTGGACTTCTCTTTCATCGTGTTTTTTTCCCCCTTCTTTCCTACTATTTAAGCTCGGGAGCTTCATCCAAAGGTGGGAGGAGGGCTCTCAGCTGCGGGTCACCCCCCCGAGGCATCGGCAGGGAGCGGGGAGCCGCGCGGTGACACGGGGACAAGCGCCGGAGCCTGGAGAGGAGTTCTTAAAAAGAACGAAATCTCTCTGAAAAGTCAATCGGGAGGGAACGGCATTTATCCAATGCGGCTCAGAGACATCATGCAACTGCAGAAAAAGAAAAAGAAAGCTAGGAGCCCGCGGCACCACGCAGCAGCCGGACGAGGTATTTTTGGCCTTTCCTCCTGTTCATTGCGGACGGCGCAGCTCCTCGGAGGCGCCCATCGTCGTCGTCCCGTCCCTCCCCGTGAGCCGCTGCGGGGCCTCCGCGGGCGCGGGGCGGCTGCGTGGGGGCCTCTGCGGGGACAAAACCGGTGGTGAGTGAGCGCGCCCCGACTCAGCGCCGCAGCCTCCAAAGGTAACAATAACAACAACAACAACAACAATAATGTGTTTTCGTGTCCCATGGAGGATGCTGCCCCGCACTCCCCCTGCCCAGGTGCCCTTTCGTTGGTTGCTCACTCCCTCGGTTTTCCGTTTCCTGCAGCCGCGCTCAGCCCCAGTGCTGTTTCCCTGCACCTTTTTCCAACTAATTTTTTGAGGGTTTTGCCTCTGTGTTTCCTTCCCCCGGGCTGGGAGCGCCCCGCCTCGCCCCGCGCTGCCCCCGGGCCGGGTCCCGCTGGCACCTACCTGCCGTCCCCGCGCTGGGCAGCCCGCAGCGAGCCGTTCCGGGGTGCGGAGCCCCCTCTCGAACGGGCTCATTAATAGCGGGGGGGCGGTAGGCGCCCGTCGGGGCTCCCCACGCCGGCGGGCAGCCTGGCGCTGCCGCCTCCCGCCCCTTTATCGGCCGCCCGGCTCTCCCTCTCGCATACTGGGTGGGGGTGGTCTTAATGAAAAGACCCTAATTGCGGCTGAGAAATGCCCTAATAACTTCTTTTCCGGCTAAAAGCCTTTTAGCACAACTTCATTTCTCCCCGAGCCCAGGCCGAGCCCGCCCTTAATGCCACTCACGGACCCGCCCCGCCTCCCATTGGTTGCCGGCTCCCTGCGCCCGGACGCCTATTGGCGGAGCGGGCGGTGACGTCACCGCGAGGCGGACACACCTCTTGCTCCGCGTGCGCGCCCGCCCTCTGACCCCGCGGGGGCGCGCCCGGGGGGGCGTTCGGGGACGAACCCCCCCGGAGCGCTCCTGGGGGCGAAAAAGGTGTTTTAGGGCATTTTTGGTGTTTTTTATTATTATTTTTTTTCCGTGGGTTTAAGAGCTTTTCCTGATGGAAGGGGAAAAAGCAAATAATCCCCAAAACAGAGAAAAAAAACCCCAAAAATTCCCCAAACAAAAAATCATCCTAGCGCAGGAGACAGAGCCGCACCACCCGGTAAATAGCAGCACGGCGCGGGGGAGCACGCGGCGCTCCTCTGGGTGCCCACCGTCCTGCTCAGCGCAGCCACCCTCTGTTACACGGGTTGGAGAAACGTCGTTGGGAGAAGGTAGGGACGAATAATAATAATGAAATTAAAAAGGGGGAAAAGGGGAGCCCTCCTCCGCCCGCAGCCATGCTTCGAAGTGCTCAGTGCTGCGGGGAGGGCGGCACTGGGTTTTGCGAAGGCTCTGCTGTGCGTCGCAGCATCAGGTGCCGAGCGGCCGGGGGAGAGGGGCAGCATCCTCCCCCCGGTCCCCATTTGGGGAAGCCGTCCTGCTGCACGGCACAGCTGTCTGTCTGGGCGACAGCCGCCCCCCAGGTAGCTCACGGCTGTTGGTCGACAGCGGCCGCAGAAAACGTCCTTCAGAGCGCCCTTGGCTTGGGGAAAAATAAATCAGCCAGCGGGACACGGTGCTGCCGACGGACAGCGGGGAGACGCGGCCCCTGACCCGCCGACCCCACGCTCTGAACCGCTGCGGGTACGGAGCGAGCGGTGGTGCCCGGGAAGGGCACCTGCGAGCCCTGGGGGACGCGGGCAGCCAGGGGCTCTGCTCGGGGCGTCCCAGCTGCGGGGAGCCGCTCGGGAGCGCCGGGCCAGGCTGCCCAAAGCACGGACCTACTCTCGGTTCGGGTGAAGTGATAATATCGGTAACAATAAGGAGCGGGCGCTGAAACTCGGGGCGCTTCGAGAGCAATCGTTATAGCCAGGCAACCCGGAGGAAGGGTGGGTGAAATGCGGCACTTCTCAGTGCCAGGCTTGCGACTCCGCGGCGTGAAAAACTTGAGTAGCCTGGGGAGAGAGCTCTGCAAATCACAGCAGGGGGGAAAAAAAAAGTGAAAAAAAGAAAGAAATCTCCCCCTGGGTCATTCCCCTATAGGACAAGACTGATGAATTTTTTTTTCTCCTGCGCATCTTTGCGTGTTTTGATCTACGTTTTGGTTTCTGAGTTTGCATGCGCTCGCTGAGCCCCGTAAGGAATAAAGCGGCCGCCGGTCCGCATGCGGGGAGATCTTAGCTACGTTACGGCACCCCTCAGGGGCCAGAGCTTTGACGAGGTGAGCACCAGCGATGTGAGCAGGCAGGTCAGCCTCACGGCTGCGTCAATGTAAATGTAAAGGTGAACACACCGGCCTGCTGCGGGTGGCTGTGGGTTTGGAGACGGCAAACCCTCCTCCGCTTCGCATAAGCGAGAGCGCGGGGTCCGACCTCGCACGGACCCACACAGCCCCGGTGCTGCGGGTCCCCAGCAACTCGGGACCTTCATCTCCACCCGTGCCCCCACCCGTCGGGGCTGTGCCGGCACAAACCCATCAGCGAATGCGCTCTGAGATCGCTGAGGCATTCATCGGTTTTAGCCGATGCAGCCCCTAACCCGCAGCCTCGAGCCGTGCTCCAGGCCCTCGGTGCCTCCCCCCTCTCGCTGCCGTTCTCGGGGCGCTGGGGGCTGTCCTGCACCGGAGCGCAGGGAGCGGCTCACGGGCCCCCGAGCAGCGCTTCCCAGGTACGGGCGATGCCGAACGCGGCTGTCGAAAGAATCGCAGAAACACTGCGGAAATAGAACGCACCACCACCGATTATTTTCCGTAACTTCGAAGCAATTTTAGGCTTTATCCCCGTGGTTGATGTTTTTAAATGATGCTTTCGGGAGGCACGTCCCTCGCCGACGCGCTCTTGCCCGTTCTCCCGTTGTGGGCACCGCCAGGCAGGGACACCCACGCCTCTCCCCGCGGTGCCAGGGGTCGGTCGGTCGGTCCCCGCCGCCCTTTCCTCACCGCCCGCACTCGCTGGTGGCGGCCGGACAGCGAGCTGCCGCGCTGCGAGCGGAGCAGAGAAGGAAAACGTGGAGAAATGGGGGAAATAAACCCACTTCATGGCCAGTAACGGTTACCTACGGGCACCCCGTGTTTTGCCTCCGGTATTCCCACAGAGTTCCGGCACAACGTACGCCAGCACCGAGTCGAAACGCCCGCAGAAGGGCCGGGGGCTGGAAACTGACTTTGAAAAAGTCTCGAACTTCGCACAGCGCTCCCTACCCCTCGGGGACACCTCACTCAGCCCCCGCTCCCGTGCCTCGGCGGGTTTCCCTCCCTGCGGCCGGACACCGGGCGATGCCCTCACCTGTGCCGTGCCCCGAGGCGGCCCCTCTCCATCCTGCGCCTACCTCCCCCCCCGCCGCCGGGTCCCTCCCGGAGAGCCAGAGCCGCGCTCCCGGCGTCCCCGCAGCGAGCGGAGCCCGACGCCAACGGCCTCCGAGGCCCCACGCACACGAGAGCGGGAAACAGCGCCTCTCGGCGCGCCCCGCCCTCCCTCCCCCCACTCCCCACAGCGCCGCGGGCTCAGCGCCGCCCCCCGCTAACGCCCCTCACCTGCAGCGCTGAGGTGGCGAGAGCGGCCCGGGCCGCGCTGTAGGTGGAGGGACCCTGCCCCTGAGCCGTGTGACATCTCTGGGCTGCGAGGAGAGGCCTTAGAGGGCTGTGAGCCTCAGGGCTCAGGTGCAGCATGGCTTCCATTTGCAACTATTCTGTCAGTCTGTCAGCAGAACCTGTGTGAATTTTGGTGCTCCAAAGTGTAAAACAGTGGGGTCCTCTTTGCGTCCCATCAGCCTGGTAATAAAGTTCACAAGCAAGATGTGCATTGCTGCTTTGTTTCCCTGGAGGACAGCGGTTCAGCCCATCCCGAGAACACCCTTCACACACAACACACGCCGTGTCAGGTGATCCCATCCCAATGCGATCCAGCCCCTCTGCTGCTCTGAAGCTCTGTCTCTGACCTCCCAAACCCTGGAGAACAGACGTGGTTGGGACCCGAAGGAGGGACGAGGCTGTGGAGAGCCTGGCAGCCCCATGTGTGCCAGCCTTACAGCTACAGGGCCACCAGCAGTTTGCTGCGAGGGAAGCATTCTCCATGTGGATGTAAATAGTTTTAGTATAGGTTTAATAGCTTTGCTTGGTTTGGTCTTGTACCTGCTTGTGGTTACAGTTCTGGTTAAGCTTGTAACCACAAGTACTGCATGCTAAGCCCTGCTGCTTGACGTCATCTGAGCTGCCTGGGCACTCGCTGAGTGCTGCTCCTCCCCTCCTTACCCCTGGTGAGCGGGTGCCCCATGGCACTGCAGCACAAACTGAGGCTGCACCCGCTGTCCTCAGAAGCAGTGTGGAGGAGGTGATGAAGCGGTGCCTCGCAGGAAGACACTGTGGGATCGCTTGCTTTGTGGGAAGGGGGCACAGGGAAGCAGCACCAGGCCTGTAAGCCTGAATCCAAATTTATCCTATCTCAGACAATGCTAAATCTGTTGCTGAGGAGTGAGGCTGTTTAGCAAGGCTTGGCCTACAATGTTTTTTTTTCCATTTAGGTTTTGCCTCACTGTTGAAATGTTTTGTCTAAAGTCTGAATTCTGACTATTCTTCCATGATGGTAAGACTCTCATTTACATAATGTGAAAGCTGGGTTTAACCAGCTGAAGCCAGAGCCTGTCAGGAGAACTTCCCCCAGTGCTGAGACTGAGAAGCTGCTACAGGACCACCACTTGTAGCTGGAGGGAGCAAGCTGCATGGCTTGCTTGCTCTGTGTAATTCTGCTCAGATTTATCTGGTAGACCATTTCTTTGGCCTGGCAATAGTTTGGTGATGCTAACACCACATTTTTGAAACCAAAACCTTAGGATATGCTGGAGTCTGGTTTTAATTTTGGCTTCTGCACAAAATGCTCTTGGTGCATGACTAAACCCAGCCACTTGTCAGAGCAGCCATCCTGATGAGAGGAGAAGACATAGAATCATAGAATCATAGAATGGTTCAGGTTGGAAGGGACCTTAGAGATCATCTTGTTCCAACCCCCCTGACATGGGCAAGGACACCTCCCACTAGACCAGGTTGCCCAAAGCCCCATTCAGCCTGGCTTTGAATACTTCCAGGGAGGGGGCATCAACGACTTCTCTGGGCAACCTGTTCCAGTGTCTCACCACCCTCACAGTGAAGAATTTCTTCCTTATATCCAGTCTAAATCCACCCTCTTTCAGTTTATAACCATTACCTCTTGTTCTGTCATTAAGACTCTGGGTGTCAGATCCCAGCATGTGCTAATAAGCCTTAATTGCTCTGACCACAGCAGCTCCGTCCATGTGCTCTGCCTCGTGTCCATCCAAGCAAGGCTGCAGGTGTTCCTGGCTCCAGCTACCTTACAGCTGGACTCATGAGGAGCTGGCTTGATCATGGACTTGCCTTTCTCCCTGTGGATGTTCCTGATGGCCCCTCTGCCTTCCCTGCTCCAGTCCCAGCTCTCCTTGCTCAGGTGGCACAGGGTGAGTGCTTGCACTTTCCTGGCACTGGGCTCCTGTTCATTGCAGGGCTTCAGTGACCCTTCTGCTTTCTGTCTTTAACCTTCTCTCATGTGCTCTTTTGCATTTCTGAAAGTCATGCCTGTCGCAGAAGTTGTAGCACTCTGGGGAGCTTGGTGGGAGGTGCCACACAGACCTCTGCATGAGTGCAGGAGCCTACATGCATTTAGGAGATTTTAGAAAATACTGAGGTGGAAAGAAAAGGAAGTTAAATGGAACAGAGCTTCCTCTGATTTCCTGGCAGGGGCAGAACTTTTGAGATGAAGAGATGTAAATAGCCTGAAGCTTGATTTCTGTTCTGCTGCTGATTGATGTTTATGCTGCCACACAATATGAGGACTGACTATGATTAAAATCCAGTTCAGTAAGATGATGGACTTGCTGAAAATCCACTCGGGCACAGTTCAGCTTCAAGAGGATGGGAGAGGAGAAGATCAGAAAGGCTCGGACTGCCCACACCTGGAGCTTGCCTGCCACTTCTCCACATATACGAGGGCTCTGTAGGAAGCTTGGACCGTGTTGGAGGACTCCACGGGGGCACAAGAATCTCCCTACTCAGATCAGTTTACAAGATCAGGGACATACAATACAAGCTCTTGGAGGCAAGGGCTGTGTTTATCTCCATACACTGTTGATCACAATAGGAGCCTATTTCTGTTTAGGAGTTCCAGATGCAATGCTAGTCAATGTCTATAATAAACAATAATATTAATAATAAGTATTAACATGCCAAGCTGCAAATCACTGACATAGTTTTCTAATATTGCTGGTTACTTTCCAGTATTGTCCTCCAGTCTCCCCACAGTACATTGTATGCAAAAGAATTGAAACCCAGTAACTGGCGTGTCAGGAGTTTGAAGGCATGATCACATTTTTTTCTTGTAAAATCCATCTATTGAAACTGACATCACAAGTGAGTTCATTGGCCTAATAAACCCAGGGTCCAGCATACACACACTGTTCTGTACAGAAGGACATTAGCAATTAGGCCAGTAATGAGGCTGTTCTTGCGTCAAGTAACCAGTATGAAAATGTTAAAAGTTATCATAATGGGAAAATGTAAACAGTAGACTTCAGATATGACATTTATTTTCACTTGTGGAGAGACAGCTGAAAGAAAGACTTTAACTATAATTTCTTTTCTCTGCTTTACTGAATCTCTAAAAACAGCCTACAATTTCATTCTTCTGACCGCAGTAATGTAGCTTTACATTTGCCCAGAAATGTAGCTTTAAATTTAGATTTTAATTTCATGTCTGATTTCAGACATAGTAGAAACTTTACCTTAAAATAACATTTCTTCTATAGCCAGCTCCATTTGTGCTGCTGAAAGAAATAATAATGAGAAAGTATTCCAGCAGGAGGAGCTGGTTTAGAAGCAAATGGATTCCATGGCAACTCCTGACTCTACATGACACCTAATAACTAGCATTTATGTTGGAAATTGTCTGTGTTATCTTGCACCCCAGTTCTGATCTTCTTATAGGGTTTTCCCCTCATTTTAAAGAAAAAAAAAAAGAAAAACTACCTCTCTTTGTTTTTCTCTTCAGATCCAAAAATTAGCATGAAGATGATAGTTTGTCTCAAATGTATGCTTCGGCAAGCTGTTTTCAACTGAACGTAATTCCGTTCTTTGAATTATTTCAGAGATGAAATATTTGCTGAGAAATGTGTTGGTCTGTCAAGGGGCAGAATGGTATAGGATCAGAACATTGGAACTACGTATTTTTTTACGTCATGAGATATCCGTATTTAACAGTTTGAAATACTGTTAATGCAGGAAGATCTTACCAAATCAGAGCAGTATCTTGGTTCTTACAGTGCTGGGTGCACCAGGGGGATCTTGTATTGGTCAGTTGGAGGATAACCAGTCCTGCACACATCCTGTCTGCAGTCAGCTATTTCACCAATTTATCACCTGAAGAAGGTGGATTTATATCCTCCTGTGCCATGTTTCAATCTAGTGCATGTGTGGGGTTTGACAGCTGTTGCTGTTTGAGTGTGGCATGTTTGAACTCATTATTATATACCTAAATTAAATTAACGCTCTTAAACTGTCATGTGGTAAAAAAACCCTTTGCTTACGACAGCTTCAGTAGTACTGCTTGAAAAACAGAGTTGAACTGGGGACTTTTTTGTCTGATTTTCTCTTGACGCCTCATGGCCTGGGTAGTTTCTCAGTCAGTTGTTGCTGGTTGCTTGAGGCCCTCGGATTGTGGAAGAGCATAATCTAGGCTTGGAAAAAAATGTATGTTTCCTGTGGTCAAATGAAAGCTGATGCATTCCTCTTCAGTATGAGCGAATGAATGAGAAAGCGTGGCTGAAGAAAACTCTTGGTTTTGTGGTTGTGTAGGTGGAAGACAAGGGCAAACGAAGACAGTGAGCTAATCTGCAGGTGAAGAGTGGCTAAATGAGAAACATGGAAGACTCTAGGCTAGTCTAATCTTACTGCCAGGTAGCAAGATACGTAGTGATACCTCTTGAAGATGGCTAACATCATTTAATTTTTCACTCAAGAAGTGCTTTTTCTTCCTGCCCACACAAAGATAATCTTTGTTTATTACCTGTCACTTAAAATATGAAGTAATCTTGGACAAATACACTTCACTGATGGGGTAGAAAATGTGAAAATGAGGCTTGGTTTGGCTCATCTCTTCCTGTAGCCCAGAATTAGATGCTGCATTCCTTCACTAGACTGCCCAAACTGCCACAAACTTAAATTTGTGGCTAGTGTTTAGGATGAAAAAACCCTACTGTTAGAAGAGTTGTAACAGATCACATAACAAAGCTGATGAAAAAGAAAGGCAAGGCTATAATCAGACTTTGTAACGCAGTATGAAAATAAAGGCATAGAAATGGAAAAGCGAATGGAACACACAGAAAGATCTGGTTAACTGTGGCAGTAAGAAAATAATTTTTTAACTTGTTTAGGTGTATGTGTTTATTTTTATCTAAAAGAGAAAAGAAGATGCACCGCAGAAAAGAGAGAGAAGAGTATAAATACAATAGAAGAAATGCTAGGCAGATTGGGAACTTGAGATGAAGATGAGGTGAAGGCTGAAATGGAAGAGAGAACACTTACGGGAAGGGAAGGATTAGGAGAACCAGAAATTTTAAACTGGGAATTAATTTATTGTTATTGCTATATCTTTTTACATTACTGTTTTTCATAGTCTAAAGTTTTGTGGTTTGGGGAAGAGACGGCAGAACAATGTTGCATTGATGGAAAGGAGCTGGACAAGGACTCTAAAATGAAAAGGAAAGTAACAGATAAAATAATGAAATAATGATTGTGGGCAAAGATTTATTTTATTTTATTAATATAAATTTTATATTATAAATTTATTTATATAATATAAAATTATATACATTATATATATTTATATATTTTATTCATTTATATAATTGCAAGAAACTAAAGGAGTAGGGGAACCTAACTTTTGAGGAGACTGTCTTCTCTAGTTACAAACAAACCTAGCATGTACACAGGGATCAGATTACAATCAGTAATCTCTTTGCTCTTCCAAAAGATCAAAGTGACATTTCTCTTCTAAATTTTGATGGGTTCTTGCTTTCCTTCAATAATGATGGGAACAGTAACTACTGACTTCAGTGGCTTGTTATCTTCAAATAGCATGTTCGTTTTACTGTAATATTTATGTATCTTTATATATACATATAAGACTCTACCATGAATCTGTTTATTCTTCCTTCCCCAAGAGCTATTGACATAACTATATTTTACTAATTTCACACGGTAGAGTTCTAACTGTAAGGATATGGAACAGTTTTTAATGTGGAGTACTTAATATCAAGTTGGTATGATGCAACATGAGAGCTACAAGCACAGACGAATAAAATAGAACAAGGGCAGTGGATGACATAAAATGAAGACTAGACACTTTTTTAGGGAGATAACTGAGAAAGGATTTTTAAATAGCAAGAATCTCACCTCTGAATGCATGCAGAGTGGAATTCAAGGTGTGAGGTGCTGAAATTCCCCTACATGGTGGATATGGAAAATGAGGCATCTTAACAAGAGACTGGATAACTGGACGTGAAGAGGAAAACCTAGCACAAAGTTGGAACACAGAAGCATGGTTTACATTTGGCACCTTGCCTGAGACTGCAGGAGAGATGCTTGTCTCTTCAGGATACATTACTTGGAACTTTCCCCTGAAAAGAAACGATTGCTGTCTTTCAGAACAAGAGGAATGACTTGCTCTTTCTCTTTTAAAAATGAGCTGCAGTTCACTACCCCATCTGCTCCCTCATAAAATTCCCTCATTGAGACTTTTCTTCCTTTTTCTGACCACATTTTCCCTTATGTACCCTAACCATTACGTAAAGGTTTGCTTCTGTTGAAGCTGTGCCGTTGCAAAAAAAGAAATAATAATTTGATGTAGTGAAAGCAGATGAGATTGTTTACTACAAGCAAGCAGGACTTTTGCCTCACAGCAGCCATGTCTGCATGACTCAAAGCTCTGTCTCTCCTTTGAGATGGGATTGTTATCCTGTTTTTCTCATTAGGGTTTTCTTTTTTCATCTAATTTCATCCAATTAGCAATTTTTCATGGTCATGAGTTCTTTGTCTTTTTCCGTTAAGTCAATGGTTCCTAAGAATTAAATAACTTTAGGACATTGCCTACCAATCCAATTCAAGGAAATACAATTTATCCCTGAATTAGAAGTGTTATAAAATCTGCAGCTGTTAATCTTTGAGTCCTAGGTCTGGGTGAAGGCATAGATCATACTAAATGCTGCCGTCTATTCACCAAATTCTTTGAAAGTAATAGCAGAAACTAAATTTGATCTGCTAATAATATACATTGGGAATGCATTTCAGCCTCCCATCTCTGAAGCAAAGGCTAATGCATCAACAGTAAAGAAAGTTCAGCTTATTTTTCAGTCACTTAACGTTGGGATTTCATTCCAGGTTCTGTTTGTTTCCTTAGCAGCACCCACATTTCCCAGGTTTTCATGGACTCAAATAAATTAATAAATTAATCCAGCTGTTTCCTAAGACTTTTAGACAGATAGGCAGTACATGCTTTTAAAATGAAAAAAAAAAAAAAAAAAGCAGCGTGCATTCCTGTCAGTGTCCTCTTGGTGAGCTTTTTCGTTTTTTAATTTCCTGTTTACAAAGAATAGAACATTCTAGTAATTGATTAGGACACCTTATTTCTAAAAACCCCTATATCTTGCAGATTTGGGTTCATTAAGGTGAAAGTTCCTTGAGGGCCATAGTCTTGAGAAGATCCCAGACAAGGTTCAGTCTAGTTGTTGAGGTGCATTTAAGTTTGCAATAGAAGTTTAGGCTCCTGTTCCCAACACAGTGCATCAGAGCACCTCGCTGGGTATCTGCTCTTTCCAGTGGCAGAAACTGAAGCATGACCCAGCAGGCTGACATTCTTGTCCCCTCCTGTAGGATATGTAGGACAGCGGAGTGGACGTTGAAATTCTCGTGTGGAGTGTGGAGGCCTCTGTCAGCTTTGGAGTCACAGATGAGCACCTCGTACAAACCAGACAGGAAGTGAATTAAATCTCTAGCATTTATCCTTCTCACTGTGCCATGACCAGACCCCTAAGTAAAAATTACTGCCAGAGTGAGGGTTCAGTTCTTCAACAGGTGCAGCTTCAAACTTTAGAGAGAGCAGTGCCTTCACATCACAGTGTTTAAAGCTGACTTGTTCAGCTGACATGGACACCTGAATCCAAGGTAACAGAGGGGCTGGGATTTACTCACCTAATTACAAGAATGCCCAGAGTGTTCGTTTCACTGATTTCATTGGAACTTCTCAGAAAAGCAGAGATACGTGTATCCTTGAATGCTCAGCAAATCCCAATCTCCAATCAGAAGGAGCCTTCTGTGTTTCAAAGCGAATTTCAACACACTGGGGAAAGACGGGGATTCAGGTGGCATCCTGTTACTGAACAAGTTAATTTTTCATGGTAACCAGTATTCTTTCCTTTCATATGAGAAAAAAAAAATGTAAAATGTTGCAAGATTCACTTTGATGATTTCAGTATCAGAATGTCTGGGCCCCTGTGTTCTGTAGAAAGCCTTTAATATTTTAAGTTACAAGAATAGAAAACACATGGTCTAAATGCAAAGTTACTAGTCTCATGCTTCTAGGTAGTGAAGGAACAAGCACACATCTGACGTGTAATGATTATGTTTGCTGTTGCTATCTGGAACAATTCAGATAAAATAACTGGAGGTTTAAGGTCCAACAGCCTGAATTAAAGCCTATTAAGTCAGCGTTTCAGGCCTGAACGAGACTCCATATGCTCGGAGAGTACTTCTGGTCCCAGAGAATAGCGTAATCTCGATGCAGATATTTTGGTTTCAGCAACAAAAGGGAAAAGCTATCACTGCATTGTCATTCCGCGACAGTTTTCCAGGGAAGTCCAGATCATATCTATGTGCTGAAGATGTTTCACTAAGACCTGCTTTTCTATCCCCCCAACAGATAAATAAAAAAACCCCAAGTCACAAAATCAACAAAATAAAAATAATTATTTCCTGACGTATTGAAACAGTATGATTATGCCTCATTCAGCTTGTATAACCTGAATGTCATTTCTCCTGCACTGAAACAACTGTAGAGTTTAAATGCCATTGCTTTATAAATGGATATATTGAATTCCAGGAGACCGGCAACATTTCTTGGCTCTGTGGGGCTGGGTAAAGTGAATTAATGTTTTAGCTCAATCCCTTTTTCCATTGCAACTGCCTTTTTTTTTTTT
>WBMW01000546.1:290249-346512 GCA_013396635.1 Penelope pileata | reverse complement strand
AAAAAAATCCATGTATTCATGTAGAATAACAGGATCTGTATAGTTTATAGCTCAGATTAAAAAGATATGGTTAGAACAGGTAAAATGAAAGAATTTTTTCTGGACAAGTGGATGATTTTACTCTGAGCTGCCTTATCTCAGAAACGTACATAATCCTGTCTTAGTTTCTAACAGAAGTTACTTCTCTCACAGTGTCTGGTATGAAGCTGTGTTTTGGTCCCAGAAGAAAAACAAAACTGATAACACCTGGCAGTGTTGAACACAGCCAAGGACATATCCTGTTCCTCAGTGAAGCAGTTAGGAGGCATAAGGAGCCAGGAACTGGGAGGGGATCGGACCAGGGCAGCTGACCCAAACTGACCAAAGAGCTATTCCATACCGTATCACATCTTGTGGTTTTTACAGAAGGGGAGTCTTTTTCTCATAGAGAGGGGCTGCTGGCTGGTTGGGCATCGGTCGTTGGTCCCTTGTTTTGTGTATCATCTATTTTTTATTATACATATATATGTACTGTTCTTTTATTTTCTCTTTTCTCTTAGTAAATAGCTTTTATCTCGAATCACGAGTTCTACCATATTTTTTCCTTAATTCTCTCCCCCATCCCTCTTGGGAGGGGAGAGGGTGAGCAAACAACTATGTGGGAATTAGCTATCTGCTGGGTCAAACCACAACAAATCCTTATCCTGATATACAAGCATGAGGCTGGGAGATTTTGTCAGTGTTTGCACATACAGTTCAGGTAAAAATGTGTGAGATGCACAAAGGCAGAACTTGTACTCAACTAGACGTGCATCCTGTGCATGGGTATGGTCTGTAAGTAGTTCACTTTGGTCAGCTCTGAGAATTTCTATTACTGAGGAGAACTGAAAAATCTCCACATCTTTGTATTTCCAGATTAGCCGAACCACATGGAGGAAGCGCAAGGACACTGTGACTGGGGTAAACTGTTCTTCATGTGATCTCTCTTGGAAGAGCTGGTCTCTATTTTATGTTGTATAGGCAAAATATAGGGCAAAATAGCAAAAAAGTTTAGGGACAAATCTTGTTTGGAATGTGTGAATGAAAGGGTCTCTTAAAGGAGATGGCAGAATCCTCTTGGTCTTTTTTCCCAGCTCTCTCTTCAGTTGCTGCAATAATTTGAGAAAATAAAATAAGGCTTAATTGAAGAATCTTTACAGCTTCAAAGATGACAGTTTATCAGAACCTGATATTACTGTGGTACAAC
This sequence comes from Penelope pileata, assembly GCA_013396635.1. Classification (NCBI taxonomy): domain Eukaryota; kingdom Metazoa; phylum Chordata; class Aves; order Galliformes; family Cracidae; genus Penelope; species Penelope pileata. The sequence continues at coordinate 345,287 of WBMW01000546.1, read as the reverse complement.
AATGAGTAATTAGTCTCTAATTAGTTGGATTGGCTGATGAATACATGATGGGAACTCACCATGTGTTATTGGCATCTGAAAAAATTTCATCCTGTTAGCTGGAAGAAAGTACCACTGTCAAATACGTAAGCTTAATTTTCCCACATTAGCACTATGTGTAGAAATTGAGTTATTTCTGTCCCAAGATTCAGACTTGATTGCGTGTGAAGAATGTTGTTTTTCACATTTCTGTAGTGTAGTTAGAAAAAGGTGGTGGTATTTCTAGACTCCATTTTCGACTGTTCTTCTTACCAGTAATTAGTATCTGCCAGCCTTATAGCTACCCATACACGTATCACATTATCAAGAGTGTGATTTTTCAAAAATCTGCAATTTCACCTTTGCTGTCACAACAATTAGTGGGAATCTTGTAATTGGGACTGATGATGATTGGCACAGACCATTTTTCATTCTTCATTCCATTATTTTCCTAACACATGAACAATACATCTAGCCAATGTCTGTCTTTACTTTCCTTTGCTGCTGATGTTCTCATTTCTATCCCAAAATCTGGGTTACGGCTCTCCTCCAAGCCACCCCCATGACATTTTTCATGAGATTTCTGTGCTGTTCCCTCACTTATGTGGCCTCTGTCACTGTGTAGAGGGATCTCACCAATTCTCTCTGTATGGATCTTCTACGAGAGCTAAAAGCCTTCTGTTTTGGCTGCATGTTTTTACTGAGACTTTTGGTAGGGCAAGCCTACGTTAATGGAAAAAAGCAGCAGTGAAACCTAATGTATAGTCTTAGGAAAGATCTTACATTCTTCTGAGGAGAGATTTGTAACGAATTAATTAGCATTATGCAGTTAGATGGGTTGGTTGAGCAATCTTTTTAGACTTGAAATAAGTAAAAGATGTTTAGGCAAAATAATGCAACATGGCTATGAACTGGCAGAGCAGAGAGGGTGGTTGTGACTTTCTAGGAACAGAGATGCAGAAGAAAGGCTTCCTGACTTAGAGACTGCCATATTTGAATCACAGTGATGCAGCATGGAGCTCATTAGAAGATCTGAGTACAAGACATATTGTAAACATATTTAATTGCAGTATGGCATAATCATTGTGGAGAATCCTTTTCTATAGAACTTGTTTTTTTTGTCTACATTGAATCCTCTGGAGGAATATTTTACCCAGAGATTTATTTAGTACAAACAGTACAATTTGTTTCCAAAGATGTTTCTTTAATATAGAAGTTCTCCTCATACACTTCATGCAAGCAGCTTAACCTCTCACTGCTACCAGTCGGTGACATTAATAATAAATTTGGTTAGTTCATTCCCCAGGAAACCGCTTCAGAAAAATGCGCATCAAAATTTCTTCTGATGTCAGTCCTGGCACAGTCTGCTGAAATGCAGTCTGTGCTGGAAATACATGTCATTTAATGAGACGTGTTTCTAAACAGACAGGTGGGAATCAAGCACAGCTCACTGATAGAATAGGCATAGTGGGTAAGTGGAAATGGAGTGACAATTCTCAGCAGCAGCCCTGCTCTCCTTTTCTGCAGCTTATGTGTCTGTCTGGGCATTATGTGGCATCCAACTCTTTTTTCAGAACATATCTCTTCTCATGAAACAGGATAATTCTTCCTTCTCATGGAATAGCTTCAAGTGTCTTATGGAAGAGCAAATTTGGGGCAGAATTTTGAACACAGGGTTGTTTTGACTTACAGAAGCATGGGTTTGATTAGCTGACTAAGCTTGAGTACGCAGGGATCCACCCCACGATATTGGTTTATCTGCACAGGGACAGCAGAAGCTACACTGCAGAAGACCTGTTGTCTTCTGGAGTAGCAGCTGGAATATCCTTGGTGATGTTGAATCGCGTTAGATGCAGTTAAGGAACTGAATTGCTTACCTACAATTAGACAGGTAATGAAGGCTCAAATTGGTCACCTAAATGTAGCTAACCAGCGCTATTTCAGATGCCTCAGGTTGCTTGAGGTCCTCAATTAGCCCTCTTGCATTCTTCTGGAACTGAACGCAGCAGCCAGCTGAGATGCTGCATCTTAAACGGCACTGGCGGTCTGCGTGTAAGCAACCAAATCAAGCCCACAGGTGTGTATTTTCAATGGAATAAGGGATACCTAAAATTAGGCGATGCTGTTTGGATACCTGCATAGTTATATGGACACAACACCTCTAAGCCCCACCATGACTAGTAGGCTTAAGGGAGCTCAAATAGAATTTCTAAGAAGAATTTCTAATAGATTTTGGCGAATGGTTCAGCTCACTCTGAGTAGATGAGGACTTGAATCAGTTACCTGAGCATATGCACCTGCTGCTACTTCTGATAAAACGATGTGCCCAAGACATCCTCCTTGGGCTTATAGGGTGTGTCCACGTAAGCACTTGGGGGCAAACCAGGAATGTGCTTCTGAGTTGAATCCCTTACCCACTCTGCTTCCAACATGATCATGCACATCACAAAGTGTTCTCAAGCATGGGAACAGGATGTATGTCAGCTATAGCTAACCCAGAAGATGAAGTGTAGAAGCTGGAAGCTCCAGAAGAAGCTGGAGTGCGTCCTGGCTCACATATACTCAATGCATTGGCCTACACTGGAGCTGTACAGTGTATTTTCCTGAATAGAGGTAGTAGGAACATTTCCTTCCACAGATGTGCTTGTATTGATCTGCACTACTTCTGAATGTAACTTTCCACAGGTGTGTGAGATCTAAACGAGCTGGAGGCCAGGTGGGATAGTCTCCTGATTTCGAAAGGGTTTAGGTAGTGCTGGCAGATGGATTAATTGCATATTTCCTCTACAGGAGCTTTATCACCTCAGCTGCCTATAGAGACGCTTAAATTCAGGTATCTTACCTAAGAGACGAATCCCACCATAGTTTCATCTTTTTTAAAAAAGTTGTGAAGCAAGAACTTTAAAAACCCTTTGCAACTTGAGGTAAGTGAATTTCTGCACACAGTTCCTTCAGACCCATGCTTTATCTCCAGCTCCCTTGTGCTTAGCCATTTAACCAGAGTCAGAGCAAGCAGTTTTTGTGCTATAGTGTGTGCCTACATGCAAAGTGCATTTCCAACCTGTTGCATTATTCTTTCTGCAAAATCATTTCACTTTTTAAGCTTTCATCGTGACTAGAACGCTAGAGGGAGATGCCTCCTGCAAACCTGACTTATTCTAGTAAAGGAATGGTAGCTTCATACAAATGGACCAATTCTTGTTTATGTTAAGTTTATTGCTTCCTATACATTCCATCCTTTCAATGAATTTACCTAGAAATAATGAAAATTGCAATGCCTTCTTTGTACAGGGCTATTTTCAGAATGCTGGAACTTTTTTGTTAATCAGAAGTTTGTTTATGGTGGTGCTGTGGTCACTTATTTATTTTTGAATTGGAATGCAATTTTCTATTTTGCCTGGATTTGACACAATATCAAACTGATGGATGTCTAATTTTACATTTTAACTGTCATCTCTTGGTATGATCTGTATGTGCAGATCTTTGAGGAATATTCAGAGCTTTCCCTTATATTCATTAAAAAATAGTTTATATACACAAATTTAGTATTTCCTGTGAGGTGTAAAGCACGCTTGGATAGGTGGCTTTTTATACCTGTGGCTTAGCCTTCTTGGTTTCCACACTTACTACATAGGCTAGAACAGCGTCTGTACCACATCATAGAGAGAGATTCTTTCTGTGGTTTGAAATTTGCTGCCACTGCTATGAATAAATGCCTCTGAACAGATGTGGTGGTAAGGTCTGCAGGCAGTGGAAAATATCTAGGGAGGAGCTAATGGGTAATCAACCTGAAATGGAAGGTAGGGTTGAGGCATGACAAGAAGATGATTATTTGAGAATCTGCTGCAGTAAGTAAGCCTCTTTGCAGAGAAGTGATGCCTCCTGGAACACTTTAGATTGTCTTAAAAATATTACTGCCTTTTTTTTTTTTTTGTTTGTTTTGAGCAAGGTAGGAGTACAGGAGTTTGGATTCAGGCTGTGATGTGCAGAATAAGCACAAGGGAGATGCAGACATGCAGGAGGAGATGCACGTTTTTCTCTCTGAGTACCTTGCATTATGAGAAAACTGAAATTACACAGCTTACCTGACTTTAAATACTATCAGTGAATGTTCAAGTCTTATGCTAGACTGCTAGACTCCAGGAAGGAAGCTGACAACTGAGGCTTCCTGAAGATTCCTTCAGATGGCTGTCTCTAAAAGAAAACTAGCGATGAAGAACTGGAATTTGGGGTCAGCAGCCTAAAACCCGGATTTTATCTGAATGAAATTAGGGTCTCCAAAGATTCAATATACAACAGAAGAGAAAAACTGCAGTTGTGAAGATGGTGCCGCATATTCAGGATCTGGACCAGAACCAAGATCTGAAGTAAGGTTCCAAATAACAGGTTGCATTGTGAAAACTCCTTAAGAAGAGACAGAGAGTGGCTGTGCATATCCAGGTGTCCTCAAGCTTCTGCTAAGTGCTGCTGTGACTCCATTAGCGTGGCAGGCAAGGGTAAGGTGGAAAGGGTGAAGTCACATAGCTAAGAGTACAAAACCAAGAAGCACGATACCTAAGCAGGCAGGCACTAACTGCAGCTGCTCCCTGAGAGGAAAAAAAACATAAAAACCTGCTTGCAAACTGGAATGAGAAATTTAACATCAAACCTTTCTGTGTGTGCTGTCAGTTTGTTCATCAGTGTCATCTGTAACGGTGACACATCATAAAAGTATTTAATTTTATTATTCTGTTTGATTTTCCTACTTTTGTTAGACAGCTGTTCTCACTGTTCCCCATTAGGTATCACTGAACTGAACGTATTGATTGGTCCTTCTGAGCAGCTGTTTCAAATACATCAGAATTCTTTATTTAGACTACTCAGATAAATGCTGGCTGATTCTTGGGTCATAATGACCTGATGCAGTGGCATAGGCCTAAGGAAGAGTGGCTGGAAAGTTGCCCAGCAGAAAAGGACTTGGGAGTGTTGCTTGACAGCTGGCTGAACATAAGCCAGCAGTGTGCCCGGGTGGCCAAGAAGGCTGATGGCATCATGGCCTGCATCAGAAATAGCATGGCCAGCAGGACCAGGGAAGTGATTGTCCCCTGGTACATGGCACTGATGAGACCACACCTTGAGTACTGTGTTCAGTTTTTGGGCCTCTCACTACAAGAAAGGTTTGAACTGCTGGATTAAGTGCAGAGAAGAACAACAAAGCTGGCCAAGGGACTAGAAAACAAGCATCATGAGCAGTGGCTGAGGGAATTGAGGTTGTTTGGTCTGGAGAGGAGAAGGCTCTGTGGGGAGATGTCGTAGCTCTTTACAACTACCTAGGGGGAGGCTGCAGCAAGGAGGGCATTCGTTTCTTTTCCCAGATAACAAGTGATAGGACATAAGGCAACAGTCTCAAGTTGTGCCAGCGAAGGTTTGGATTGGACATCAGGAAGAATTTCTTCACACGGAGACTGCTCAAGAAATAGAAGAGGTTGCCCAGGGCAGTGGTGGATTTCCCCATCCTTGGCGGTATTTAAGAGATGTGTGTATGTGGCACTGAGGGACATGGTTTAGTGATGGGACTCAGTAGATCAGGTTGATGGTTGGACTTGGTGATCTTGAAGACGTTTTCCAGCTTATACGATTTTATGATTCTATAATCAATTTGCTTACATTTATTCTATATTACTTTAGAGTTTATGCCTCAAAGACTTTTGTGGAAAAAAAAGTTTCAAATGTTATTTAGAATTTTCACTAAACCATTTCTAAAAACAATGATCATACCAGGAAATTAAATGCTGTATTTCCAAACCAAAGTACAAATGGTACAAATGACATTACAGAATCTCTTTAATTGATTAATACAAAATACTGAAGCTATTGTCCGCTTCTCTGCAGTTACTTGTGACGCGCATGTAGAAAGCAGCAAGAGCCAGTATCGTTGGTATGCTGTGTGACTGGCATGGCTCCTTTCTCCTAATTAATTAAAATTGTTGAGGGACAATATATTGCTTCACTCAAGCATTGTCCCAAAGAAAGGACTTATTTTTTGTGGCATTTTACTTGCAGATTAGAGAAAACAATTCTCTTAAAAATGGGTGTAGGACCAATCAAATGTGTGTATAACCAAATTCATGCCTACAAGCTTGAAAAAATAGAACCTATTTGCTGAGTGACGCACTGCGATATTATATTGAATATGAGCCAAAACCCAAAGAAAGCAAGAAAATCACCTATCAGGCTGATAATACAGTGACAATTTTTTTTCTACTATTGTAGCACCTTCTTATGCAATAAAGTCAGCCTCGAATAGTGAAACAAACATTTTTAACATTATCAGGTGTTGTGAAGATCTGTGAAAACACTATTACTGAATTGATTATTCATAAAGCATTTCTTTTAATTTTGAGGTGCATGGCATGTATAAAATAAATAACTATTGGCCCTTAGAAATCAGCCAGCCTTCTCTTTCTGCGATGTAGTGTTGCCAGCAGGTCAAGTAAGGTGATCTTTTCCCTCTCTTCAGCAATGGCGCAGCTATCCCATGAGTACCATGTTCAGTTCTGGGCTCCCCAGTATGAAAGAGACATGGATGTACTGGAGAGAGTCCAGTATAGGGCCATGAAGATGATGGACTGGAGCATCTCTACCGTGAGGAGAGGCTGAAAGAGCTGGGACTGTTCAGTGTGGAAAAGAGGAGGCTCGGGGGGATCTTGTCAATGTCTATACGTGTCTGAAAGGAGGGTGCAAAGAGGACAGAGCCAGGCTCTTTTCAGTGGTGCCCAGTTCCAGGACGAGAGGCAATGGGCACAAACTGGAACACAAGAGGTTCTGTCTGAACACCAGGACGCATTTCTGAGCTGTGCAAGATGATGGAGCACTGGATGATGGAGCACTGGCACTGGTTGTCCAGAGAGAATGCAAAGTCTCATTCAACAGCTGATTAGACATGGTCCTGGTCAAACAGCTCTAGGCAGCTCTGCTTGAGCAAGGAGGCTGGATTAGACGGCCTCCAGAGATCCCTTCCAATCTCAGTCTTTCTGTGATTTTATGTCTGTGTAGGACCACCATCATCTTTTTTCTTTGATCTGGTGAATTACAATTAAAATCATAACTCAGAGAGGTAATGCTTATCATCGAAGTGCAAACTGAACAAGTTCAAATATTAATACTGAGTTTAAGGTTTTTTCTATCTGAATGAAGCTGCATGATGCTTTTGCAGGATGTTGCCTCCAAGTACTTGCTCAGCATCTTGAATCTGCTGAAGGCTGACAAGAGGACAAACCTCATGATGTGCTGGTAAGCAGTCTTAATCACACTACTGTGAAAAGACGCTGTTACCTTCTCCCTTCAGACTTCTGCCTTGCAGATAGAAGCTTCTATGGTGCCAATACTGAGTTAGACCTCTCACATTACCTGGCCTCTAGCAGAACTCTCCCTTGCTCCCATTCTTTGGAGCCTAACTACCCCTTATTCACAGAATGTAGTTACCCACCTTAGCAACGAACTCTGGAACATGACACATATGTTTTATATGCCCTAATCCACCAAAATAAAGGAAAAAACACTAAAGATGTATACATGTAATCTATATGCATGACATACATTGGTCACACTGCAAGTAATGCCTCCTATTTTTTTCCACAGAAACTACAACAGATAAAAGAGCACAATAACGCTATTTGATAGAGCAAATTCGCAGCTACAAAACACTATTTTGCAACACAGTCATCACCATTAGCTATGCATTTTCACCAGCGATGAACAAGAGCCTGCATGCTGTGCTTGTAAAAATATGCACCAGCAGAGGTGATCCACTGTTTCACAGCTGCTGTGACGGCATCGTTGCTTGGAAAATGTTGCCTATGCAGTCCATCTTTCATTGGCCTGAATAGATGGAAGTCAGGTGCCAAATCTGGACAACATGGTGGGTGTGGCAGGACAGTGCAGCCAAGATTGGCAGTATGCTCCATGGTCTTCCAGCTGGTATAGGGCTTGGTGTTATGTTGCAAGAGAAAGGTTGTCTTCTTCTCTGGCCTGATGCTAGAAGTTTGGGCCTTCATCTCAGTCAGCGTTGTGATGTAGTGGTCAGAGTTGATGGTTTGTCCAGGTTCCAGGAAATCCAGAAAGATCACTTCTTTCTTGTCCCAAAAGACAGTGCATATCACTTCACCCACTGAAGGTTGTCTTGAACTTTTTCTTTGACGGGGAATTCACATTGCCACTCCATGGATGGCCATTTTGACTTTGGCTCGTAATGGTGTCATTATGTCTTGTCACCAGTAATGATGTGATCCAGGAAACTGTCACCTTCAGCCTTGTATTGGTTCAACAGGTCCTGACAAACTTGCATATCGTGTTCTTTCAGTTCCTGTGTGAGTATGTGCGGGATCCACATGGTGCAAACTTGGCGATATTCCAATGTTTTCATCATGCGTTTCCAATGCACTGAAGCTAATATTCAGCTCCATACACAGTTCCCTGGTCGCACTCTGATGATTTGCACAGATGAACTGATTAAGACACTCTTCATTTCACGGTGTGACAGCAATGCATGGCCACCTGGAATGTGACTCATCTTTCACATCACTTGCCACTGCTGAAACGCACCACCCACCACTTCACTGTACTCACATCCACTGTTTGGTATCCATGAATGTTCAGCAAGTATCAATGAATGTCAGCGGGTGAAATTTCTTTCACATAGAGGAATTCAATTCCACACCTTTCCTTCATACGCACTTCCATGTCAGATGCCATTTTGTCAGACTGTCCCCCTGCTGCCATCTGTCGCCCAGCAACAAAATGTAATGGAATATTGGTGGGAAGGTTCAACCTCTACTGCCATACCATCATCCACCTCTGATGTCATGGACCAACATAATAAAATAGGAGGCATTACTTTTGGATTAGCCCTCATATATGTATGGCATATATATACAGTATGCAAATGTAAAGAGTAAACTTTAATTATGATCTACACTAATATTATCCTTTCTATACTGGAAATATTTTAGATTGTTTAGCATGACTTCACAACCAGATTTACTGCATATGTAGTTAACTTTTTTTAAATTTTCTTCCTTCAGATTATCACCTTCAAAATGTAGCGTGTGTAGGAGGAGAATTTTGTTTTATGCCATATGTTTCACTGAAAAAATCTAATGCAAAACACTCTTATTGACATATTTTTATTAAACATGATATGTAACACATCCACCAATATTTTCAGCATATCTTTCTTAGATCAAATTTTGTATTTTTCCCTATAAATTAAAAAATTCAACTATTTGAACTACATCAATACATAGGCTACAGAACACTTTTCAAAATGAAGACTATAGCCTTAAATTTGCGTAAATTATAGTATATTTTATTTTGATGTGTCAAAATTGACTTACGGCAACTCTATTAGGAATAAAAGAGATCAATATGACTTGTGAAAGAACAAAGATGAACCAAGAAGAGACAAAACTTTATAAAGGAGTAAGGCCACTGTGGCTAACTCTGTGTTACCAGAGTCAAGACAGTAGTCACTTTCAATTTCCAAGTTGTCTTGAGGTTAGAAGTTTGATTCCACTAAGGCAAACTCACTTTTTGGATGTCCAGAATGACCAGATATGTTGGTAGAAAGATCAGTTCTTTTAAACTGGTTTTCCAGGTCACCTTACTTCAAAGTCAGATGACTCATAGCATCAGACACCTCTGTTGTGGCTTGTGCTGAAGTACTGGCTGGTATAATATTTAGGTAAATATCATACTGTTGGTCCATGCCAAGGTAACTGTCGCTCATGAGATACAATGTGTAGATACACCTAAAATGTAAAAAGCAGAGTCATTAGTTTGGGAATTAGGTCTCAGAGTAATCATTAAGAGATCTTAATTTCTAAATTTGTCATACTTTCCAGGAGTCTCTGGAGTATAAAAGGCAACAGAGACAATATTTCGGTTTCTGACATATCCAGTTCTCTTCAGGGCGATGAGTTCTTTTTTATCAACTTCTCCCAATATCAAAAACCATCCTTCATCTTTAACTTTAGGGAAGCGAGGAGCCACTGCTTTACTGTCTTGCTTTCCCTGTTAGGGAAAAGAAACAGCTCAGTAAAACTGGAAATCATCTTTCCAAACTACCATTCTTTCTTGAATGAAAAACACCACAAAAACACACTCATGAATTTTTACATAATACTACAATTTAGTCAGACACAAATTAAAATATTTTTGTTATTTGTCTAGATGAAGGCTTCTTCTCAAAACAAACAGCAAAGAAAAACAGTTCTAAGGGAAAAAAACCACCATAACAAAACAGAATAAAAGATACTATTCCACTTATTTCACAAGCTATTAAAATTTGAATGGAAATACTGTTCCCTTTTTGTAATTTCTAAGTTTTGTAACTTCTAACGTACTCCAAATGCTATTCTCAGCAGAAGGGTTAATTGTAAAGCTAGTGTCTTTAAATAACGCTAAGCAGTGTTATTCAGGATAAACACAAAAACTGCACTTGAAGTCTTCTTTAAAGGTTGATATAGCAAAAAGAACAATCATTTCAATTGATTCTTTAAGACAGTGGCTTCATTGCTAAAAGCTGAAGATATAACGATGCACACTTCATCAGCATTCATTTTTATGCTCTGTAGATGGAAAGGTTTTACTGAAGATTTACACAGAAGAACCACCATAGCAATGAAGCTTTTGCAAGGGTATGATCCAGCTGTGTCTTTCAAAAGAGTGCTCAAATTCTGGGAGAGGTTTATAAAACAGTGATCACTACACAAAACGCTCCTGCTCCCTCCTCTTCCTTCAGTGCCTTCTGGTTAGAAAAGCTGTCTCAGTTATTGGAACATCAAACGGAAGGGTTTATGGAGGAGCTCTAACCCTTTTTTCTTCCTACAAATGAAACAGTCTCTCCTTAAATCTAAGGTAAATATATAAAATACGAGGAGAATATCCCCAGTAAAGGCCTGAGGATGTGCCACAAGTAGAAACATACTTATAGGTATGGTTCTGGTATGCAGTACATAAGAATATCATCGGGTCATCTGTAAACTGGTTTGGGTAAACAGAGTACGTAAGAATATGAGAAGTAGGAGTTTAAGGCTGGCAAGTACTGCCTGCAAAGTTATTCTACTTGCTGTTACTGCTTTATAGAACCCAAGCGTGAGTTCCTGGTTTGTAAAAAATAATGACGGATTTTTTCATTGACAAGAATTGGTCTAGGATCTTACCTTAAGAAACTACTGCACCCTGAAAAACCATCTGCTTCACTACTAACACAGAAAAGACTTTGAAAGTGTTTATATAACACTTAAACCATAAAAAAATTGATATGTCGTGTAAAGCACTGTTGATAATGTAAATGGATTACTGGAAAGTTGTACACTTCTTGAGAGAAATGATAAATTAATCTACCTGATACCCCATCTGGGATCTCTGCAGATTTATCTGGAGCACATACTCTTGGTCAGCGTGTAACTTGATCCATCTTTTGTCATCTCGTGTGTCTGTTGTCAAAGAAGGAACAGGCACTTCATTCTGTGGCTGAGCTGGGTCATCCCAACAGCCCTTAATGCTCAGGCTAACATTTAGAATTGGCAAACGGGACAAGAAATTCCAAGCCTGTAGAAAAAAAAAACAACAGATCCCTGTGGATTACAAGACAATCCAGATGACTGTCATTATAATAACAATTCAATGTGCAGCTGATACATTTATTCTGCATCAATAATAATTTATTATGTATAGGAATATCATACTTAACAGTATGACTCTCAGAATCACAAAATACTCTTCCTTAACCTCTTACTCTAATTTCTTCTAAGCAAATAAAACAAATGTGAAACTTCGCAAGCACATTATACATGCCTCACTAAGATTACTGATGTCTGAACACAGGAAAAATTCCTTACCGCTCCCGATTAAAGTATTTTTTTCTTATAAGCCACTTAAAAACTAGTATAATTAAGTTTTAAATTAAACTTCCTTAGCATAATCCATAAAGAACAAGTCACCGCAGTGCTAATTAGCAATGGGCAAACCTCAGAGAGTTCAGAGGATCAGTTCAGATAATTAACCAAAAGTTCAACTGCATATCCAAAGTTATCCTGACTTTTTTTTAAGGTTTTCTTCCATTGATCTTCATGAACCCTTCTTCTCATAATCCTCCCGAGGAATCTCAAAGTCTGTCACTTCTTATGAACTGCAACAGGCCCTCAACTTTCATCTTTGTACAGAGAACTGCTGCTAGAGGTATACAGTTTGCGTAGCTGAACACAACACTATTTTCAACCTCTCATTCATGAAGCATCCTGAAAATGCTGCCCTATGTATCTCCCATTTTGGTTTCCATCAGACGAGCAAAAGCACCTCTGAGAAGCTATGACAAAAATGGAAGGAAGCAATGTCAGCTTTCATTTTGTAACCATCAGCATAGTCACTCAAAATTTTTTAGGAAGAAGAAATAGCGAACTTTGCTGTGGAATGGAAGCAGTGATTTGTTGCCTCACTATAGGTGAAGAAGAAAGATGTCTTTCTGGAAGAAAAGAGAACAAAAGAACCAACCAGCACTCTCTGCCCTGCCCTCCTCCCCTTCAATCCCCAAAACAAAGCAGGGATCAGCACTTCACCGATGTTTTCAAAAAAACATATGAAAAGCTAGGTAAAGGATAGGAAGGAGGACAAGGAAAGAAGAATATTGATCTTAGTAAAGAGCCAGCAGATGTCAAAATGGGATCTTGTGGGAATGAAGAGGGTAGGCATAGTCTCATGGGCAATACTGGCATGGAACAGAAATGTTTTATTTGGAAAAAAAGTAAAGTATACATATGTGTATATATATTTTATGTATTGTTTAGACTGTATTATTTTTAAAAAATCTTAATTTTTCTGAGCTGGAAGGTCTAGAGCCCTAATAAAATGGAGACCCAGTTTTTACATGGTCTGATACTGATAAGACAAGGGGGAATGGCTTTAAATTAAAAGATGGGAGATGTAGGTTAGATGTTAGGAGGCACTGGCACAGGTTGCCCAGAGAAGTCATGGATGTTCCATCCCTGGAGGAATTCAAGGCCAAGTTGGATGGGGCCCTGGGTGGTCTGATCTAGCAAGTGGCAGCCCTGCCCAAGGCAGGGGGGTGGAGCTGGATGATCTCTAAGGTCCCTTCCAACCCAATCCATTCTATGATTCTGTGATTCTATGAAAAGTTAATTTTACTTTTTGGAGACATCATCACTAAGATATGTACTTACAATAATGGTGTATGTCAATACAAAATTAGGGATACAGAAGCCAGGGTAAGTAGACTTAAGATTGCACTGCCATAGAGAAAGGGGTTGCATGCCTCCCTCTCATACCCTACGTGCCAGCTAGCTGTCCCCCCTCCATCCCCAGTGTGTTGGCACTGCCATCCTGTGGCTGTGCAGCTAGATGGATCAGCTTGCTGATCATTTTGGCAACAGCATGAACTTAGATCAGCCTGAAGCTGATTATGGAAGAATATTCCCTAATCCTGTGAGCACTCTGAATAAGCATGAACCTTCAGTGCCACTGAGCAAAGTAGTCCTACCTCCTTCCCTGCTGGCATTAGCATTCACGTAGCCGCTTGGCTGCAGGCCATTTTGACTGTCAGCAAGAGGGTCGATGTGAGCCCTCCTCCCCTCGTCCCCAGATGCTCCTTCCCACCTCCTCACTCGAATTGTCCACAGCAGTTGTGCAGCTGTGCGGTGAGCTGGGTCAGGGGAGGTGAAAGTGGCATGGGGAGGGCAGAGCTGCCCATTTTGGCTGCAGCGCAGACTTATGTTGGATTAAAATGGCTCTATTACCATAGCCTGGCTGAACTAAATGAGAAAACTGATTTAGGCTAAAACTAATCTCCTTCCTTCTTCCCTCTTCTGTGCTGCATGAACAGCTGTGTCTGTTCAATGGAGAAGGTGGGGAGGGCCAGCTGTGAGTGCTCACGAAGCTGCAGTGTAAAATAAGACACCAATGAATTGCACTGATGAAATGTGCTAAGTGTTAGCTTAGAAAGGGCAGGCAAATTGTAACAGAAAGAGGAATATAACAGCTAGAACATTAAGGGAAAAAGGTATCTCCCTTTCTGTCCCAAATCTGAAAGAAAAAAAAGGGAAAAAAAGGCAGTACCTTGAAGGAGGAAAAAACACCAAAGATGTTCTTCATTAGTTTTTCATCAAAATTTTGCTACATTTGACACACAAGATCATAATAAAATCACCCCCAGCAGATCTCATTGGATGAGACTACTTGTGTAGTTACACCTTAACTGGCAAATGATTTTCTGTTTAATGTAAAGGTTTTTAAGATTGAGTATACTGTAGGAACTTTACAGACCTACTGTGTGAGATTATCTGTGCACCAAAGCAAAGTGCTTCTGCTGTTCTCCGTAGAGGCACCATGATCCATACCAGCCCAGTGATCATCCCCTTTGTTGGATATTTCAGATACCACTTATCTGGAAAACTTACTATCTTGCAGGACAAGGCCTGTCACAACTATGTTAGAATAAAGTTTAATTTCATCAGAGGTAATCCTGATTTAACTCATTTTGTGGCATTACCTGTTGCTCTGTTGAAGACTCTGATTTGGTCCTGTTAATGCCATACAAGTCCAACATACTTTATGTGTCAAAGGCTTTTTTACGTACCTTTGACAGTGCAAACAAAACATAGCAACTCTGAATAACTTTTCAAGAGAAAGGAAGGTAGTTGTAATACTTCACTCTCCAGGGCTTATGTTTTTGAAAATTAAAGGCAAAGTCAGTACTCCATGACCATTGAGGCACCATTGACAACATGCCGCCTTTTCATCTCTCATGCAATTTGGAGAAAATAAAGCAGTGCTTTTCTTATTGAGGAAAAATGTCAAGTAGTAGCAGATGAAAATGAATAATACAAGACACTTCCTGAGTAAAAGCAGCTAATACAAGAATAGAGAAAACAGCCTTTCAATCCTGAGATTTCCTTTTTCTCCTTTGATACAGATATCAGCTCAGTATTTTAAAAGGTGCCTAACTGCCTAAGTGACTTAGAAACTGAAAAACATTGCTAAAGAAATACAATTCAGAATGAATCATAGAAACAAACCTGACGCTTCTGTTACAGAGGTACAGTTTTCGAATCTAGGCTGTCAACATTTAAAATCTAGCTGAATTTTTAATGAGGTTTAGGCTCATTTGGAAAATTAAATGCAGGCTCCCACATCACTTAGGTATTTATTGACAATTTCAACTTTTTTTTTGTTTTGTTTTACTGTATAGGATGACATAAGTACATATTCTCACATTTTAAATGTACCAATGCACCCAGTATGTGCATTTATATACACTATTTATCTTTAGCTGCCAAACCCATAGATTCCAATCCTAATCATGCTAGAAATTCTTCATGAACATTTAATAACATCATTAACAATTTTGCCAATAAACTGTCTCCCCAGGACCTAGCCTAATATTCCAAATCCATGAGCAGCCTCAAGAGCTGTTACTTAAAAATTAATTACCAATCCGCTTAAAATATATTTTCTTCTTTCCAAATGTGATTTTTTTTCCATTTCCCGTCTTCCTCAAATTTATAAAGCTCAAACTGCTTATTTATTTACTTATTTTACGATTTTCATGCTAGTAACAGGTTAAGATACAGGTTCAACATACTGTGAATGAGAAGTAGGAGGTTTATCAGTAAATGTTTCAGGCATTTTTGTGGTGTAGTTACTACCTTATTTGACTTTGTTAAGGTCTGGTTTCAGAATGCTAGGCTTAAAGTCTGTAATTTTATATTTTTTCATTATAGAAATGATTTAATTTCTTCACTAGAGGTATTTTCTCTTGGCTGGCCTCTGTTTAAATGCACATTGAAAGATTTTACATGTGAAGGCACTCAACAAGCAGTCTCAATATACATTTTAATTATGTGCAAGGTATTACAATGGTATTTTCCTCCAAAAATGCCGTAAAATTTGAAATTGTCAGTATAAAAGTTTCACATTTTCAGTGACATGCATAACACAGTCATGGCTTTGCTATACCCAGTATGGCCATTCCCAACTCATAGAAATGAAACTTTCTCCTTATATGATGCTGAGGCATTATGTTTTTTCCTCTTATATGCATCTGTATTTACAAACATAGACATACAGAGGCACAGAGTCATTCACAGTGTGAACGTACGCACCACATACACACAAGCTATTTTTGAGGGAACTGCTAAGACATTTCAATACCAGCCAAACATATTTATCTGAGGATTAATCTTCATCTATTGAATCAGACGAGAACACTGCCATGCATACAATTATTTAATTAGCAGCCAAATCCTCTGCCAGTCAGCAGCCGCTCCAGGCATACTGATGGGGCAGTAGATGCAAATCTCACAGTAGTACTGCTTTTTCTCATTACTACTGCAATTAGCACTTAAATTGATGCTTTAAACATACTAATTTCTGGAATAATTCAGGATTTGTATGTTACCTGGGATCGCCTCACTGCAGAGACGACACCAGATTGCTACGCAAATTGAAGCACTTTTGAGCCAAATAACCATCATCATATCAGACAGAACCAATTTGCATTTGCTTTTAAAGATAACAGAATGGCAATTTATGCAAATAAATTAAGTAAGTTTACTTCTGAGTTCTCCCTGAACTAATTATAACAATGTTCTAATTTTTTATCACATCTGAAAGTTGGACTGAAATCAATGTGTATTATGTTAGAAATCTGCTGTTAAAGGAAGCCTTGTTTTGGTGTCAATACATTTTCTTAATTCAGAATTTTGATGGTAATTTAGTTACAAATGCAGATGTCTGTTATAGACATTTAAATAATTTTCTTCTTCTTTGCATACCGGTGAAGGTTTAACTGAAGCTTGAACAATCAAATACAGGACATATTGCCATCCTTTTAAATATTCAAAAAAAAATAATTTGACATATTTGAAGCTTTTGAAGTTTTCCTCTTTCATATATTTATTTGAAACCAATAGCCTTATCGTGTGATGAATGCTATGGAATATAGTTGTCATTTGCTGGAAACCGCTTGAAAAACCAAATGGAAATAAGACTCTAGAGCCTCGACATTTTTTCTCCCCACCATGAAATGTGAAAATTTCATTTGCTTTTTCTGTTTCAAATAGAAAATGACTGCTGAATGACTACTAAGGGTATTCTCAGAAGATAAGGTGTTTGACAGACCACTTCAGAAACCAGCTATGATGACACTTGCAATGCATGATTCCTAGCGTGTAGCTGGCTCTGAAAAGCTGGATAATACTCAGCAGATTGTATGACCCAGACAAGCATCTTTAAAGCAAGAAGATATGTTAATAGCAGCCATAAAACAGACAATGTTACTGGTTAACAGAGAATAAGAGAAAATGACATTGAGAAAACCGTCCGACAAGAACCTCTGTAAAGTTAGCTGTGCCTTGAAATTAGAGCAATGAATGCATTGCACTTTATAACATCACATGATATTTGCTGAAGGGAAGAGAGTATTTCTTTTCCCAACTACTCTTCCTTTCCAATCTTACTGATAATGACCACTGATAGGAAGTATTACCTGTGAAATGTGTGCTGTTTGCAATTCACTGTCCACAATGGAAGCAAAAACATTCTCTTTCCCTTCACAGGCAGCCATAAGTTCAGGAAGACACTCGATAGGACCTTGGTAACCTCCATGCACACTCTTCCTTTTTCCTTGGCTCCACTTCCTGATACAGACAGCAAAACATATGTCCAGGGAGGGAAAGCAAACATTTATTTTCAGTTGTGGTAAAATTTGATGCTGGTTTCTGTTATTAAATACTGGTCATGTATTTTTGGGCAGCATTAACTGTTGCATCATCTAGGCATCTATGGAACTCAGCATTATCTATGATATTATGATGGGTACAATGTATTTTACAATGGATTAAAATAAAGAGGTAATTAATATACAGAGTTAGATTTGTTAGAACTTGGAACCCTTCCAGTGATCTCTTGTTTATTTGTCTGGAATTATGGTTCTCAAAATAATCTGTGAGTGTTAATTAATCAATGAATATTGAAAACAGAAACAAAAACTTCATTTGGGAAAGCATCACTGTGAAAGAATGAGTTTTGCTTCTCTTACACTAATGAACATTCTCAGGCACGACAAAGAAATTCAAACACTACTAGTAGCCAAGTGGAATGAAACTGAAAACCTGCAAATGCTTAGAGGAGTTACTTACCGAAAAAGGTGAAGGTGTTGTACTTCTATATTGGGCAAAGTAAGCAGGGAAGAGTCATGTATCCATCTGCCCTGAACCACCATCTGCACCAGGCTGGTTATATTCAGAGCAGTCACCAGCCAGCCATGATGTGCTGCAACATCCAGCATTGCCTAATCAAATGAGACATAAAAAGAAAGACAATGCAAGTTAATTGTGTACCTGGTTCATACAAGCAAGAACATTTATTTAATGTTACATACAGGAATTTCTAGGTCTTCAATGGAGGAATTTACTTCAACTCCTATTGATGGCAGATGGTTTTGAATTAACCTTGAAAAAACATGGATTAAATCTTGCATCATCACCAACTCTTACTCTTGAAAAGGTGAGTAATTTACACCATGTTTTTGGGCATTT
Organism: Penelope pileata; assembly: GCA_013396635.1. NCBI lineage: Eukaryota > Metazoa > Chordata > Aves > Galliformes > Cracidae > Penelope > Penelope pileata. The sequence continues at coordinate 326,676 of WBMW01000546.1, read as the reverse complement.
TGGGAGCAGCAGGTGGGGCCTTCTCATTAAAAAATAACCTCTCTATTACATAATCCTACTTAGAGTGAAAAGAATAAATCTCAAAGTTCACTGTAAGGGAAGAAGTTGCAATTAACTGCAATATTTGTTTATATTTTGACATGAGAGTATAATTATTCAAAAACTCCTTGGTCTATTTAAGAACAACAATATATTTACATTTGTTTCAAAATTAATACTAACATCACTTACAAGCAGCATTCGTTATTACTCCCATTTTAAACCTAAGGACTTAAATATCGAATGGGACTGGATAGAAATCTAAAATTTAGCTTAATGGGCATACTGAGGTTTTGCTCAACACTGAAATCTTGGAGAAAGATTACAAAATAGCTAATAGATTACACAGGTTGAAGAAGACTGGTCAGAAATAACATGGATTTCACCCGTTGTACTATATACAGATGATTGTTTTGAGAGTGAGGGATGTCTGGCTGTCTCTCTTTTAGTCTCTATCCTGAATCTGAAAGGCTTTCCCAAATAACATGGAAAAACAAGCAAGCAAGCAAACAAAAAACCCCTGTCCAGCTATGTGTCACACTTCAGAACCGTTAGTGGTCATCTTGCCTCTCCTGTGTTGTGAGTTCCTGTACCATTCGTACCTCTAGTTACTATGCTTTAGCCAAGGCAAGCAGAAGTTAATGTATCATTACCATAAAGATCTAACTCTGCAATATTCATTACAGAGTGAGATGGTGAGTGATCCTACTGACATGAAAAAAAAAAAGCTTTTTTAAAAAAAACAAACAAAAACAAACTGGAAACAAATTCTAGTTGGTTAGTCTGAAAGAGAATTTAAGAGTTCTTCCAAACGAGATAGAACCAAACATGAGCTTTTGGTTTCAACATAATTTTTTTAATAGTGTACGCAGTTATTTGAATACCATACTTTTCACCCTGTCTACAGTACATTAAAATGATATGATTTATGGGAGAATTTCACCTGGTGAAGAAAATTATGCTATATGTTAGTTCTCTTGCTAATCTTGTTTAATACCACTGTTAACACAATAAAGTCTGGGTCTCTCTAACAGCTCTCTAAGAAGAAAGTCACATATTTAAAAAAGGTTTGCCATGTAGCATATATGCAATTTGATTAAAATACTGGAAAATGTTTTTTCAAGGAAGCAAGAACACAGTCTGGGATATAGAACAGTTTCCACACTTCTTTAAATACTGTCTTGTTGGTATTAGGAGAACTGTAGTTTGATTTTAGGACTAGGATTAAGACGTTTCCATGGGCTTTTCTTTTCAAGACAAATTATATTGTTTGGTACTTCCTTTGACAGCACATACCTGCATCATTTTAACTTATTTCCCAGACACCGATGTAATGACGAGGAGCTGTCTATATAAGTCTTTACGTTTAATCAAATGTTTTACAGACAAACAAAAGGCGGCATTTACTTAAGGCAAACTAAACAGTGAAATCTTCTTTAAACAAAGGAGTTGTTTACACACGCAGAGCTATTTCAATTAAATTACACTGATTCTGAAGAAATGCTGAGTTTAGAGACACAAGTTAGTTTCAGTCATGGCCCATTGCACAGTTTATTTTAGTGGTTTACAATGTAATTTCAACAGGTTTTATTTCAGATCAGGGTGATAAGATCACTGACACTTAGAAAAATATTTAAAGTGTTACCTTGAATTACACAAATGTTGTCACATTTCTTGTGAATTGTGGATAGAGCGCCTTTCAGCTAATAATGATCTAGATTTAGCATTTAATTTGTCCTTTTTTTTTTGGAGGAACAGCCATAGCACCCTGAAACACACATTCCTAGTTACCCCAGAAGTAGAATCTCCCAGTCCAAGGGTGATAGCTTTCTTGGCTGGCCAAGGTCATTTCCAGGTATGATTGTTGTTAAACAATAGAAAATGAGATTATGCTAGAAATCACACTTGAAAGGAGCAGTTTCATAGCCTAGAGATGTATGTAGTGGCTCACATAATTTTTAGTCAGATAAAGACTGAATTGTTCTCGGCATTTATCAGAGTGAATGTAGTCTTTTAAACTTATAGAATGAGTCATTCTTTTCCCACTTTCACATTTTGAAAGATATTGAAGCCTCCAACTATAGCACTGTCAGTGCCTCTCTGAGCCTGGTGCTCAGGCAGTGTTTTACCTCCCTATTTCCCACAACTTGATTTTCACTCTTTTTGCTATTCTGAAATAGCCTGAAACATCATGCTCCTCAATCATGAAACTGCTACATATACATTAATAATAATGGGTGCAGAGACATCCTGTCCTTTTCATGAACAGCAAGAGGAATATAGGAAGCTGCATTTTTAGTCAGCATAACGCTGCAGTATTTTCATAAAATGGTTCTGAGGATACATAAACAACACTGTTTTCATAGGTTTTTTTTTAATTATTATTATTTTTATTTTTTCAAATCTTTTCCCCTACCCCCACCCTTTTAACAGAGGCTTGAAAAGGGGAAAAGGAAGAGAGAAGACGTAAGAGAAAGATAAATCTAAAACAAGCTATACACTGAAATTAACTGGAGGATCTTTTCACATAGAAAATCTCCTAGAAATTGATAGAGGCCTGTAGATAGATATCCCGTAGGGAGTAAGGAAAGCCTGTGTGTGTGAGGCTCTGTGTTCCACATTGTTATAATGAATCCACACGGCAAATCCTCTTTTCCTCCTTATTTTCTGCTTCTTCACCCATAGAATTTATTCACAGCATCTCTATCTGGATGTGAAATCCAAGACAGTGACATTGTGAAAAAGTCAGAACAATGGTAAAGTTGGCTTGTTTCATCTGCTGCCTTGGAAACCTGCACATGGTTCATTTTCTGCCAAGTGTAAAACATACAGATGCTTGATATTCAAATAGTTATTGAAATTCCTATAAATACTAAAGGTAACAAAATGCCCTCCCTGCAAACTAGTGCAACTAAATAAAGAAAACATGTAAAAGACAAAACAATAATTAATTAATAGTTATCTGATGAACAATATTTATTCTCTGCAGTTTCTCCAGTTGCTGCTTGTTCTTTGTTGTTTTTGTTGTTTTTCTAGAAATTCATTTGGAACAGATTAAGAATATTGTTCTAAACTGAAAATGGCACATGCTGGTTATCTACCTACCTAGCCTCAGAATTTCTTGCCAACACAGAATAACAACAACAATAATCATAAAGAAAAAGAATAAAAGAGAAGGGAGAAGGGGACAAATGAGTGCAAGAAGTGAAACAAGATAAAACTATAAAGATTCTTTTACTAACAATAAAAAATCACAGATTTTAGTAAACAATTAAACAAAAAATGTTGATTGCTTTTTAACCTAAATTTGAAATGATGGGGTAAATAGATGGAGTTGAGGGATATATTGCTTGTTACAACAAAAATGTTTACCATCACCTTATTTAGGCCTCTTCCTGTACTTAGGATAAATCCAGAGGCATATACTGAGATGGGTTTTGATGAAAAAATCAGGTTTTAGCTTTTAAGCCTTTATAGTGTCATGCTCTGACAACCATGAAGTAATAACAGCAATTATTAAATGTCTCCTTTTGCATTTTAGCCATCATTATCAAAAATAGTTTGACTTGTACTGACAAGGAAAGCAACTTGCTGTAAGCCATGGCAGGGCTAGAGCGAAACTGCTGATGCTCAATAAATGCACACAGCTTATCAGCTATGGCATAGATTTTCATTCTGATGATAGTCAGAATTGAATATCAAAATGTTTGGACCAGAATCTCATCCTATGTCTTTCCTCATGCCAGGGTTGCATTAATGTGAAACCCTTGGCATCTATTACCGGCTTTCTATCATCTTATTTTCAAGAGCAGTGGTTGGTTCAACTATTGAACTATTCAAAATGATCAAATGGTACCTTTCTGGTCTAAAATGAATCTGAATTATTACAGTCTGTCTCTTTTCATCAAAAGTTACTGCTGATGCTTGGAATTTGAATGCTGCTGTCCTGAGGGAAAGTGAAGATGGAGGCAGGATGTAGAAGGGGTGTGCGTATGGCACAAAAGAAGAAGTGATATCAAAATGTTCCTTTTCTCTGTTGTTTTCAAGCACTCTGAATATGTGTCTAAAATAACAAATACTAAATTGTTCCCTAATGAACACTCTTTCCCCCTCGCATTTAGGAGATTTGTCTAGCAACAGAAATATCCTGATTGCAAATCTTTTATTTTAGAAGCTTTTTGCAAAGCTTTAACACTTCTTTTGGTATTACTTTCACATCCTTCATTTGAAAGCCAGACATTCTGGATCACTCTTGTATGACTGGGTGGGTGGCAGGGGACCAGAGACTGTACAACCAGCAGAATTTCTGATCGAATCAAATGACTTAAATAGCTTTCTTCTTTAGGATAAGATATTGAAGTGTTAAAATGATACAGCCTGCATCTTAACAGAGATTGTACGCTGCTTGCAGTAATTTATTCTTCTGTTTGAACTTACCTGTCATGTAGCTCTGAATACACTAAGCAATCTATTTAAATACTGTAAATATAAATGTAAACATTGTATATACAAATTTCAATATCTTGTGGCTAAATCATAGTCAAGAAAAGTAGCAATGAAGCTAAATGAACAATAAGAACTGCTCTTGATACAGAGGCTAAGATAACTTAAGAAATGACATTGTGGCTGAGAATTACACCTGCTAAAAGTAAACTGCCTAGAATGATGCCATTGGTGGTAATGTTTTGGTGGGTGGGGGTTGAAACTTCAGGAATACTTAGCGTGAGTTACATGGCTCAAATTTTTCTACTCTTTTACTTTCTGTGTTTCAGGGCATTGTAGGTTATGGCACTTTCTTGAGCGCCTTCATTTGGGAAATTGAAGGTTTCTGCAGTATTGCATACAAAACTCTAGGCAGAACCACATTAACCTTAGATTTGAAAGTTTACAGAAAATAAATCCAATATGTTCTCGGACATATACAAGCCTTATTCTGAAGTGATGCTTTGAGAAAGGAAACCAATATTTAAAAGAAACTCTGTGAGACTGAGACTACTTTAAACTTATTGCATAGCCAAAAAAAAAAAGGAGAGTTTGGGCTGGTTGGATTTTATACCTATTTTTGTACCCAAATTTAATGGATATTATACATATTTGATATTTGAATACCAAATATTCAGAATTTTGCTATCCTTGCCTTTACTGAATGATTATGTAAGTTCTGTTGTATAGGACTAGACTTCAGTCACAAATAAAGGTTTAAATATATAGATCCATTAAAATCATTAGAATTGTGCCTAATTAAGACTGCTTAGGATTACAGAGGTTATATGAAAAATATTTCTAGATAATAATATGCAAAAATGTTCTCATTTTTCCCATTTTCTATTAAACTATAAATACAGAATAATGATAAATCTTTTTTTGCACATGCTTCAAACCTAGGAAGCCTTATAATATGTAATATTATATTATGATCCACATGTGACTTGAGATCATACTAATACAAGTAAAATATTTTGCCAGATGTTAGAGCATTAAATGTACCATAAGTTTCACATTTTTATCTAAGTCATGATTACAATGCTTCTGTTATATACCCCAGAAGCAACAACAGAACACTCTAAAAGTTGGAATTTATTTGAAGAAGTCTTATAGAGGGACCTTAAGGTCACTGCCTTTCATATACCACGGACTGGTGAAACAGGTGTCTACAGAACCTCTGCACTTCAGAGACATTTTTAGAAATTTATTAATTGGGGGAGGAAGGGAGGAGGAGTTATTTCAAATCAGTATCAAAATCATTCAGCTGTACACTTTCAGCCTACAGAAAAAAATCCTTATATTTTATCAGAGCAATAGTGAATAAGGTGTAACTGATCACAGCTGGGCACTCCTTTTATACTGCCCTCTGCATCCTTCCTCCTTTCACTTTTTTTTCTGTACAAGCATATTTAGCTCCCTCTTCCCTAAGCTCTGCTACCCACTATGAGACACTAATTCTTCATTCTCCCATCACCATTAAGGTCTCGCTGATGAATGCAAATTATGACCTTCCTAGCTGCTTTGTAAGATTCCTATCCCTGTATTCATCCTTTAGCCTCCATAATAACATTATTAGTTTGATCAGAACCAGGGAAAGGACAAATCACTTACTGTCTACATTTAGTGGAGTGCAACCCTTTGGCTCTTACTGATTTTTTTTTTGATAGCATTACAGAGATAAAAGCAGCTATGGAATGTGATACTAGCAATATAAACTTGGTAGGGCATAACCCAACATGTTTGGAACTTGTTGAGTCCCAGTATCTGATTTATTTTCAAATTGCTAATTAGTAACTTGATATTCTGTACTAGGCTAGTGAACTCTAAATACAATAAAATGTTTTTGAGAAAAGTCTCTTGGCTAGAAATCCCACTTTCCTCAACCCAAACAATACCTTAAGCATAGCATTTGTTCCACAGCTTACACAAGTCTACCAAACCTGTGAAAAATCCACAGCATCTTTCTCATAATAAATCTGCCCTCCTTAAAGTTTGAATGCAGTTCCAAAGTAGTACGGTAGTATTTTGTCAATAATTAAAATTTTTTGAGTGCATTCACTAGAATCCTTTTCAACAGCAACAGTTATTCCCAGTAACTTTCTCCTGAACTTTTAGCCCCATAAGGTTAGCATTCAGGAAGCTCAGCTGCTGTCTAACAAACTTAATTAATCAAAAAGTCATTTCCGAGCTGTAACTATGAGTAAAAGTGCTTCAAGTGTGCTAGCAAGCCTACAAGTTAATCAAAATGCTAATGCAGTACAAATTAAAGTTGTGATTAACATTTCACAGTAGCTGCTTAAGTGAATTGATCACACAAATGGGTTAAGCATTACTCATTTCCTTCAGCCCCAACTGGGAAAAGGTTTGTCATGGGTGGGGGAGGGATTACATATAAGCAACACCAAACCATCATTAAACTGTCACCAAGATGCTTCCATACAGCAGTTCCCAAATTATCCACAGTGAGCAAAATCCTCAACACCACTGCAACAAAGGCAGCCTCCCCTTCCCCTCCTCATACATACCTAAAAACAAAAGCAGGCAATAAGTATTTCGACCTCAACGTTTCCTATGTCCAGGCACTATCACTACGAAGCTATTTGTTGTTGTTTATTATCTATAAATGAGTATTATTTCCAGAATACGCTCTGCACCTTTTTTTATTATTTTCTTTTCTCCCTCCTGATGTGAAATAATAGCAATCCAACCATGAAACCAACTAATATTTAAAAACAACTGAAGATAACGGTACAATCAGTAGAATACTACATGTACACAGAAAATATGCGTAGTAGCTAAAGAGACATCGGCCTCTGCTCTTCACTTGTTTCTGAATACTCTTCTGCAATATGAACTGTCTTCCCTTTGAAGACAGTTTGATTTGACTGTCTTCCCTTCCTTCAATTAAGCTGCTCATTTATTTATATCCATAGAACCACAGAATCACAGAATCATAGAATAGATTGGGTTGAAAAGGACCATGAAGCCCATCCAGTTCCAACTCCCTGCTGTGGGCAGGATTGCCACCCACCATATCAGACTGCCCAGAGCCCCATCCAACCTGGCTTTAAACACCTCCAGGGATGCGGCATCTACAGTTTCTCCAGGCAACCTGTTTCAGTGCCCCACCACCCTTTGAGTAGAAAAATTCCTCCTAATCCATAAGATAGATCTTAAGACAGCTGAATTGGGCAGCATAGTTGTGCAAAGTTTGAAGGCTCTAAAATATGGACAACAAAAATGATACTCAAAACTGCAGCAAACCCTTCAATTTAAATGATCAGAAAGAACTTAAACTATTTTAGAATGGTAATGGGGTGCTATGCATATAGTTGTCCAGCTAATAAGGAAATACAGTGCTTGACCATCCAGAGGGTAACATGCCTGCAAAAGGCTGGCCATCAGTGGCAGAGCCACAAGGCCCTTGTTTTGGGGATGCACGTTTCCCAGGCAAACTGCACTTTATTGTGCAGTGCAGAACCTGCATTCCTGCCCATCTTCTCTGATTGCACAGGTACCCTACTGAGATGTGTTTAACACATCCATGGGTAAACACTTCTTAAAGGTTAAGTCTGGGCTCCATAGCAGTTCTCCTCCTGGCAATATTAAAATATTTTATCAACGATTATACTACAAGTGGAGGCTTGTGGCCAATCCAAGTGCAAAGCCAGCAACTGTCACATTTATTTCATAGAAAAGACTGCCCTGCTGAATCTGAGACTGGTGGTATTACTACCTCAATTATCTGTTTCAATTAATGCAAATGTAGGCAATGGAATGGCAGAATAAGAACTGATCGCTGAATACACAGTCACAAAATATAAGGCTTGACAAAAGAAGTAAAAAGGAGATTAGATTTAGTCCATTTCACATAATCCTAAATCAGAGACAGGAAAAAAGATGGGGTATTTTCTTTACATCAATAATTATATTCTATAGAGATATTAAACAGACCATTTCATTAGAATTTTTATTCTTTCTTTTTGATGTTCTTCCGCAAGCAGAGAAACGTTTGAATTTGAGCAACTGCTGACGTGCTCAGCACCATCTTACTGACATCTCTATCTTTTCGCAATAAAAATAATACAGATGGCGTGCTAGGCTTGAAGAGAAAACACTGTCTACTGTTAATTGTATTAAACCTAACAGAGGCAAATAGAAATTAAGTGACTTGCTCAAGAACACGTAGGAAGTAACCGCAGATTTTTTTGAGCCATGGGAACCTTCTGTACTTTATCTATGGCAGCCCGTCAGTGATAATTTGTTTTTCACGCAAGCTTTTCAGCTTCATTGCAAAGCTGGGTGTGGGAATAGGTCAGCATTCACCTTCCAAAAGGTGAACATTGCTATTCTCCATATTTCTGGAGTAAAAGGGAAAGAATTCCGTATTTCATCCTGGTTAAAGAGATACCAAATTTTGTCTTGCTACAACAAACTCCATCTACATAAAACAAATTCTAACTGCAGGAAAACGAACAGAATATATTCCTCCTATGGTAACAATTATATTCTTCTCCTGAGTCAAATCCACGACTCCTCAGATTCTGTTAATGCTGAGTCAATGTGGCAATATGCTCTTTTCGCCTTTAGTTGTGACATCACAGCTCGTGACTTACATGTTTTATCGTGAGTATAGATAACAGAATTCTAATATGAAAATAAAACAGAAATCTCAGGAAAAGTAATTTAAGAGTGGTTGTATGCATTTAGTATTAGAAGAGAGCGGAATCTTACCACTGGCACATAAAACTGTTAGTCTCTCCTGTTGCCTTCATAGAAAGAGACTTTAGTAACATGAACATTACGTTCTTGGAAGTTCAGCAGAACCGAGTACACTAAAGCAGTTGATCACTCTGTTGGTTGCTTATGAATTTTAATATAACCAATGGAAGTGGTCAAGAATTGCAATATATTCTATCTATTTTTTATAAATATGAATATTGTGCATATATATCTCGTATATAGTACAATATATCACACATATATATTATATCGCATATATATGTTCAATATATACTACATATTGTGCGTATATATATACACACATACATATATATTGTGTATGTGTGGAGATATATATATAGATAATGTTTAAGCAACCCTGTTCAAAAGCCCAGTCCCAGAGGTAGAAGGAAGATGGATGGGATTCCTACACATAACATTTTAAAATGTTAAAAGTTTTTTTAAGAAATTTATTTCTTTACATATGAATAATTCTTTTTTTTGTGTAATTACAGCGATCTTGTTCCAGAGCTTCATGTATATACTGAGGAGAGTGGTAAATTATGAAAGACAATACATTGTAAATACTTAGAATTGCAATAATCCTGACATTTGTTCTTCAATTGTGCACAAAATTTAGGTGTAACATATGGATATGCACATATGGATATATGATATGGAGGCTTTGACAGCAACTCACCAATAAATGTCATGTTTGATTGGAATAGAAGTTCATTCCTTACATGGAACATAAAAAACCAATTTAAATAAAATTTCCAAATCCGGATAAAAAAAATTGCAACTGAAAAAATGAAAATTTTGAACAACTACCGCAGATGGAACAACTTCTCCGCATTTTTCCAATTTTAGGAAATCTATCAATCAGCTACTTTTGGCTGATGCTATTACCGTTATTTTCTGATTGACCATTGACACTACTCAGCCTAAATTCAGTGGCAAAGAAAGAGGCCTAGAGGATACAGCAGAGTGAGGCAGGGGATGTGATGGCAAAGGCATCAGGGGAGAGATTTAGGTGAAGATAGCACAGGAGAGTGGAGAAGTTTGTTACCTGTGGTAGAAAGAGGTTCACTTATGTACAGTGACTAGAGATGGCAAATCTGCTCTGCAGGGGTCCTGAGATGGTGGTGCTCTGTATGTACTGAGATAATAACTATTTGTAAAGGCTCTTGGAAAGATCTTACTTTCTTGGAATAGAAATGCAGCACTGATACAGGAAGTCTGCCTGTCGCTCACATACCCGCCAGCAAAAACAACAGTTTGTGTTCAGGTCACCATTGGAAGGTTAGCTATACAACCTTAACACCTAAAGTACCTTGCATGTAAATAAACAGAAGTTCAGCATATCTCAACAACCAATTCTACCTCACTGCTGAATTTTACTCTTGGAGGCGTGTGAGCACGTGTTCACACGCACACAGAACGTCATCCACTGGATGTGTTTATCAATGGAGCCTTCCATGGCTCAGTTCCTTTTCTCACAACTAACATCTTTTTTTCCACCTCTGTTGACCCAGAGTTCATCAGCAGGTCAGTGCTAAGGAAAAAGGTAACAACCAGTATTGAAAGTGTAACCCTGTCTATTGCTTAGATTCTGGGAACTTTAACCTCCGTTTGGAGAGCGTGACTAATAAGATGGAACAAATAATCTCCCCAGAGATTTAAACCATGCGCCAACTTCAAAATACAAATGTGCTAGCATGTTTTTCTTTTTCTTTGAAAGCAGGAACTTAGGAATTTTTTTTTTTTTTTTTTTTTTTTTTTAAAAAAGGAATTAATTAATTTTTTTTTTTTTTTTTTTTTTTTTTTTTTTTTTAAGATGACTGCATGTAACATTATTTAGCAGTTAACAAAAGGCCCAAGTACCAAGGCACTGTATGGAACAATATTCTGAACTTTGCTTCAATTTAATGAAACTGTCAAATGCTTTAGGTTTTTTTTTTTATGACTGATTATGGTTTCTGAAATACCTATTAGCAGTAAGGGAATTAAAAATACATTACTTAGTACTGCAGGATAAGTACTGAGCAAAGTAATCATTGAAAATAATCTTTGATTTACATTTTTTTCCAAATACATAATTAGCCTCCCAAATGCTAATTTTGCAAATATTTAAATAAACTTTCAGTATGTGATATCTTTGCAACAAAGGTGAATTTTCTTATCTGACCAAGTGACATTCTCTGTTAATAACAAATATTATAAATAATAGCTGTTCATATATTCAAGCTTTCAGCACCATGATTTTATTGATTTGAAGCACTGGGAGTAGAATAGCATTTAAACACTGCTGGTTGCCAAGATTCAGACTCTAGTAATAAAGTCTGCTGTGTTGACTTGCTTCTTACCTTCCTTTTCTGAATTTTCATTTTGCCTATTCAATATTAGTATTATAAGCTTGTAACTTTTGCTATCCTAAGGTTGAGATCTGCACAAATCACTGGATACTGAATTGTCAATGGTATTTTGTCCGTCTAGAGCATTGATTAACAATCTCTCACAGACAGGTTTCACAAACTGGTAGGTTTGACACAACAATGTTTGCAGTTACCACATGGCCAGCAGACTTCAAATAAGATCAGAGCCTCATTCTTGTACATGACATGTACATCACTAAGGATATTAAAATATGAGCAAACAAAAACTCGAGAAGGAAAGAAATACTATCCCTATTTTACAAATATGGAACTGAGCAAGATAAAAACAGTTTGTTGAAGACTGCCTGATCTTCAAGAACCTGTGAGCGAGTCCTTGATCAGCTCTGAGAAAGAGAATAAATACTATTACTCTGTCAGAAACAGTGAGCCAGTCTGTTCTCTAAATCACCTGGAGCTCAGCCTTCTTCCCACTGTAGCTGTAATTGTGCTTTTCAGATATTGCAGTAATCTATTGCAAACTTAAATTTCTGCTTTTAAATTCTTTTAAGGCATGCAACTATGCACGTGATTGCTTGCTACCAGTACTCTCTATGGTCAGTTTAGTTTCTGTGGGATGAAATTTCTGTACAACTGTAAAAGTCATAAGCCTCCAGATTGTCTTCAAAATCTGTGTTTAAAAACAAGCTCTTTGGCTCTGTGACAACAGGGAAACAGATGACACTTCTTTTCACAAGCTACAGAAAACCCCAGTATCTTGTCCCAAATTACCTCTCAAAACATGTTTTACTTATGCTTGGCGGAGACAAGAATGCTTTTGGGTACTATAAAAATAAATGTACCCATGGGACACAGGTTCCTGGGGGTCAGCACAACAATTTTCATGGAACATATCCATGCAGGAATGACTTGCATATAGCATTCCACAACACAATGACAGAAAGCTGTTGCATATGAAAGAAGAGGAAATGGCACAGATGCCTCTCACACTCCCATAATAATAATTTTTTTTTTTTTTTTTTTTTTTTTTACTGTAAACTCATTTACGTTCAGTTTTGTAAGGTGGGCATCTTTGTCGGCATCTAGCTCCTCCTTAACATAGTGATATCACACCAGTTTTTCCACAAGATGTTGCAAGAAATCTTCAGATTTTTCAATATTCAAAATATTACAATATGCTAACAGTACATATTAAAACAACAGGACTTAAATATCGAAATGCATTACTGTACCTGACATATTCTAATTGCTTGGTCCAGCACTGTCTTTGTATCAGTTGCATAATCTGGACAAGGCAACATGGCATGACTGAAGTGGGCCTGCAGCAGGAGGTGTGTTTTTGTGTGTGAGCTGTCAAATGAATGAGGATTGACTTCAATTGGAAGATGTTTTGCAAGTTCACTGTTCATTTGGTCTTCATTGTGTCTCACAGGCAGATCTGTGTACTCATCAGCATTCTGAAAAAAAAAGTATAAAATATATTTAAGCACTGTAATTAGCTTCAGAATAATTATTTTTCTTTTCTGAGGCATTAAAACTTTATGTATCTAATTTACTACAGTTAGATTTCATTGCTGAAATAGCAGCATTTTAATATTTAGATAGCCTACTTATCAAAATCAGGTGTTTGTGGGAAAACAGTAGCTACTGAAATATTCAAAAATATTCACTCAAGTATAGGGTTTTAAAAGCTTTTTTACATTGATTTTTCCATTAGAGAAGAAAATAAAAGTAGTGAAATAAATACATTCAGTATATACTCAGTATTTGAGATGACCTTCTACAGATATCCTACCCTTGTTGGCTCACAAAAACATAGTAAAGTCAGCTATAAAGAAGTCAGTAACTCACGTTTTCATTTTTCACAGTTTGTATTTTTCTTTCTGTAATAAACACTCCATAGGTTTGAAACAGCTCTGGTTTGTATTTTATATTGATTTTAAAATGTATGTTCTTTATTTTGAGAATCAGTATCTAAGCAACAGTTGACCAGTGATCACAGCAAACAGCAAAATTGTTAAGTAGGTGCTGAAAATTATCTTCTCTGATCCAGAATGGGACTACTACCACTCATATCAAAATGTGAACTGCCTCAGAATTCTCTCACTGTTGCAGAAAGGAACTGCGCACTAATAGGTAATCTTCGTGGTTATCACCAGCAGCATGCTTGAGATTGAGGGGAACAAGTCTGTCTGTCTGCACAGCCAGAGCAGTAATTCAGTCTCCTACTGGGGAGATCCACTGTCCCTGAAAGAAAGAACATTCAACAGAAGCATCCTAAGAACTGTAATTTAGTCTGCCATCTATTCTATGAAAATTGGCAATGTTCTCCTCCACAAAATCATCCTGTATCTATGCATACATATTGTTTGGAATGAGAACGATCTTTCTAAAATAGAAAACTTGCAAGTAAAGTAAGAGCTTTATAATATGTGGTATCTTTTCCATTTGTAATTTAAATGAATATATTTCTTTTACCACAAAACAAAAAGTCTTTTTGGGTAGCTTGAAGGACAATGTCTTCCGAACTGTGGGTTACTGAAGAGACCATTAAATTAAAGTATTCAAGGTTTTATATTCCTCTTAAGCTACAGATTCAATCTTTAACCAGACATCCTGAAAATCCATATTAATTAAATATCTACAAAGGTAACCAATGCAGAAAGAAGCAAAGAAAAACTGCAATTTTAGAACACCTAACAGAACTACCTAACTGAATTGCAGAGTACGCTATCCACTCATTAATGTCCTAACAGAGAGTTTTCTTGACAATTTCTTAAAAAAAGAGAAGTTATATGGCTGTTTTTCACCCTCCCCTCCCCTCAAAAACTGACAGTACAAAGATTATCGCTTTATTTTAACTACACAATGAATCTATACCTAAACTGTGATATAAGTGTAAAAGGAAAGACTGACATTAGACAATTTAAGATTTGGAAAGGAAATCAGAATACCATTAATTTATCTCAACTGCAGATTAAAAGTGAAGACTGTCTAAAGACAACTGCTGCTTAATCCTAGATGTCTCTGCTAGATCTCTTGTGAAAACTGTGGTCATTTATTCTCTGAACCGAAGGTCACAATCTTTTTAAGCCCTATAGAAGGTTGCACGTTTGCTTTACTCTTTTTATTTGACTTGCTTCTCCTTCAAAGATATTTTAAAGAATATTTACCAAGGAGATTTTTTACTTAGTTTTGCTTTGCAGTTTAAAGTAGCAGAAAGAAGAAGGATCAGCCAAGTCGCTCCAGACCAACTGGTACTCCTGAAAACACGTTTTCACTAATTCTTCCCCAGCACATGTTTTATTTACCTCCAAAACACTCCTCTTATTTTAAACAACTTGCCTACTTAATTTCCTGTTTGTGATCACAGACTGTAAGTAAGTGAGGTTCATTTTCTTATCTGCATCATGTAGGTAATTAAAGGAAATTGAGAATGGGTAGTGAAGCTTTTATACAACTGAGAATGAAGCTGAATGGAGGGCACTGAGGTCAGCAGAGTCCATTATATTTTTATGTGAGAGGCCAGTATGTCTGCCCTGTCCTTGTTTGCTTAGTGTAGGCTGGACAGACTACTAACTGCAAATCTGTTTCTCTGATTTGCCCAGCTGTCCTTGAATAAAGACATCTTCCATTGCAAAATGTTAAATGACAGTGATTGACAACTCTGTGATGAACTCTGCTCGTAACCCCCTGCTACTGTTTTCAGGTTGCACAAGAAAAGACAGAATAAAGAAACATCCTTTGTAATCACCTCAAATGGGACCTGCTGTTCACTCAATATTTTTTCATTTTAGTTTTCCTTTTCATTATGAATCCCAATCTGTTCGGCAAAGCCTGTAAACTCAACTATTCCACACAACATAGAACATATATTATTTTAGTACACTGCATCTGAATGCTGTTTTTTTCCACAGATAAGGAAACAGATCAAACTGCATATCAACCATTAATCGTACTTCTGAAGTAAAGAAATTTAACACAATCTTAACAGTTAAACCACAAAGCACTGCTGTGCATTTTTCACTTTCCCTTTTTCTTCTGTTAATGAGGGCTATTGCAACCCATGTACTAATGATATGTTTACAAACACCGACAGAATGAAGCATAACTTGTTGGGGGATACCAAGAGGTAACTAGGAATTTTATGTATGAGTTCTGCAACCAAGCATTTGGCAGTTGTGTCACAACTCTCTCTCTCTTTTCTATGGGTCTGTGATGGACTTTCCCAATAATATCTGCTTTTGGACATTAGAGGCTGCTGTACCATTTTGAGGGTGTCAGAGTTATCTCAAACCTACACACTTCATCCTGTATACAACACAGGGCTGTATGAGAAACAGTGACTTGCTTTTCCAGTGAGAAATGTCACACATACACCTGCATAAACTTGACAGGTACATTTCACAAGGCCAAACGCTATTCTGATAACTGAATTCTGGTTCCTGCATAACATCAGCCACAGAATCCTTAAGAGTCCTGTCTGGATCATGCAACATCGTGCTCCAAATATGCAGCTTATCATCAGCCTTTTTTTTTGAATTATATTTATTAAAACTAAACAACTCATTTTAAAATACATGTTCTGGAGTTTTTATTTTAATGTTTTTGGCTACAGCTTTCAGACATTTAGTATTTTTATTCCTCCTTCTTGGAGATTAAAGAGTCTACTCTCGAATTTCTGTTCTCTGTGTTTGTATGGGCTATTGACATGCCTTAACTTTCCCTGACACCTACTGTCAGTTCTGAATGGTTCAGGGTCTCACATTCAGCTGATTATCAACACAATTACAAAAAAACTGAAACAGAATGTTTATTTCAAACCAATTTCCCAAGTGATCCAGACTTCAGTGTACTAATGAGCTAGTCAGGCTTGTTTCAATGTCCGTTTAATAAAAATGTTTCTTTCTCTCAACTTCAGATCTGAGTCTGCAAGAAGAGTGACCAAATCACGCCCTGATCCTTAGAATGTGTACAAATAACTAGGAGGCATTTGAGGAGTCCCACTGAACTGAAATGCAATTAATGTACCCAACATGGTGACTACTATGCTTCACAGTGTCCATAGGGTTAGAAAAGATCAGAATCTCCTTCTGCCCTCAAATATATATAAGCTTGGCTGAAATTACTGATTTACAGTGAAAACTGAACTCTGCTTATACCTCACACAAACCTTCTGAAATACTTTAAACCTCAAGTAACTACCTTTTCTCACTTGTCTGTAAGAGAGGACACTTGTCAAGAATAGACAGAAATGAGACCAAGGTGAGTAACTAAACTCGAATATTTTACGTTCAGCTCAGTCATGGGAACAGTAAAACTTATAAAGTTAATGAGTTCTAGACTTTAAAGAGTAGTTGATTAATTTGTAACAATGAGGGTCTAAACCAAACCAAAAATAGTTTCTCACATTCCAGAGCTGAACCAGTAGTCTTTTCTTTAGCGATGCTGTATTGGAAACTACCTGGAAATTGACTGACTGTATGTATGTTCCTTTTCTTTGTATTGATACAGTGAATTCAAACACACCATGCTTTGAACTTTAGAAACCTGCAATGTTATTTTGCTCTGTTTTAAGTTTCTGGTGCAGGGAGAGGAGAAGGAGACAAGGGAAAAGCATTCTTAGAAAAGATAACAGCAAAACAAACAGTCGCTAAGCTAAAGCGTTCAAAAGTCAGTGCTTGTAGTAAACTACTATTAGAAGTAACTACCAGAATAGCAAAAAAAAAAAAAAGAGAAAAGATGAGAACCATTTTCAGTTAATATAGTAAATGCATCTTCTTTATCTGAGCATTGGTTTAAATTACACAAACTCCTGGTAGTCCGAGTACAAGCTGAAGGACTGCATAAATCATGTGATCACAGGCAGAATTATAAGAATAAAAAATGAGCTGGAATAAATGCAGGATTTCTTTAACGGCTATTCCACATAATATTAAAAATATTTTATGCAGTACATTTTAGTTTTCTGTTATCAGAATTTCAAAGGTAGGCCAATATGCTATTAATTTTTCCAAGTGAAAAAACCCCACATTTTGATCTATAAATTATCATACAGAAAAATATAATCTCAGCAATATTATTATTACAAAATCAGTTTTTGTCTTTCGTTCCACTGCTCCACTGTAGAAAGTGTTGCAGAGTATTCCAAGTGCTGCAGCGTATAGAAAGTAGCAGGACTTAAATCTTTAAAGCAGTCTATAATGGTCCTCATTTGGGTAATACCTGTGTTCCCATTAGTGTAGTAAAGTAGCATGGTCAAATTGGATGGAAGAAAAAGAAAACAAAACAGAACAGCTCTGATTTTGTGAATAGTTATGTAACTGGACAATAATGTCTTATAATAGATTCATAAATAAAAACATTGAGCATACCTGACCTACTGTATTTACAAATGTTTGAAATTATTGCTGTTTTGTTGAGAGAAAGATACACATATCCATTCATCTGCTGAAAGAAGTCTGATTTGACTCTATGTTAACTGTATTAATAAAGGAAAAGAAGAATTGCCTGACACAAAATTCCCAAATTAACCTTCCTTTGCTCATTATCTTCCTAAGACGGTAGTGACACACCATAATGATGATTGTATGTATTATTACCAATATATTTATACTATATTTTACTTTATGTTTTCAAGTGCGGGTTTGGTTTGGTTTACAAGGGAAGATATGAAATTTACACAGAAGTATCCTGGCAAGCAGCTGAAACTCAGTCAAGCATAGATTTACACTCAAAAAATAAATGTGCGGAAACATTCTTTAAAAAAAAAAAAAAAAAAAGGAAAAAAAGAAAGAAGTTCAGACTGACTATATGCTTAAAAGCTGTTTTTCAGCTCACTCCAAAACTGAAGTGGATCGAAAAACAGACTGGGTGTAGTACTTGCTAGAACAAGTACTTGCTAGAACACTACTCTGAAAAGTAATCTGTTAGTGATTCCACTGGAAGCTCCTATTTTAAAGAGTTTATTGGTAGACCATAAATGTATATGCTTTGGTGTCACTTTTATGGGAAATAATTCAAACTTCCAAAGTTTAAAAGGGTTTCTTTTTTATTTTTTCTTTTTTTGGTTTTGGTTTGTTTTTTGTTTCACTCTTGAATACAAAAGGTCTTGAACAACATCCCTGTAAAAGACAGTAATAAATGTGTATTAGTAGTTATGGGTTTTAAGAACAAATGTTATGCATGTTTGCAGGTTCCATATGATAGACCAAAAGAAAAAAAGTCATTTCTATCAGCTTATCAAAGTCATTATGTTACACACTGGTATTTGGACTGCAAGGACTCTTTTAGACAGCAGACACTTGCTCAAACTTTGCAGAAGTGACACTGCAGACGTCGGGGCAGCCTAGCAGGCTGTGCTAAGAACCAGAACTGGCTGAAGTTTTGTAGTGATCCTGAATGGTGGCAAACACGATGCAAAAGAAGTAAAAAAGAAATTGGCAGGCAAGATTGAAGGAAAGATGTTTACTGTGAGATAGTGTAATTTGTCACAGAGACCACTTCTAAACATGCTCCAAGCTTTCATATACCACGTAACATCTCTCCCTGTCAGCCGTGTGCCTGTGGCAGCGCAGTCGAAGAGCATCCAGCACATCAGAGCCAACCCTGCAGCCTCTTTCCCATGGGGGCTTTCCCAGCCCTTCCCACCAGTGTCGGGGGCTGACAGGGATGAAAGGCAGAAAGCACAGCCCTGTGCCAGCCCTGCAGGGCACACAGCAGTCGTGGTGGCTCTCCCTGGGCAGCAGCAGGCCCACGCTGTGGAGAAGGGGCTTCTCTTTGGCACTAGGTCTCCCAGCGGGGCCTCTGCCTGTGGAACTCTCCTCTCCAGCCTGGGTAACAGGAAAATGACCTTGTCACTTCCCCGGTACTTTGCTGGAGCACTCTCTGCTTTTGGAAAAATGACAGGAGGAAAACAAACATATGCATAGAATGGAGAGCAATATCCTAGGGATAAAGGCTGCTCAGTGTCTTTTGAAACAAATACTAACTTTTAAGTTTTTACTTATTATTCCATTAGTGGTTAATAGATTTTGACAGATAAAAGATGTGTGTCAGAAAAAAAATAGTATTCAAATGATAAAGATAACCCAATTAACTACGTAGGAGGAAAACACTGAGGCTGGCATACTGTGGACTCTGCCTGTAGTTTCAAGACTTACCAGAAGGCATGGAAATTTCCAGCTGAGCATAAGAAGTTGAAGAGATAAAGTTGTAAAACCCATCAACATGCAATTATGTAAAAAAGTAAATCTAATATTAAAAAAAATATATATATGTTTCAGGTGGGTGCATTTCAGCAGTGGGATCTACAAACTTAGTTTATAAGAACATATGGGTTAAAAGTGCTTACAATTCCTACACACTTCTTACATCAGCGATCAGAGAAATATATAATTGTCTTCAGACTTCTCACTTCAAACAGACAAATGCTTCATATTTTTTGAAATAACTGCATCTGATGAACACCACAAATTTTACAATTACAGACATCATAAAAGGCACAAGCCAGGGCAATGAAACAGTTGAGTGATCACTTAAAAACACCCTGAAGGGTTTAGATTTCACAAGTTCACCTCTTACTTAAAACATCCAAACTACAAACTACTGATGACATTCCTGATGACCAGAGGTCAGGAGTTTGAAAGACCTTTGCCACTGTGCACAGAGCAATAGGAGGTCAGCAATATTAGCTACCAGTAGCAGGGAGTGACCGGGCAGATTGAGAAACTTCTGAAGTACAAAGTTAAATCACAGACCTCTGCTTCAGCATGGAGTTGCTAAAAGAAAACGTGATGCTAGCACACATGAGAGAGAGAATTGTGGGAAATAACGATAATTTGATGTGGAAAAAAAGTGTTCTTAGCACTTCTGTAATAATCTGACAGGTTTTTTTCTGAAGTTTTCTAAACGTATCAGAGAAGCTAAGTTTCAGTGTACAAGAAAACACAGTAATAGATAATAAAATCAATGTTGTTGATTTACCAAACAGTAAAAAGATATAGAACCATTTTGTTTCAGAATCATTTCCGTTTTCAACTGTGTAGTTTACTAAAACATATTAAAACAAGGAATGAATTCATGATTTTCAGTAAGCCTTAACTCTCAAAATTCATATTTCATAAAGTTTATGATCACAATCATAATTCAGAACTACTTTTTTGGCCAATCCTAATAAAAACCATTCTTACAATACATTCATTATTCCCCCAAATGTGTAGGTGCTTTCACAGAATTAAGCCTGCATCGTTCATAAAGACTGCTTTAGTTCACTCTAAGGTTTTTAAGTCAGTAAGCCTGCAACACTTGCACTATTTAGGAAAAAAAAAATGCAAAAGAAGAGTAAAGGAGGACAAAAATAAGAGGAAACATCTGAAACTGATATGGCATACACATTATTCACCTAGAATAAGTTACTTTGACCATAGCAAATAAATATAAATTGAAAGGTATAAATTCCATTTATGAAGTGAATTATAGTGATGTGAGAGAATTATTACATTTTATCACTGGAAATTGTGTATTTGAGATTTTCAGCCCTCCAAGATGCCTGACTTTTCCTATTACTTTTCATGAGAATGCTTTGAACCTGCACATTCTGAATGCATTAGGATCATCCTGTTTTTTTTTTTTTTTTTTAATCTTAATATCTAGATAGTACAGTGACCCACAACTTTCTTCCCCTGTAATCTTAAGTCATATTATGTGAAAGATTTAAAAACAACTGGTTTTGGCTGTATTGACATTTCTGCAGTAATACTGCTTTTCAGTACATGAACTCGGTAATGTATTAACACAAAAATGGGAAAATCTCTCTGACTATATTCAAAAGTCTGATTGTCATGAGAAATCTATTTCAGTTCCATTTGGATGTTTGTCCATATATTGAAGCTGAGTTTGGCTGAATTAGCTGGCACAAATGCTGATTGAGATGATGATAGCAATAAAAATTCTAATAACAAATCTTGGCTTGCAACTTTCCCCGGGAAAGTGATCAGTCATTTTCCATCTTCGGCTTTGATCCTCCACTGGGATCTTCCACTGCAGAGCCTAGACCCAGGGAAGAAGTTAACAGAGCTCTGCATTAAGTTAATGCAACTCCACATGGAGACAGGAATAAGCGCTACTAATTCTTAATATGTGAAATGGAAGCCATACATACTGTATACGTTAATGGCAAGCTGTAAAAGCTCTGTGTGTTGAAAACCAGATTTCAGATCTGCTGACCTGTGGCAGCTCCCCTAGTGGGGAGCCACAAATGCACACTGCTGCATTTTCGTACTGGATTACATTCCGGATCTGGACTACTATGTGATAAGAGACAAAAGGGAATAGAAAGTTCACAGGCATGAATACCTGTCAACATGTGGTGAAATGACTAGTGGCCTCTGCTCAAGAGAGGCTCAAGCCCAGAATAATAGAAGAACAATATGAACTGGAGGAAATACATGGGAAACTTGGAAGATGCCTACATGCACGATGTCTTTTCAGCAAGCCAATGCTACTGGTTTCTGAGCAGTGAAAATTTTAAATGAAAATAATTTAATATAATAGTAAAAAAAACACAACTCTAAGAGGAAGTGACAGTTGCTGTGAGTAAATTTTAATAAGGGTAGTTCCCTGCTGATAAAAACTGGCTCATCTCCACTCATTTCAGTGGAACTGCGTGGATAAACATTGCTTGAAAATCTGACCCCGTATTTTGAAGAACTCAAGAGCTACAAGGTACTGTGGAGACAGAAGATGATAATTACAGGGGTGCGGAAGAAGGACAATCACTAAGAAAACAACAACAAAAAGACAAGAGTAAAAGGAAAAATATTAAAAATCTACAGAACATATAGACAATCTGCCAGTATTTTGGTGTGCTTGATTTGAGGACGTTCTACCGATATTTGTCAGGAATGACTAGAGTTTGGATAAAGTGAATAACATGTTGAAAATGGCCTTGCACCACACACGACCTTAACAGAACATTCCTTGACCCGAATGGGATGTACCATGCGTTCCTCTGGCAGATATAACCCTTTCGGGATGGCAAGTGGTAATTTTTCTTGATGACATTCACTGCACAGAGATTTGTGAGAAAACTGCAAACTCAGTTTACCTACACACTCACACTACACTGTCAGTTCTACCTGTAAATACAGACCTTCACCTGAAGTACATTGTTAAAGCTGTATTTACAAAAAATATATGGAAAGATAAGAGATGATTAAGAGAGTTGTGCATACTTTGCCTCTGGTGTAAAGTTTTGGGAACTTCTTTCTAAAGACAAAGAAAACTGAGATTTTTCAGTACCAGATGTCTTGGAAGATCCCATTTGGGTTTGAGCTACTTAAATTTGCAATCATGTATTTATACATCTAACAGAGCTTCTGTTTCCCCTAGAATCTGAAAATTAACTAGCTTTGTAGCATCTTCCTTGATCTGCCACCCGTGCCCTGAGGATTAGAGACTCCACCTGAGCTTGTTTTACAAGCATAACAGAAAAAATTAATCTCTGCTGGCAGCGATCCCACTGGGATACTGATGAATAATGATATCCCTCTCTTGCTGCCCTCTCAGTCCACTAGAAAAGCCACTCTAACCCAGCAACGTGGAAACTGCTGAAACCATTCCAGCTGTGGATTAGCAGGCAGTCAAGCATCCATCTGTTCTGTGTGAATCAAGAGAAAGCAAACATGCATTCTTATAGCCGAAGAAGTATTCAAAATTAGCATCTTATATGACTGCATATAATAAATATTAAGACAGTCATATACAGAGGAAAAAATAATCTATTATCTATATCCCATGCTGTTTACATTTGCTTGCTGCATTAAGCAAATTATAAAAGTTTGAACTAATCTTATTAACCTACAGAATACTGTGCAATCAATGGTTTAATCTTTAAGACAAAATTTCTTAGTATTGTATGCATTAGTTGTGCTTACAAAATATTTTCTAAGTACATATGCATACACACTCTAAAAAATATAAGCAAATATGGTAACATGTGCCCTCACCTTGACTGGAAAAGGATTTGAGACCTGTTGCGACAGGGATTTTAGCCATTTTATCACCTTCTAAGGTGAGAGGAATGGTCTTGAGATATTTTCTTCCTGAAAACTAGCAGTTTGAATAATCTCTGTGGGCTTACTAGGATTTTCCACTGGAAAACAGAAAGGAAAGGGAGCAGGAAGTTGGGATGTGGGTAACCCAATCAAACTGGTGGCATCTTATTCGACTCTTCTATAGGAAACAGGGCAGTACTAGAATTTAAAAAAAAAAGTTGGATTTAAGCATCATCCCAGGTAAAATTACTTATAAACGTGCATAATTTCACAGTTTTCACTGCTAATAGTATAATAACAGGACACCAGATTGGGGAACAACAATGCATTTATAATATATCTTTTATTTACACATGAAAGCACTTAATCTTCTGGAAAGAAAAGCTACACAGGTGTAGAAAACTGTTCAACTGTTCTCTAGAAGCAAGCTGACTATGCTGTACCAAATTTACAAATATGTATATTGTTTTTTTCAAATGCTAAGAAAAGTTTCGGCATTTTAATAGCAAAACCTCTGCCATTTCTTCTAGCATTGTAGGGAACAAGAGCTGCTCAAGGAACTGTGAAATAAAGCACTCATAAATACTTGGCATTCCATATGATACCAATTTCTAATCTCTAGTAATACCTAACATCAAGATTTAAAACAAAATTCAACCTTCTGAAGCTAGTCAGGCCCCATCAGGAAAAAAAAAAAGAAAAGAAAAGAAGAGAATGAGACAAAGAAAGAATTTAAATGTAAATAGGGAAAATACAAGTGTCAGATACTTCATTAAGGACCGCTCAGTAATCCTCTTATGTCCTTTTTTCAAAAATACTAGCTAAAGGCACAATCTATACTGGATACCAATCCTGTATGATGTAATTATTTCATCCAAACCAATCCTTATCCTGAAGTTTCAGTTCCAATCAGAGAACCAGCCACAAAATGACATCCTCTTAACAGTTTTATAAGCCGGTGCACTAACTTCTTTGTTGACAGAGAAAAACATTTGTGAGCCTTTAAACAGCAGTCAGTAAGGCTGAGTTAGTGTCACTAAGTGCACTGATTTCTCTGAAAACAAATTCATTAGCAATATAATTGCAACTGCTGTAATTTATAGTACAACAGTGTAATTCTATTAAAAGCAAAGGCGGTAACTAGAGACCAGCAAAGACAAATGAACTACAGGCTGCAGGAGAAGCTAAATTTGTCTATCATACTTTAATTACAAATTGGGAAGCACAAAGTAGGCAGGACTTGCACGGACTTGCTAAAGGCACGCCGAGCTTGTAAGACAGCCTTTTGCAATACTTGGGACATGAGAGCCCGCTGTTGTTTACAACAGCAGCATGGCATGTTTTAAAGATGTTCAGCTTCACCTCAGGGAGGATGAGGCTTAGAATTTTAGTTTTGTTGCAACAAACACATTGTTTCAACAAACATACTGTATATTTGAAAGTAGAGTCTTGTGATGACTGCTGAAAAAACGTCAATTTTCAACTACTTGTATGAACACTTTGCAATGTATTGGCTGCATGTACACGATGAATAGTTTGAAACCTCAAACAATGATGATGGCTACTATTCTGACCTTAAGTAACGGAATCCCTAATTAAGTAAAAGACTCCTGTGATAAAATAAATAAATTGGTGTGTAGTTGAATTGTCTGCAACTTTAAGCAGTCAGCTAAACCAAGCTTGCTATCACTGAACCTGTACAGCAGCATAGAGACACCAATGGCAAGCACTGATTTGCCACAGATGGCAGCCAACGTTCACATTTGTAGTACAAGACCAGCAGAGGACTCCCAGTCTGCCCTAACAGATAAAAGCACAATAACTTCCTGGCTCAGCAAAATAGTAAATGGGAGTGTTTTGCTGCTATAGCTGCAACCATAAGCTCCTGAAAAAGGAATTTATTTCCCCATTTTTATGGCAAAAACAGCAGCTGTTTGAAACAGGGATGTAGTCTGAGCCTATCAGCTTTCACTATCAATAGCTACATACATTTCTACAAGTTCTTCTGTTGGATGCTGCACTGCAACAAAAACAAAAATAATAAGAAACTGAAGACTATTATTTCTAAGGTAACAGTTCTTGCCTTTCAGCCTGGTGGGAAATGCATGTCAGAAATCTTTAAGTTCAACTTTAAAATAGCTTTTAACTTGCCCGAGTATTGATTCAGTTTTTGAAACTGGCAAGTAATGACAGAAATTGAATAAATAAAATTAGAGGAGAAAGAAAGGAGATTTGTTAATCAGAAATTCATGCGTATTGGAGATGGGGAGGCTTTATACATTCTGGTTTTGAATGTAATTCTTTCTTATTGATGCCATAAAAATGAAAGACTTATGCCACGTTCAGTTAGCTGTCAGTGGTGGGGACTGTCATCTTGATTTACCAACCGATTGTGCTTTTCTGGGAAGGCGGGCAGCATACAATGCTTTCAAACTGAAAGTCGGACAATCATTTGAAAAGAGAAACATAAGAAGTGGTTGTGTTAGAAAAAATGACTATACTCAATTCCTACAGCAACATTCAAAACTGCTCCACCTACCGGGACTATCAAAGATGTTTGTACAAGATGTTTGGAATACAGTGGATACAGATAATGAAATTTAGATGGTATTAAAATTCACTATAGTATTTTGTTTAATGCTCATGAAACCAAACAATTTTCTAACTTGAACTATTTTCTTTAACACAGAGATACTCTCTAGATATTCTAAGAGGGAACTGAAGAACAAATGTTTTTAAATATTAAAACACAGGGAATATAGGTAGTATAAAAATTACGTACATGTTCCTGCAAATGCCTATGTTTAGAATTAAACTTATACAACTGAACAGTCCTAGGTAGAGTTTCATTGCGAAGAAAAGACTTAACGGCTAGAGGTAACAGTTTTCTCCTGTTATAAGAAGTCATGCCAAATGGCTGAGGGCCATTCCTAGTTGTATTGCGGCCGCAGCAATTGTGTTCATATCGTGGAGAATGCATGACATACGTGAAATCAAATATGTAAGTTCTTTAAAAGTTAGAACGCAAAACAATTGCTTTTCATTTGACATAAAGTTTGTGATGAAGTATTTCTATTTTTGCAATGAAATGCCATAAAAGATCAATGTAATAAATATAGTCTTGCTGTTCTTTTGTGCCTTGAAGAAATAAATCATTATAGCACCTTTATTACCTTCTCAATTAAACACATACGTAAACTAGAAAATTACTGACTTAGGAAGAGTGATCTGACTTTTTTTTCTGGAAAGGCTCACAATACAGAAAAAGTTTTATATAGCACATTTAAAAAATGCAAAATCAATGTCTCTGCCATGGCCTAAGTAGTACACAAAACAGTTTACATTAGCTTGCTTGGACAATTTTTTTGTAACTTACTAATTTTCATGGCATATAATTGCAAACCTGTTGCAACATGGTTTATCACTGAGTCAAAAACCTTTGTGCTAATTCATGAGAAACAACAGCTTAAAGACAGAATCCTTTTTAAGAGGTAAAATTCTTTTAGACAGAGTGTAAATATTCACAAATACCTGCATGTTTTGCTGATGTGCCAACACTGATGAACAGAAAATAAAGCTATAGTTTAGCTGAGTTACCTAGAAATCAAACAGTACAAATACTTAACAGGTAATGAAAGATGGATAAATTGTTAATAACTTCATTCTTTTTTTTTTTATCTATGTATCTAGGATGGAGAGTCTTTATTTCATGAACCTCCACCTTCGAGCTTCCAAATCTGCTACTTCAGCAATGTCACATTTTCTGAGCTTCAAAATACTAACAGAAGCCACTGTATTAAAACCAGTACAAACATCAGATAAAAATATAGGTATGGAGTATGTTGATACCTGACTTAGAAGCTCATGTTTATAACAAGGAAAGTAGGATTCATATGCCCCAATCACAACACAAATATCACACTGTTCTGTTCCTAAGCATCGCAGTTAGAAGGAAAATCGCCTGTTATAGTCGTCTCTTATAGTCTTACATGAAAGACATAACTATAGGAACAAAAAGACCAATCACTTCTGTCTTTTAGTTAGAATACAAAAACAGTAATGAAGAGCAACATGAGGATAGAAGAAGCACTGAAAGATGCTGCCCCTTCACTGCATGGTATGAGCAGATATGACAAAGTATTTACTTAGTACATAACAATACTGGCCAGATAATCAGATAAGAGTAGTAGCAAATCATGAAAAATTATGAAGGTCTAGCCAACATAGTTCTGATCCATCACCAAGACAGACTTCCTTTTCTCAAAGTACAACTAACTACATTTGATTTCAAAAAGATTTGTGATGACTACTGCTTTAGTACGGAAAATGACAAAAATAACTCCAAATTATCTGCCATTGTTCTTCACCTAGACCTTTGTTTCAATCTCTGCACCTAACATTTAGAAAAAGAGGAGACAGTTCTCAGGTATTGCAGGGAAATCCAGCCTGCCAGTAATAACTCATGAACGCTTTCTCTTCAATAACACTTAATTTGAGAGGTACCATAACTCAACTACTGCCTGAATCACAGCTAAGAAGGTTTGAAAGAAAACTCTATGGAAAAGCATCAAACATTTTTTCTCAAAAAATTACAGGCCCACTAACACAAGCTAGTTACGAGAGTAACCGAACCTGAACTTTGCCTGCAAACCCAAACAGGTTAAACGTCTCAAGTACAGAGTTACTGAGAGAAGAAGGGAAAGCATGAGGGAAGTGCATTTCATCTATCTGCATCATTTATTGCTGTATGATTCTAAAATGAGCCACTTTCCTGTTTATGTTACGGATAGATCAACCCCCAAGCCATAATAAAAAAAAAACGAAAATTTGAACTTGCAAAAAGCTGCTAGATGACCAAATGAAAAGATAAAATAAAGACATAAAAAAGAATGGATATTGGATTTGACTACTAAATGAAAACAAAGCTTGCCATCAAGTGACTTTTTTGAGAGATCCACTAGTAGTGGAAACAGAATGAGTCAAAACTATGTTTTTGCATGAGTAGCAAAGATTCAGTGAAAATTATTTGGTACATGATCCAGATTTCTGAATTCTCATTAGCATTACAGAATATCAATCTGAAATTTAAAATCCCTTAATCACACTCAGATTTAAAGCCCTTAACGTGATCACAAATTTCTGAATTACTGAATGCAATTTTACTTTCTTTCCTGGTTTTGTTTAAAACAAACTTTTGCTCCTTTTCAAGATAGACACTGACAATTCAGCAAAGAAATCCACAATATTTAAATTTTCTTTGTTACAGTTGGACACTTCTGTCTTCCTTATACACATCATAATAACTGGTTTGCAAGATTATGAGTATTGCCTTATGTCTTGTCTATGAAATCCAGCAATTGCATCTGATAATATTTTGGACAGTTACTTTTAAACAACACAGTCCAAAATTCAAAACTTTAAAACTGAGTGATCATCGGAATGATCACAATTATAACCATGTTTTGCAACAAGAAGCCTTTCCTACTATAACTACAGCTTTCAGTTCCAGCATCATTAAGAGATTCTTCAAATTACTTTTTAAATATCCTTTTCCCTCAGGATTTTCACTTATACCTAATTAGACTACTTACCCCATGCCATGTAATTCCCCATTGCCAAAAGTGCTAAATGCTTCAATAAGAAGGAGGAGGGCACCAGTGGAGCAAGGCAGATGTAATGTCATTGGTTAACAATAGAGGTGTGAAGCAACTGCCGTAATTATAAAACTCATTAATTCACAGTGTTTAGGGGAAAAGAAATCCTTGGCAATAACTCTGCTGAAATGGCAATTCTTTTCAGCACTACATCAGATTGAAAAAACTTTCAATTTACACCTTTAACAAGAACGAACAGTAATTCCAGTAGTAATTACAAAAATCAACATCTGCATAAAAAATAAGGAAAAACTGTCAGCTATAATGGCATCCAGCATTCACACATGCTTGTTATCTTTCAAATTGATACATTTGGCACATTTTGACCCCTAACTGATTTTACTTTTAGTCTCATTCATCTCAAGACTGTAAATGGACAATTCATAAGATTACTTTTCAAGGGGAAAAAAAAAATAGAATTAATAAATTCTACATTTTACAATCTCTGCCCAACACTAGAGTCTCAGGTTTTGTCTAGAACATTTGCTATTTTTCTTTGTGCTTCATGGATGTAAGCTGTTTACATGGATGAGAAGCCCTGACATAAGACAGACAGCACGAAGACCTGCTTGTATCATTCATCTTCCCTATGCTACCCATTAGCTTAGGCAGTGTCATGAAACATCCCTCCATCTCTGCTAATCCTATTCTCAAGTTTCCCTCTCCAAATCTGTCTGAAAAAAAATTACGAAGTTTCTAGGTGGAGAAAATTTTCTCTAGAGAGAAACATATTTTAAAGAGACAGCAGCTGGAGTAAAGCTCTTACCTTTAATACTGAATATTATATTATTGAACTTGTGTTCCCTGTGGGTATTTCTTTTTTAAATTTCAGCTATTTTACATACAGAATATATAGGAATCATGGTTGATTACTATTTTGAATTCAGCTGAATACACTGCATGTTTTTTCGTAGAACTTACAATGTTTTCTGACAACAGAAGAACAGATACTGCAGGGTCAGTGACAGCAACTCCTCTATTTAGGTTGTCTAACACTTTCCATTACAAAAGATTACTGTGGCCTTTATTTCTGAGCTGTAACACTCCAAATGTTTGCAGCAGGCGATTTAAATTTGTCAGGAAGAAAGTCTTTGTACTAGAGAAGTGGTGTTCCTAGTGTCATAAAATGCTGTGGGTTTTCTTTTTCTTTTTTCTTTCTTTTTTTCTTTTTTTTGTGATGCAAACTGTTGAATAGAACTATTTTTATTTTTCTGCTTGTATTTCTCCTCAGAAAAGTTTTGTCAGCGTGACAAAACAATAAATATACAAGTAACATACATAAATGGGACTCCTGACTTTGAGGTCATCATTTGGAAATCTGGATATTAAAGAATTTGGGCCGCTTACGTAATGTATATAATACAGCAGAGACTTTAATCATATATGGGGAGAAATATGTCACAGGTTTTCCTGGATAGAGTTCTAGTACTTCTTCTCTCCAAATACATGCGTGCACAAGTGGAATTATATCACCTTGAAATCGAACATTTTGTAATTACAAAAGTGTAAAGAGTTAAAAAGATGCAAAATCCAATTCTTTTATGATGACATGTAATACTATCATGCTGCACTGTACTCTGTATCTCTGGATTTGTACCCTGAGATCTTTTGCCTTGCATTGCATTTCTCTACTAAACAGTCACCAGACTAACCACATGAGCTGGCATTACTGGCATTATTACAGGGATTGTGAAGTGCCTGACAGAAGGAAAGGAAGGCATTTTACGTTATGGATCTTCCTCATATGTCCCCCAACTTGTTAAAGCTGCTGTATCTTCCAGCTTGCCCCTGTATCAAGTTATATATCTGGTACAGATACGGGATGATGATATGCAAGTATTGTTTTGGGATTTCAGTATTCTATCTAACTTAAAAAAAAAAAAAACAACAAAAAAACCAAACATCAGATTTGTATATATTCTGAAGATTATAAAGGGACAAAAGAGAAACAGCCATACAGAATACTTTTGATGTACTGATTCAACAAAGCACTTGAAACATCAAAAATGATTCAGTTATATTACTCAAAACAATGTCAACAAAAAAAAAGAAATTACAAATCAGAGAAGAAAGGCTTTTTTAAAATTTTGGGGTGTTTTTTCATACGCTTCTAAATGTCTTTAAGAGTCAGGAGTTACATATATTTAAATTAAGAAAATATTATCACTTACTGTCAGAATTAAGAGCAACTCTTCAACGCTGCTTTCAGGTTTCAGCTGATCTTTGAACATCCCAATTGTCGGATGCTTCAAATAGTAATAGGAGGCAATGCGGCCGTATGTCCGAGGTTCAATACTGCGGTTATCCTGTCAGGAGAGTAATCACACATACATATTTCTTACATCATTCAGTAAGTATAGGTTCCAAAAACCAGTAAGATATTTTAAGACTACTTTATAGGAAAGAACAGTAAAAATGGTTTGGCATCATAACTTAGCTGCCAACCTGATTAAGCTCAGTTTTCAGTGTAAGTCTTACAAATAGCTCTGAAGACGAACTCTAACACTTCAAATCAGAGCATGTATCCAATTGTTCCCAACTTCCAGGAGCAAGTATCTTTCCAAACCTTATAAGGCACATATTGGCCTTACCTCCCCAATTTCAATGCAGTAGGAACATTCCAAATCAAAGAGGGATTTCTCAACAAGGCTTGAGAGGTATTTATTCATAGTGTCATGGCTCACATCATCCAAGTTATAGTAACTAGAAAAATTAAAAACAGATGCATTACACAAATACTTCAGGCACACTGAAAATTTTAAACAATAACATCTTGTAGGAAATCTTACCAGGCTGCTCTAATACACACACACACTTGGAACAACAAATATGCAGATTAAACAATTGAACATGGAACTATTCCCTGATATAATCTAAGAAATTAATGATTCTTAAACGGTTTGTGTGAATAACCAAAATAATACTAACTAGCATGTACATATGGAAATATGGTAATTTACGTTTATTAATAGAGAGGCCGATGCAAACAGAACTGGACTGGCTACATTTTGTTAGTGAGAAAATTTTTCTGATTGCCTAAGTATATTTTCCTGACTGTATAAACTTGAAAACAAATAAGCAATACTAACACAAATACTTTAATTTCAAGAGAAAGGAAAAAAATCCACCAAGGAGAGCAAATGCTCTTATATCCTGGAACTTGGAAAATAAATACTAGCCATATAGTGACATCTCTTGAAAAAGTAATATTTGTTAATATTTGTTGCTGCATTTCTGTGTCATTTTATTGTCAAAATTAAAATTGTTAAATTACTAAACAGTATGGAATGAGATGTTTGTCCATGTCTATATTTCACACGTTCTTTTTTAGGAGCATGGGTAAACTATAAGTAGAAACAATGGTTCTTAGTTATCTGTATTAGGGAAAAAAGGTTTATGAAGTGTGTAATGTGTTACATTGCCAGTGTATAAGAAAGACATAGTTACTGAATTTTGCACTCCTTAACTGTAGAACTTAAGCTGTATTATAAGATTCTTACACAATTTAGCATAATTTCAGGGAGAGCTTTTACCTGGAAAACTGTAGATAAAAACGTAGTAAGATCTTGAGTACTTGATTCAATGAAGACACAAATTTAGAAAGTAACATTCAAATTCAATGAAAAGCTCAAAGAAAAACTGAGCATGCTTGAAAGTTTCAAAATTGTGAATTTAAGCAGTGCAAGTAAATTGTGCAATTTCAAAGCAGAAATCAAAAAATAAACCAATGATTTATTGGGTTATCAGAAAGCACAGTAAAAAGGTCATCCCTGCTCATTTGATTCTGTAAATTACTGTCACACACAAAGACTACTGAGATTGCTGCAAATATGAAAGATGTTCCTTTGTTCATACTGGCCGCTTTACCAAAACGTCCTACTGTTTCAACTGTTCACTCAGCATCCCCACTGGAAACAATGCCATATGCTGTAACGAAGATTAGGTTCTTTCAGTGCTATTTTGTGCAGGTGTACAACAGGCTGCATAACAGTGCCCCAAGATTCATTTCAGTTGATTTTACATAGTTACATCTACACCTGAGTTAGTCTTTTTAACTCTCTTTACTGCCAATGGAGAGAAACATGCACTTAGAGAATGCTATTCATCTGAACTATTTTAGATTTCTGTTTTAGGATGAGGTGAAATGTGATCAATGACTCAAAAAGGGAGTTTAGACAATCGGTTCAGTTGTTGATGCTATATTTGGGGTAGATGAATCCCATTCTTTGATTTAAGCTCTACTTCCTTCTGTGTAATGCTGCTGTTAGCAAATTTCAGAAGATTGAATTGTATTTTTAAGTACCACAAGCATGCTTCCATGACCGTTTTTTTTAAACATAATCTGATAAGCAGTATTATTTTCTTAAACAGTTTTTAACATTTCTTAATCCAATTTTGGAATAGCAATAGCATAACAAGTAAAAGAGCTGCATGCTAAACAGCAGCACAGTCACTTCTTCCAGGTGTTTTCCTTTGTTGTTAACTGTAAATTATGGGGTTAATTCTCTGAATGTTTACTTAAAATTGTATAAAGTTGGAGTAAAACACTACTACCACGAAAAAAATGATTGCAAATAATGAAGAGACAGTCAGTTACATTAGGCAGCAAAGTATCCTATTTGTCAGTGGAGTATTCAGCTCCACGGTGTTTTGTATCAGCTCACGTTGCGATGGTCTTAAATATTTTTATCACAGCTGTTGTCCAAAACATAACAAAAGAAAGAAGTAACTACACTGACTAAAAAGTTCTGTATCACAAACAGCCACCCATTACTGTCCTCATGCAAAGAAAACTTTTTTGCAGCAAAAGTACTCATTATTTTCAGCAATTTAATTTTCATGAAAGTCAGGAAATTTACTTAAGTAAAATAGTTATGACAGAAAAAGGTCATCTGCAGCTTCTGTCTGCCTGACATTTTCGCAATAAACATATTAGATTCTGTTTATTAGTCGAAATTACTTGGTATCATTTTGTTTACCTTCTGAAAATAATAAAAGAAAATTAACTACATATATTGTTTATGGATGTAAAATGGTTTTCTATTTTATACATCTAAACCACTAATGATTCATTAGTATTCTTCTCTAAATTGAATATAACACTACTTAAGTGAGTCTAATTAAGGCACTTTGTTGTCACGATATTCAGACTTCCACTGTATCATTTCAGCACAGTTATTTGCAGTATCACAACACTGATGATGAATACTGATAAAACAAAGGAAGAGATATGGGCAATACAACAAAATTATTTTTATTAAGACTGTAATTTAAGACACTAAATGAAGCAGATTTTATCTTGTACTCTAATTTTCAGTATTTCACACTGAAGACTTAATGATGGAATGCACTATAATACCTTTTAGAACTGCACGAATTTAAAATTTGCTGATTTTTGGTAAACTATTGTCTGCTTAGTACAAATAAGACAATGTAAAGAAAAATCTTAAATTATCTGTATTCTTGAGTGAAGTGGTACCAGTGTGTTTTAACTACTATCTATAATGGGGTAAAGATATTTTTGAGCACACCCACAGGAGCTTCTTGATCACTCAGCACATTTTCTCCTAATAAAAAGCAGAGCCATTCACCTAGAAAAGCTATGTTAAAATCATTAGCAGAAACAGTGGTATCATGTAGACATTAGACAGTATTTTGAATGCACAGGCATAAAAGCAAGTTGAATTTTTGATGTTGGTATGCTCCAAATATAAAAACTGCTTTGTATGTGAGTTCCTCTACGAAGCTATATTACCTAACTATTTAATTACAGATAAAGAATAAAAACAATGCAGTTTCATGCTCGCTGCATTGAATCATCTAGTCATTATTTTCCCTTTGCTATAAACAGACAGCCTACCTTTTTATCAGCACACCATTTCATTTATTTCACAGTGAAGCCCAGTTTCACAATAATTGACTTGTCAGAAGCTCTAATTTATGAGGCTGGGCTCTGTAAGCCTTCTTCTATATTGGACTCAACCTGCACACAAGCAGGGTTGAATATTTACAATGCTGTTAACAGGTGCTGAGTTGTTTAATGATTCTAATAGCCAGAAGCGTACTGAGAAAGCCAGCGGGATCACAATTACAGGCTGTTTGAACACAACAATTACTCGTCCCCTGAGAGGTGTGAAAGTCAAAGGCAGTTTTATCCTAACAGCATCTAGCACATGGGCTAGACAGGCTAACTTCCATTAGTAGTCCATTGGGAAAAAGCAATAACAAACCCCTAGGTAACATAAAAATTTACAAAGTATGTAAAATTAAAACAAAAAAAAACCTGAATGAACTTTTTATTGTCTTTTAAAAAAATGTATTTAAAAATTCCAAGCCTTGTAAAGCTTAGTAAGAACAACAAACCATGAAACAGAAACTTATTCGTCTAATCTAAGGAAGTGTGGAATTTCATCAGCTGAAAAAGATAGAGAGATGTGCAGGAACATAAAATGTAGATGAAGTTACAAAAAACATTTAGGATTTAATGTGAATGGTGGCAATCATTTCCTGTTTAGCTTATGTAAACCTGACCTGAGATCTCTCTGGGAAATTTTTCATCAGCCTTGAAATGGTCCTGCTATAACTGTCAATGCTGTGAAGTCATTTGTTACAGCACCATGTTTTTTATGTTCAGATTATACCGTAGCAATAGTGACAGACATAATGAAAATCAGTGGCAGAGTCAGCCAAAAATATTAAAAAAAGAAACTTGCTGGCTATTTGAAACAAATGCATGAAAGACAGCAATCATTTGGCTGCAAGAAACACAGAAAGACTGTGCTTTCTGATATCTTACAGTCTTGAAAGAAGAATTTTGTTATGAATAAGCACAGGAGAAGCACAGATAGTTATTTTCTAACAGAAGCTACACGTCTCATAGTGTCTAGTATGAATTTATCTTGTACCTCCGAGATACTGATAACATCCTGGCAGTGTTGAGCGGAGCCGAGAACATAACTCACTTCCGCATTCCTCTGCCAGTGAAATAGTTAAGGGGGGCATAAGGAGCTGGGAACTGGGAGGGGACAGGACCAGGGCAGCTGACCCAAATTGGCCAAGGAGCTATTCCATCCCATAT
>WBMW01000546.1:228815-290146 GCA_013396635.1 Penelope pileata | reverse complement strand
ATAAATGCTATTTACTAAAATAGTAAAGAGAGCAAAAGAAATAACAGTACATATATATATATATATACAAAGAGGATACGCAGAGCAAGGGCTCACAGCCACTGGTGACCCTTCCTCCCGGCTAGCCCCTTCCGTAACGAACGGAACCCGGAAAAACCACCAACCAATCACATGATGTTATATGGGATGGAATAGCTCCTTGGCCAATTTGGGTCAGCTGCCCTGGTCCTGTCCCCTCCCAGTTCCCAGCTCCTTATGCCCCCCTTAACTATTTCACTGGCAGAGGAATGCGGAAGTGAGTTATGTTCTCGGCTCCGCTCAACACTGCCAGGATGTTATCAGTATCTCGGAGGTACAAGATAAATTCATACTAGACACTATGAGACGTGTAGCTTCTGTTAGAAAGTAGGACATACAGATAGTTATTTTCACAAAAATCTTTTCTGTAGTTACTGTGTTTACTCTCATAAGCTAGTGGCCTTTGGTGGCTGTGACCTCTAAAACGGCACCACGCAAATGGCACTGAGTATATAGCAGAACTGATGGACTTTAATTGGCATGTGACAACGTACCAACTCACTTCTGTTGTTAAGGCATCACTGACTTGCTCTGCAGTCTGGGAATGGCTTGCTAAAATGCACTACCGCATGCACAAATACTACAGCCAGTAATCTCTAGCTGTATTTTACTTTTACACATTATTTTCTTGCATTCATATATTTGCTTATGCCAAGTATGAGGAATACTTTGACAGAGACTCTGTTGTCTTTAATTAGCTTTTAGTATTTAATTGGGATTATCTCTGGCATGAGGCACCATCACATCAGTGCTTCCAATGAAAATATTTACAAGAAGAGTTACCTTCTAAAAGGCATTTGTAAAATAAGAAACTGGAGGTACCAGGCACATGTAAATTTGTTTATATATTGATTGAGCATTTCTTTCTTCTATGACATGCTCCAACACATAATTTGTCCGGAAAAACAATTACATGAATTTGCTTTCAAAATGGGGAGATGCAGAGTCCCGAGCCTTGTGTTCTCACAAAAAGACCAGGGCAGACTGGGTAACAGGAGGTAATTCCTATTATAGATACCTAGCAGTCTGGGGCTTCCCAGTCTGAGAGAATCAGAAGAACTTCATTTGCATGAACAGTTTGGTAAAAGCATACCATGAACTACATTCCTGTAGTTTTCACATCACTGTGAACCTAATTATTTAAAAGAACAAGCTCTTGTTATGAAGTCCATAATAATGCTTATAGCTGTGTTATTTATGAAGGGAAGTACATATACATACACACAGGTCTAAGTGCTACTGTGAAAGAGAGAATCCATCCTGAGAAACATCAGTTTACCAACTCCAAATATGGATATGAGTAACTATTGCAATACAATAGACATTGACCTTCTTATCTTCTGTTCTTAGTAACAATTGCTAAACTTTTCCGTTTTATCTCTTTGTCTTAGCTTAACTTCCTTCAATAATCCACCTTCTAATACAATTCCAAACAAGTCCTAAAAGTCTGTGATTTTGTCAGTGAATTCTGTACATATTATTCTGCCCTGACTGGCTGATAGAAACTGTCACTTTGATTCCAGAAACTATCATGGAGCAATGTCAATCATCATTTTTATTCTGCTGTTTCATTTATACGAAGATAGCTTCAAAAGTTATGTCTCCTATTTTATTTGGTTGGCCCACAACATCAGAGGCGAATGTTGGTGGTACGGCAGTAGAGGTCGAACCTTCTCACCAATATTCCATTATATTTTGTTGCCGTGCAACAGATGGCAGCAGAGGGGCAGTCTGACAAAATGGTGTCTGACATGGAAGTGTGTATGAAGCAAAGGGGTGTCACTGAGTTCCTTCATGTGGAAAAAATGGCACCCATTGACATTCATCAATGCTTGCTGAACGTTTGTAGAGACCAAATAGTGGATGTGAGCACAGTGAGGTGGTGGGTGGTGCACTTAAGCAGCGGCAATAGAACTGTGGAAGACAAGCCACATTCCAGATGGCCATGCACAGCTGTCACACCATGAAATGAAGAGTGTCTCAATCAGCTCATCCACATTAATCATTGGGTTATGACCTGGGAACTGTGTATGAAGCTGAATATCGGATTCAATGCGTTGGAAATGATTGTGGCAACATTGGAATATCACCAAGTTTGTGCCACGTGGATCTCACCTGTCCTGTGTGAATGCTCACACAAGACCAGAAAAAACACTGCATGCAAGTTTGTCAGAACCTATGGAACCAACATGAGGCTGAAGGTGACAGTTTCCTGGATTGCATCATTACAAATGATGAGATGTGTTGTCACCACTACAAGCCGGAATCAAAATGGCAGTCCATGGAGTGGCAACACATGAATTCTGCCATCAAAGAAAAAGTTCAAGATGTAGCTCGCAGTGGGCAAAGTGATGTGCGCTGTCTTTTGGGACAGGAAAGGGGAGATCCTTCTGGATTTCCTGGAATCTGGACAAACCATCAATTCTGACTGCTACATCATGACGCTGACTAAGCTGAAGGCTCGANAGCAGTACACGTGCCGGGGGGGGGGGGGGCATTACTTTCGGAACGACCAATGTATTAGACAAGCTCAGCTAATTGTATCAAGAAAAGAAAATTTGAAGTAAAATCTAAATGTATGACTAGTGATAAGAACATCAGTCTGAGAAAATTTCATTTAATTGTAGTTTATGCTACATCACTCTTCAGTAATAAAAGATCAAGATGAAAAAACATTGTCACAATATTTTTTTCATATTGTCAAAAGGAATTTACTCAGGAAATTAATTTTACAAGTGTGTACGTATACATACACACACATACAGTTATAAATACATAAAACCCCACAGTGATAAAATGTATATTCCCAGAACATCTAAAAATTAACATTCCAGATGAAAGCTGATTCTGCTCAGCTTTACCTACGTTGTATATTTCTATTTCTCTTTTACTACATATGTATCTGGAAAATATAACATGATTTACAGAAAACGTTTCCCATAGCAATTTCTCTTTTGTAGAAAGTTGCAGATTATAATCTTTTATAAGGGCAAAAGACAAACAGTCAAGGAATTCCAGCCAAAGAAAGGAGATCTGCCTAAGTCTTCAGTCTGCTAGCTATGACTGATGAGCCCCTCAAACAGCCCCTTTCAAAGAACAGGGCACTTAGGTGATCCGTTTTTAAACATGATCTTGACTAAGGAGGGAAAATAAAGGCTTACAGTTGTATGTGGAGAGAAGGACATGACTGAAATAGTATTAAAACTTTGAATTAATTTGCAAATTCAAAAATCTCTATGTTTAGGAATAATTGCCTTGGGAAAGGAAAAAAAAAACCTCTGCACACTGAGACTGATATACTTTGGTAAGCAGTTTTATTTGGACTGCCCCTCTTATTTGCACATCATCTCTTAACAGTATGCGCATGGCTATTCAGCATGCCACCGAAGGAAACTAGCACTCAGCTACTGCACTGTCCCAAATAGGAAGCTCAACTACTCTTAACTCTTAACTACACAAAATCAATTTCACAGATTGCAGGATACAGAGATTCATCAGATAGGAAAATTAAAATGGTTTGACTGAAAAAAAGCATTGTAACATGCAAAGGTTTTCAACAACATTATTTAAAACACCATTAGTACAAGACTAATAAATTATCTCATGTGCCAGAAAAAACACCTTAACGATTTGCATGTTTGGAAGAAAGCAGACTACTTAGAGCAAAAGAATACTTTGATTTTTATCTCACAGTAAAGGCAGACTAATATTACTATAATAGTATACTTTAAATTACTTAAATTGTAGGTATTCAGTAAGGTATTTTACGTAATGGTTTGGAACAGAATGATCCTAGATATGTTTATGCAGCTTTAATATACAAATAGCAAAATCTGGTAGTAAATAAGAATATAAATCTTCTGCATATTATCTAAGTCCATTATTTTGGAGATTTACAGCATCACATGCAATGACTTTCTTGCCAAAGAATCCCAAGGCAATTTACCAATCATGCATAGGGGAATTACTTATTTACCACTAAGGTACAGTCACCTGCTGGCTGGAAAACAGCTCTTGTTTCATAATGGCGAGAATGTCAACAAAATTGCTTTGGGGCAGGACATGATAAACAACACAGTATCAAGTGACACTGAGTGGCTACTGTGTAAGTACACAAAACAAAATTCAGCCATTGCACTCCTAGTCTTGAGAAAAAAATAGCCCCCATAAACCTTTGAACTATTAAGAACCACAAATAGTTCTTGTCTGGAAATATCAAGAATTAATATGTTCATTCATGGCACAGTAAATACCATTACCATATTGCCATTTACTCTTAAGTTATCTCAACGAGCACTGACTTATCATAAAACTCTTCAGTTTTCGATTGATGTATCTCATTCAAACACTGATTTTATTTAAAATACTACATTTGTGTATGTATGGATCCCGTTTGTCCAGGAATGCTACTAACTGGTGAGTTTAGTAATTTTGGATGAAACTCTGTAGAAATTATTAATGTGTCAAAGAAAGGAAAAGTGTGCACATCCATTGCACTTGTCTTGGTATCTAGAAATAACCTCTCTGGCAGAGTCAATAACGCCTTTCATTTTTCTCTCTGCATGACTGAGTACAAAAGGAACGCTGAGTACTTCCGTGTGGATGAGACACTGGGGAAAGCACAAAAACTTGTGAACTGTTCCAACCTGCATGTGTGGTGTTCCAATAAAAAACTCCAATTTCATTAGAAACTTCAATTTTCATTCCTCTCCTGCCATTATGGATATGGCTAGTCAAGATCTGTTCATATCACCTTCCACCAAAGCCTTGCTTCTCACTACGAAATACTGGGTTTGGTTTTCCCAACTTTCTTAGAATCCCCTCAAAATAGCAGAACTTGTGTTTACAAATTGATACTGTGATAACTTCACATTTAACCTTCCGTGACATCACACATTAAAAGAAGCTGTTGAGAAAAAATGCTGAACATGCCAAACTCATTCCAGTGGGAACCTTCTTTTACACTGGGGAGAGCTTGTCTATTAAATCAAAGGACTACATTTTTGTATTCTACATTTACCAGTGGGCTGTATACTTTGTCACAAAAACTTACCTACCACAGATACCACTAAATTAAAGCTCACCGAAGACAAACCAACAGTCACTTTAACACAGCAATTCAATAGTAAGACATTTTAA
The DNA here is from genome assembly GCA_013396635.1 of Penelope pileata. Taxonomy (NCBI): domain Eukaryota; kingdom Metazoa; phylum Chordata; class Aves; order Galliformes; family Cracidae; genus Penelope; species Penelope pileata. The sequence goes on along the minus strand of WBMW01000546.1, from coordinate 284,929 downwards.
AATAACGTCACTTATTATTTTTACTTAAAAAGAATAGTGTCTGCAGTGGTACAGTTTTTAACACTAGTTGTGGTTTGGATAGAAGCTTTACCTTAATCCAACTGAAATGAAAACAGAATTTAGCTGTTTGGCACTCACAGGCAGTAATATCATCCACATACATTTACTCATTTTGTTAGTTATAAAGTGAGTGAATTGAACTTTTTGTTCTGTGGGTGATTCTCAGCACAGAGCTAGATGTAGAATTCAAAACTAATGAAGACTAAGAAAGAATTAAAGGAAATTATTATTTTGGCTTTTATCACCTGAAAGTTCCAGCAGCAATTGCCTGTAAGGAACTCAACTGAAAATTCACCCAAATGTTACAACACTAGCATGATTTCAGAAATACAACACTCTGGTGTACATCAAGAAATATTGAGTGCTATAAATGCCTAATTCTTTATTTGCCACATTACTTTGGTGGGTGAATGATCACATGATATATAACATACCATTTACCCAAAACAACGTTGTGGCAAAGGCAGGCTAGTTGCTGGAACAGCTCAGAATGATCTGCATACCAGCTGGAACTAGGCAGGATGATATCAATCACTGAAAATATTGCACACATGGTTTCACCAGGATCCCCTAATGAAAGTAAACTTTATCACAGAGAAACAGCTGATAGCTATTCTACTATTTATTAGCAAAATTCAGATCTTCATAGATTTTTTTTTTTTTTTTTTATAGAAAACTGGACATAACAGATTAGATTGGTAGCAAAAAAAATAATAAAACGTTATAAATACAATAACTAAAGGAATGTGATAATCTGCAGTTTTATTTTAGGGATGCCGATATAGCCCTCTCAATAATGCTATTTTATAGTTGTTACTAAATTGTAACATAAGCTATCTGCCAAGAAATGCATTTATATTTAGAGAAAAAATATTAAAAAAATGTGCACACAACTTTTATTCCACGTGTGGGCCAGTAATACTCCTACACTGAAGACTGCTAAGTATCCTAGGCTCCAACAGCAGCAGGATCACCTTTGGATCAACTCTACCCTCAAGCTACCTCTAGATTAAATTGCAGTTGTATTTTATACTCACGTTGGGTTCATTATAAGTCGACGGAAGAAATAAGTCCAAGTGATATAATCCATTGCATCCTGCTTAGAAGTAATAGTTCCAGCAGCAATTTCAGCATTCAAGTGGTCAGCCAACACATCTAACAAGCTAGAGAACAGGAAACAAGAGGACTTTGCTAACTTTACAATCACAAAGACAGGTAATAAATATATTCTGTACAGTTGTGCATTAAAAGGTTTATTACTTTTAATCTGAAAATATTGTATATTTATTTTCCAGTGAAAGAGAAAAGGGCAAGAGAAGAAGGGAAGATGAGAGGATGTAATTGCAAGGTCAGTCATCTTCTTTACATGATATTGGCATGAAGCTCAAATTATTTTTTGATTGGACCAAGAATGCACATGTTTAAGTAATTCATGGAATGCATTCAGATGGAGCTGCTCAGTGGTAACTTCTGAATACTGTATGTTGACCATATGATCGTGTTGGTTTAATCCAATGGAGAATCATATGGAAAGGCAAACAGGAAATGAAACAGTGGCAATAGCTTAGCTAATACTTGACAAATACTTGAGGAGCTATTAAAATTACATCAGACTTGCTACCCCTAGATTTTTCCTCATCTTCATTCAATGTAGGAAAAAACAGACACCCAAAAAAGCCTAGTTTTACCCAGAAAGGTCTAAATTCAAATACAGTGCAAATGCAGTTTAAAATGATTTTTATAGTCTAAAATACTGTTTAATTTCATTAAATGGAACAAAGACTTTTAGTTGGGTATCTAATGTGATCGTGCCTAGCTGCAGTTCAGTCAGGGAATGGCAAACATCCTTTAAGAATAGCCTAATTTTTCCTGTATTATAATGCATTATAGTAATATATTATATTATAATATAATTATAATATTATAACAATATAATTATTATAAATATAATTATAATATAATTATTATATTATAATAATAATTATATAATAATATAGTATATTATAAGAAAAGTAAAATTTTCTTACCGTTCTGTTCCTACCGCCAAAAATAATGAATAATTTGGCATGAGTGTTGTATTTCAAACCCATGGCCAGCGAGAGCACAAGGCCTATCACACAAATTCTGTACTCAAGTCTTACAACTAATGCACAAACAATCATTTTTAGAAAAAACCGTAATTAAAAAAAATCTGAAGTTTAGTTTTAAAAACGGGAAGCACTACACAGAGCTGATAATTCTGCTCTTTGGTAGAACAAGATGAGAAAGCATTCCAAAACTAAGATCCTTCAAAACCACTTCCAAAATTTGTCTTTGAAGCTCTGAAGGCTCCCCAAGTAACTTTGATCACAAATCTAAGTCAATCAGATCACAATCTACACGTAACTTAATGAGATTGACATTAACTTGTGACAGTTCACCAACTATTGGTTTTTAGATAGTGAAGGATAGAATATATCAAACTGCTGATATACATGAACATAGAATTAGCTACTAGATGCACGGAATAATTACAGTATTCCAAACAGGAACAAGGTGTGAAGGTTATACTAAAGATATGATTTCTTTATCTATAAACACTGCTTACATTCTTACGAGTAGAGATTTCCTAGTTTATTCTAGTGCCATACAGTCTGGATATATCACCAACATTTTAATCATGCTGCTCTTCTGACTACCATTTTGAAGAAGTTAAACTGCTAGCTTTTTATGCTAAGTGCAATTACTTTTTTTGATTAAAATAATGGCTTGGCTTGCTAAGGAAATGAAATGCATGCTTCCCTATACTTTGTAAAAAAAAATCTGTAAGTCTCTCTGTGCACCACAGAGATTAACCTCCAAATACACCAGTCCATTTCAACTACATTTCGTAGGTGGACAGCAATCTTAAGATTCTGCACATTTCCTGATCAGACAGAGATCCAATTAATGTTCATGCTGAGGGAACAAGTTTCCATAGGAGAACAATACTGCGAATTCTTCATTACAAAGAAAAGTTTTCAATAATGCTCATGCTTTATTAGAAGAATTCGTCCACAAAACATGCATGTATAGCAGATTGATTTAATTGGTTTTGCTGCTTGCTGAATAACTATTACAAATATCAAAATCAAGGCACCAATTACTTTATGCTGGACATAAAACTCTATCAACTATGTTCACAGAAGCTGCAAAAAGGTGGTGTTTCTACTTTTTCTGACAAAAATCTTGCAATTTAGAAGTGAAAGATGTGTTGTAGTTTAGCAATCATTTACACCAGGCAGATCTAATTATGACCTTGTGAGATTTTTAAGAAGGTGCAGTATTTACAATGGTACAAATTTTCTAGGTGAAAAGTGCTATTTAGCCACCTATTTTTATTTTCATTTTTTACCTATTAAGAATTTGTCACGGAATTTTAGAGAGGGTTGTGAAGATCACACATAGTTGTCCTGCACACTTGCCTTGAAGAATAGTTTGTTGTCTGAGACAAGCAGAAACAGAGAAGCATTTGCAATATTATCTGGAAATGAACTAAAGAGCTCAACAGTGCTTCAAGATACAAGGAAGAAAGGATGGATAACTTTTTTAAAATTATTTTCCGCTAGGACCTCAATATTCAGAAGATTCTCTACACAGGAATGTTTTACTTTTCTGTATCCCTCATGCATAAAACTGTTGATAGTTTGATTAGCTTTTCTGACTGCTTAAACTTTACCTGGATTCCACTGGGAAAGGTTCATAAAGGAATTTTTTGTAGAAGTCTTTCTTAATATCATGAACTAGAATTACGGCTTTGCCTTGGTCATCAAACTGTGGTCTGCCTGCACGTCCCATCATTTGAAGTACATCTGCCAAAGAGACAATAATGTATAAACCAAATGTATTTAAATAAAATGTAGCAAGAAAATTATGTATTTCTGTATAATGTGTAATACAGGATTTTTTTTTTTAATTATTTCTTTGGCCTTATATACCCTATTGGTTTTGACACATTTTTTTTTCATCTCATATAAATTTATGATGAACCTCATTCTGGCAGAGACTATCCTCCTGCATACTTGAAGACCACCCACTGTTATAGTACCCAAGCCTACATCCAATATAATTTCCCCCTTCTCTCTCTCCATTCCATATCCACCCTTCATCTGATATCATGAAATTAAAGATGATAATGAGAAAGAGGACTCATGAAGCCTACAATGGCAACTGTATATAATTTCCTAATTGTCAAGTACTTGACTTCACAAATAATAGCTGTTCCCTGTACAAGACTTTCTGGTATATACAATTTCCTAGGTTTTTAATGTTTTAAAGTAAAAAATGGTAAAGGCAAATTCTAACTGCTGGCAGCTATGATATTTGCTACTTGAAGTTCAGGACAAATTGTATTTGTTACTAGCACTGGAGCAGAGAGGGTCTCATATCATATGTTGTCCCTGTACTTGATCATGATATACAAATTTAAAAGTAGATACAGTTAATGCTTACCTATACTACTTGTACTTATAATTACTTGCAAATACTAGTCAGTTAGTGATTTTGAGAAACATCAAAAATATTAGTTTAAACAAAACACGCTCAGTTTGCTAACTGCCTACCAATATAGGTGTGCCTATCATCTATCTGTGTCTTCTCATAACTGAGAAATGCATCAGCGTAGGTTGTTCTTTGTCTTTCTCAGCAGAGCTCTGATTCTTTTTGGTGCCTCTAGCAGCTATTCAAGTTTGAAGAAACAGTGGAAATTCGTTCAAAAGTAAGTTTTAAAACTTTTGTTTTGTGTATTCTCTACGAGATCTATCATATAGGATATGTGGTTTGCAGCACTTGGCATTTTGAAAAACAATTTATTTGGCCTCAGAAGCAAAGTAAGCTTTTTGGCCCAATGGTCGTCTGTCCATCACGGTTGAGGAAGGACAAACCAGAAAGCGTAGAACATGATATATAAACGGAGAATGATTGGATAAACAACGCGATGACGATAAACAGAAGTTTTCAGTAACTCACTTTCACTTTCTATACACACAAGCTATGTAGATACAATTTTTTAAAATCAGCTTATTCATTTTGTTAATTTAGGAGTTACCTGAAATATCAAATGGAACTAGTTTGAAAATGATATTTCTGAATAGGTGTGTGCACAGGCGAAAATGAAACTTCTAATTCGGTGAATTGAATTCTGCATAATGCCATATAGGAAATGGATTTACCAAAAAATGTCAGGATATGTCTTTTGCCAATATTCCCCTACGTAATTATCCCAAACCTATATTTTCTCTACTGACTACATGCTACTTGGCTGCTTTTAACCACTGAACTAAACTCCTAAAATGTTAAATACGATCCAACTGGCTGAGTAAATGTCTGGTAACTGAGAGAAGGCCCTCCCCAAAACCTCTGACTTCACTGAAAGAAGCCTTTTTACTTATTTCGAAATTACTGAACTCTCCAGCATAATTCATTCTGCCCTCTGCTCCATCCTTGGAGCCAAATGCATCCCTGATACAAAAGGCAACTTCAGCAGGGAAAAATCAAGTTATGCCATGATGGAACAGTGAATGCATACTTGAGGGCAGCATTAAAGACAGTATTGTGAAAACCTGGAAATATTTCCAGAAGTAACTTTGAATTTTCATTTAAGTGCTGCTGAAAAACTGTATTACCTATCCACAGAACTTCCAGATGCACAAATATTCTCTAGAAATGCTCTAAACCACACCATGTTTCTTCATAAAATAAGGAATCTGCACTTTTCATTACAGTGCAGACCAAAAATCTAAATTGTAGATGGTACCCTCTTTTACTTTGGCCAGGAAGTCTTAATTAAAATTCAAGAATTGAGCAACCCCCAATATGCAAGTCATCTGAATTCAAAAAGGCAATACAGAGTGAAAGCATAAGCCTTTCCTAACACCTTTGTGAGTACTTGCACAAAATATTTCTAAAACACCATAGTAAGGCCTCAGTACTTATCGAGTTTCCAATTTCATTTGAATGCATTATTTTCCCTGCTATAGCCCCACAGATTCAACATAAAATCTAAAATATCAGTTGGTTTCTTTCCTCATCACTTTCCCCTATTCACTAATAAAGTCAGTTGCCACTGTTCTTCTGGTCATGGCAAGCGAGACACTACTTCTCTGCAGAGGCTGTCTGTGTGAGGTTTACACCAGCCAGTCTGTCACAAAATGCAAGCGTATATGGCTAAGCTCCCAGGTCATACCAGAATCTTAGAACAAGAGAGTCGGTCTGGAAATTGATCCCAAATTTCCTGAAGAGCAGTAACCACTAAACTGACCTCCACGATGCGCTACTTGGAAACGTAACCCCCTGTATTATTTTCAGTTTTAAATTTTTCCATTAGTAAGCTTCTCTCGCTAAAAAGACAGTGCATGGCTGAAAAGATGCAAGATCTCTATTTACATTACACATAACACTTAGATTGTCTTTAGGTTTACACATCCCTGGCGTCGTGCTGAATCATTTAGTAATAAACTTTCTCTTATGAAAAGAGAAAGAGAAAACAGAACAGGAAACCTGGAATAAATTTACCTTGTCCTCATTCGTTAAGCTTGGTACCATTCAGACAAATACTCTCCCTGTCTGAACTCTGAAATAAGTTCTTCAAGGGCTCAGTTTCTTAAGCTTGTTGAAAGTACTGCAGAGCAGTTTATGAAAAGTGGAAATTACTGGGGGACAGGAAGCAATAGAAGTCTATATCAAACCAGAAATTCAGATATTTAATTAAGGTGATTTTTTTTTGAAGTATTACCGAAGACAGTATACTAGCTAAAGATTTTGTTTACTATCAAGAGACGACAAAAATTCGATATTCTCATACATGTGTGATTCAACTTTTGCACTTCAAGCCATAGGTAAGTTTATTGTTAAAAATCTGTTTCTATTTAAAAGAAAGTTTTCAAAATCTAAAAAAAAAAAAAAAAAAAAAAAGATTGCGTGAAAACTTCTTTTTATCCAAATTACTAGGGAGCTAAGCATGACTCTATATTGTCCCTTAATATCTATTTTGGATGATACACATTAAAGGTACTTGGAAAGCAAAAAAGATTTACAAAACAGAAACATTGTTTTTTTATCATATAAAACCTTAGGAGTTCTCTTACAAATTACGTTAAACAAAAAAACTCGTCCTCAACAAGTCTAGCCTCTAACCAAATTAGGAATTCTCATTGATTAGTTACTAAATAATTCAGATCATTTGCATATGCTTGAAATGCATTTCAGCATATGAGCATTTCCATAATTTATGTACCTGTAATGGGATAATCCACATAACGCCTTGTTTTTCCATCGTAGTATTCTGTTCCTTTAACAATTACTAAATGAGCTGGAAAATTTACACCCCAAGCTAATGTGCTTGTGGCAATAAGAACCTAAAACAGAAAGAAAGATTAATGATGTACATGTAACAAAAAGCCAACTTTTAAAATTCCATGTAAAACTCATTATCGCAGGATTCAAAGAACAAATAAATGTACCTGGATTTTGCAGTTCACAAACAATTCTTCCACAGTTTTCCTGTCTCTCTCATGCAGACCTGCATGGTGCATGCCTATTCCAAAAGCAAGTGTCAGCTTCAAATTTGAATCTCGAACTGTCACTATAATGTCATTCATCTGTAGCAGAGAAAATAGATATTTTAAAACATTACTTAGAAATTTTTAAACTTCTAGGTTTGTTATCATCTTATTTTTATAGTTAAGACAAATACGATCTTCATTCTTTGAACAGTCTTTTTTCGGTCTAAAACATCAAATACTATATTAAGGGGGGCAGAAATACAAAACTACATGACCATATATACGCTAAGTAGAGGAGGTAAGGAAATGAAAATGCTGAAAATATCGTGACAGCTCTGCAAGCATGGCATATTCTGCTCTATGTCAGTTTAATGCAATTCCTAGTATCAAAGGGTCTAGACCTGGTATAAAAATATAGCAGATCCCTGCAACCAGAAACATAACAGTCCTGAAAAACAAATTTGTTGCCCTCATGCCTATGAAAAGTTAGACTTGGTTCTACAGTTTAATAATTCTGCAATTATTATTCATCAACAAAGTTTTTGATTCACATGCTGAAATGTAAATTTATTTGAGTTAATTCTTTGCGAGTGAGTTTGTAATTTATAGACTCAGATATCGTAGTGAAATCCAACATACAGTAAAAGTTTTAATTTGAAATTTTTAGTTTAGATAAAAAGTTGATTTTTTTTTACTATTACTCCTTATTTCAAATTTAATGTCAATGACTATCCAGAAAAGTTAACTACCCTCTTCATTTTTTGCCTAAGTTTTCACATAGTAAGTTCCACAACAAACTCACTTATTTCTGCAGACTACCTTTGTGAAAAGCTCCACACTAATAACCAAGAAAAATTTTGTAACTTTGAGCTTAGTGATTTTATCCCTTGATATTCTTTCCACTGTCGTATTTCTACAGCCATTTATTATATTATATGATTTTAATATAGTTATTGCCAGGAATTTTCAAAACTCATCTCTTATTAGTGGTTTCCTGGTGCCACCAGCAGCAGCATGATGATATTGCATACTTATGGGTAGCATTGGTCATGGTTAACCTAGGAGGAAGCCAAGTTTAAAGAAAATGGTCTTTAAAGTTTAAGATAGAGATAAAAGTCTCAACTCAGACCGAGTATAAAGAAGTAGTGAGATATGATACCTGCATGATTGCAGTGATAGCATCATTCCCACTTGGACTCTGAGGTGTTGCACTTCTGGTGCTCAGAATTGCAACTTTCTCTGAATGTTTCCTGGGTTTTATAATTGTCTGACCTTAATGTTAATACAGTTACTTCTGTATCTAAACCCAAGTAATATTTACCAGCACTATTATCAAAAAATCCTTAAAAGATACAAAAAAGCCAGAGAATATAACAGTCTACATTCAGGATTTTAAAAATCCAATATAGATTTTGTAAACCAATCACTTTTGTTAGGAAGATCAAATTATAAAGCAGTTTAAAAAGTCTGTTTGTTGGAGTAATATTGATTAATTGAACCAGGATTGACAGAAAGTAACAGAGAATCCAATTTACAGAAATATTATTTAAGTTTTGCCTTGGTCCAACCAATATGAACTACCTAATGGAAGCCCCAAAACTTCATTTTCTCTGATAACGCAGCTGTCTGGATGTTCCCTGCACTATTCTATATTATGAGACACGGAAGGTTTGTATAAACTAAGCTGGCATGCATAAAAGAAAAGGACGCATAGAGAAGAAGAGAATAAAAGGGACTACAAAACTTTGAAAGGAAAGGAAGGAAGAAGAAAAAAAGTAATGAATTGAGAAGTGCAGAGGGAATAAGTTCGTTTAGGAAAGCGAAACAAGAGGGGTATATAAGCAGAAGAGAGAGAAAAGAACTGAATGAAAGGAGGATATGTTAAAGGATAAAGTTTATCTATCTAGATACAATCAGTAAACCTTTGATTTCTCTAGTGAACATGTAGACATGTGACTGTAGTGTAGACAACATGAATTATGACCCATCTTAAAGATTTCTAGTTCTTCTAAGACAAAAAATAACTGGATAAAATGAGAACCCATTTACTGTTTTTCCTATATAGTTATTACAATTAACTACAGTAGTAACTAGTTGATCAGCTATATTAGTAACTATATATTCAAACGTATTAAGGCTTTTTTATTTCTACAAATTTATGAAGCAGTATTAGCACAGTGCTTATACACTGAGAAATAATAGTCATATGTATACATTTGACAGAAAGGAAGTCAGATGAAAAAGTGGAAAACAGCACGAGGAAGTATCAGGAAAAGACATGAAAATATAAATTTATTTACAATTTACTTAATTTCTGCGTACAAAAATTAAGTTACTGAATTAATTTTTCTCCTCCCCAACAAGAATCATCACCTTATGATAATCACATCTTTAACATAAGAGACCATTGATTTCATTATTCACATGAGCGGAGTTTGATATTTGGAAAATAATGAATCTAAACTCCCTTTTCCTCTAGAAAATACAGCGATCAAATTAGGTGATTGGTTCACAGCAATTAGACTGCTCCTGAAGCACATGCAGTTTTACAGCGTTAGTTCTTTTCAGTACAGAACCTGAGCTAAACCTTTTTGTCCTGTCGTTTCTAGCATATAACATCCTAAATTCACACTGTTGGGAATTTATTCAAAGATGTTCTTCTTGCTCTTACAATCAGCGGTGGTTATTTTTTTTTTCCCCTCTGACTTGTATTACAGCGGTGGCCTGTGGTGCTGTTAGTCATACCTGCAAAGCAGTGTAATTTACCACAGCAAAACTAAAAAACCCTTAGCAGGAGAGCTGGCGCATGTACTACTATCCTGTCACTTTAGCAGCAGGGAATCCTAGTCATTTTTAGCTGACCTCTTACTTTCACATAAATCAGTGTAATAAACACAACTATTTTACCCATAGGCACAATCCAAGGCTTAAAATTCTCATGACAATTTATTTAAAAACATAACTCTCTCATGTCAATTTAATTTCAAGATTATCACTTTCTATTAAGAAATGCTGGTGTAATTAATAGTTTCATTAACCAGAAACAGACACACCATCTTGACTATAAAATGAGTCAAATATTTCTACAGTGTCATAACTTCATTATTATTTGTTCTTTTTGAAAACAATGTAAGCTCAAAAAAGGTCAAAGAAGATACATTCTAAGTACAGAAAAAATATTTTAAAAATGATATAAGGAAATAGATATGCTACTGACATTAGAACAAACAAACAAACTAAATAAAAAAAGCCTGTAACACTGATTCAGGGAACCTAGTACAAGGAAGGATTTTCCCTGGACTCCAAGACAGGCAGGATTGGGCCCATGCAGAGAAGCTTATGCTATTTTTCACAGATCTCTTCATGAACAAAAAAAAACCCCAAACCTCCTGTGCTTTCCTCTAGCATCAAGATGACTAGGATTTCACTTTTTAATTAAAAATCTTTGAAGATCATAAAAAATTCATTGCAAAATATTATATTGCAAAATATTAATTATAAAAAATGGTCTATTTTGGTCTATATTCTAATCTCCGAACAAACTAGATTTTTCTCAGATTACTAAGTAGTCATTTTCTTTGTTCCTGCACATATGTAAACTGTTGAACCATTTACTTTAAGCTAATAGAACTTTTTTATTTTTTAAATTTATTATACTTAAAAAGCTTTTGTAGAAAGATAGGATTCCATTTAAGTAGATACATTACCCTGTGCCTGAAATACATTCCAGTCAGAGTATAATTCAGCAAGTTGATGACAATGCTGGCTCCAAAAGAAAGGAGGAGACCAGATTGGACAAGAATGAGCTAACAGATTGTGCAGCCCAATTCTGTCCCTTTGAGTGTGATATATTGTTTCAAGATGCTAAAAACCCATACTTTCTCAAAGCATATCTGTTGTGCTGGTTTTCCCATTTTCACAGAATCCTCATTATTAGTACTCTGTACTCTTTTCAAAGCACGTCAGACTCAGACCATATGCCACTGAATAATGCTTATCAATTGCCTAAAATGCCCAATAGAAGAAAGATGTGCCAAACAAAAGAATCATGAAAGTTATGAAGTCTTTTACAAAAATAATTACATATATCACGTCTGCTACGGATGTTAAGTGAAATAAAAACATCTCCTTGTTATAACTAAATGTTAATTTTTATGACACTTTTGCGTCATAAAAACAACATATTGTAGAAGGAAGTTGAACTTCTATAATGAGCGTAACACTTAGAAATCATCCTTCAGTACCTATCTGACCTTTAAAGACAAGAAAAAAGTGATCTTAAAAAATTAAAAAACAACTTGTCCTCATACTCCAGAACTTTCCCTCACAAAGCAAAATGCTAAGAATACCTCAGATAAGATTCTTCAAGAAATATTTTTAAAAACTGGTTTAAATAGTTGAGATATATTATTAAAATCTGTACTTTTAACACTAACATTTCATTTGAAAGACAACAATATACCCACATTCATAACACAGACCAGATTCTTCTATTCCTGTTTTATAGAACAGCATTACTTCAGAACAATAACATGGAGATAACAGGTTATTTGATATAAGGTTAGAGAAGAAAAAGTCATCTTTTGTCTTTCCAACAAATCTTTTTTTTTTTTTTTTTCTTTTTTCCTCAGCAATACAAAACACAACTTTACGGTAAAATTTAATTCACTTTCAGGCATATGTCTATACACATTTCCACATAATATAGACACATACACACACATAATTAGTGCACATGTTTATGCAAACACTCACATCTCTAAAATCTTTAGATCAGTATGAGCTTGATTCATTCTTTTGGAGTCAATTAATGCCCTTCATTCAAATGCCCTTGCATTCAGTGGGAGCTGAATATTGCCTGGTATGGATGCTATTGAATATAGGTAGGCATGCTTGTGCTAAAGGACTTTAGTTATTTCTAGAGGCCTCATAAAGAACAGTCTTAACAAGATGCAGATGGTAAAATGATGCACACAGCAGAATACAGAAATCATTGCGGTTTAAGTTAAAGCTGTACACGTGGGTACACTTCTCTTGCACTGCAAGTATTAGAAGAAAAAAATCCACATATCTGGCCAGGAAATAAATTTCTTTAAAAACAAACAAACAAACTAAAAAACACTATGCTTGTTTGCTGTTGAGAACTGCATTCTACCCTCAAGCAATACACAATAAATACTACTTGGTACTTTTGTTTTAGGTTAAAAACAAAAAGCAGTAAAAACATTAGAGAAAATAAACTGAAAACTTGATTCTAAGAAATTCTGTTGTACAAAGATTGCAACATCCACCACAACCACAGAAAGAGAAGAGCTTGTTCCTCTTTAGATAGCTCCAGATGTAAAGTAGTATGTATCCTAGAAAAGCATACCATCATAAACCAGTGGCACTCTGTTTCAAAAGGATAATCTGAGCTGTTGTCCCTTTTAACAAGTTAAATAATGAGTCACAAGCTTGAACATGACAGTCTTGGCTGACAGCTCCAAGTCAGAATTTTAGCTAGTAATTCTATATTTAAAATCATCTCATGATTGTACAAAAAAAAGCAGGGTAAGCATAAGGTTTTATCTTTTCACTGGCATCTGCTGGCACACTGACAGATGAACAATAAAAAGAAATGAAGAATTACTCAATTTAGAGGGGCAGTCTTTTTGAGATGTACTGCCTATCCACACTGCTGTCATGATGCACGTGTGCCTCGTAAGTAATAAGTGGGAAGTCTTTATGGAGTAATGTCCACTGAACAGTCCTTGAAACTACTGCAGACAGTCAGAAATGGCAAAGAAGGCATCTTCAACTGTTTATTCATTCTTTGGCAAAAAAAAAAAGCTCTGTGTTGGGACTGCAAATTCTAAGAGGGATAAAGAGCTGGTTTTGGAACGTGTATGGACAACCTACCTTATAAAAAAAGAAAAAAAGTCAATGCATCTCTAAGGCTCTAAGAGAGGTAACTGTTCTTCAAGAGACTCAGACTCTAGTTTGGGTAAACTGTGAGCAGTCCTGCTCAAACGCTGAAGAACTGGCTGCTATACTAGAACTTTTACATGGGGTATGCTTAGAATATGTTTGGAGTTTTCCTCATTCAGACGAAACTAGACACGAGGTATTCAAGTGTATAGTTCTTCACAAAAAACACACACACAGCCTGAAACTTATTTGGATAGAATCTATTAAGCAGATCTAGTTATTTTTGTGCAGTGACAGGTCCAGCAGAATTGGGTAAACAATCACTACTAGAAACAACAAGCTTCATCAAGTACTGTCCAATCTTACGAAGATGTTTCAACCTTCTGAACAGCTTTCAACTTCTTGAATACTATGGGAACAAGGGTATGAGCAGGAAACTGTACATCTGACATGAAATTCAAGGAAAATATCCAGGAAGGATCATCTCTAAAACCAAACGGAGTTGTTGGCGATATATACTTTCAGTAGATGGAAGCAGAATAAAGCTCCTTTTCAATTATAATTCAATTGCACTTGTTAGACTACTGATTCCTTTAAGGGAGAGAATATCTGTGATTCTCCCACAATGCAGGTATGCTGCTGCCTACTTTGGTGGCAATGGATTAAATGTTGTTCTTGTATGTTATTTACATACACAGATGTATTCCAGAAGCTTCATAGAAGTTAATATTCTTCAAAATGTAACTGATTGAAATATTGTCTGAATTTGACACTTGGAGCTGGGTGGCAGAGGTGGAAGTGACTTTGCCAGTTACCTGAGAGGACTGGGAAGAGACGTAATCTGGAGTTTCATGAACAGAAGCCTTGACATGCTGCAAATGAAAGCCTGTTTTGGGACTATCACAGCAGGGAGAAACTCAGTAAACTACAGTCTACAGAGAAGACGAGAGAAGCTAAGATGACGATCCAGCTGATAAACATGTGCCATAGATAAAGCATTGGCTTCTCTTCCCCATTCCAAGCATTCAAAAACCCTGAATCTATCTGTTACCATCACAGAAAAGTTGCCAAGCTGGCTAACAGAGAAGAAGAATCTAAGAAGCTGAGAAGTTCTAAGAATCTGTGTCTACCTCAGTATCAGTCTTCCAGATGTTATTATGGATGGCATTGCTTACAGCATTTTAAGTAGTCTTATGAAGTCTGCCCACTGGGAAGCTAACATAAACATAGAATAACATTTGGCCATGATGTAGCAAAACCAATTATACCATCAAACAAAACTAACCAATGAGTTCTCAAAGGAATCTTATATCAGTCAAAATTAATATCATACAAATAAGGATGAATGAAAAAAACCACCAAGGCCTGTTGTAAAGCCTGTAAACTTTGTATACACCTATTTATGAAAAATCTCTTACATCTCAACATATTTCACAATTAACAATTACTGGTATTTTGAAAATTAAGTCATTTGTCTGTAAGTCCCCCTTTAGGAACACTGGACAGCAAAAGACAAATAAAATTAATGGACAGGCTTTAAAAATAGTTAAAAGACAACAACAATTTCTTTTTTTCTAATTCATCCATTTTTTATCTCATATGGACTTGAGAAACACCTGAAGTATGTGAGTAAATGTTTAGGATAGGAAATATCCACTGTAAGAAAGGTACCCGTTAGTTCTAGTATGTAAAAAATGCCCATAGCAATGAAGAGATTTTTGCCTATTTCACCTAATCCAAGCTTTACTTTGACATAACTTGAAGTTAGAATATTTAAACAAAAGTTATTATGGATAAAGAAGTTAGCAGTACATGCTGACTAGTATATGATGTATTACTGTAACTTTGTCCTTTGCTTCAACATCAAACGAAACTCTGGTTAACCTTGCTCCTTTAAAACACCAAACTACAAACTGGTTCCCTGATTACCTAAAGAAATGTCCACTTGAACTTGTAGGTACTTCAGACAACTGTTATGCTAACAGAGGTAAGATGTAACAACTGTGGACATAGTCCTAAGTCTTATACTTACATAATCAGAACTCAATAACTTTGTAAGTATCTTTGTTATGCTACAAACATTCAGATTGTTAATTCAAATACAAATTGCATGCAAATGTTATCAAGCTAGTAAATGCAAAGTCTGCATGTCCTTGTCAGCTCCTCTTCCAAAGCCTTCCGAGGTATATTCTGAAACAGATGCAAATATCTAGGCTCTCAAAAGGGTAAAAGATCAGAAGACCATATGCAAAGACTCTTAACAGAAAACCCTCTTCCAGCAAATCTCTCATTCATAAGTGAAGCAGCTTCAGTTATGGCTCTTTTTGGGAAGTAGGGGCTCATAGGACCTGGTAAAGCTATTCAGATTAATCTAAGTCATTTAGAGCAAGCTGAATGTTGCATATTCTTGTAGGTGAGATTACTACAGTAAACAAATGCAAGGTACTAGAGAACTCTACTAGGCAGTAATAATTTTGATATGAAATGTTTCTTACGCTCAAGAAATCAAGTTAAATGGAGGTTTTACAGTTAGAAAAACAGCATCAGATTAAGACGTTTTAGTACTAGCAGTTTGTCAGCCAAGACATCCATTTTGTCTTGTAAAATCCATCCAAGAAGGAGGATATAAAGGTTGTGCTTTATCTCAAAGAAAAATCACACTTGTTTTATTCTTTTGCAAACAGCAAACAAAGTCAAATGTTCTTCTCATGCAGAAATCTATAATCTTTGGTATATATATATCTTTCATATAACTGTTGAATATTCAGTTCTGACCTGGTATTTATGAGCTGTGCATTTTCCTGTGTTTTGGTCTTACATTACCACAGAAATTCCTATGAGAAGATCTTTAACTATTAAAGAAAACTAACTTCCAAAATCTAGGAAATCTACAGGAATCTAGGGACAACAACAAAAATGGTTTTGAAGCAACGATGTACTATAATCAGTGCCATTAATCCAGAAGGAAATAAATAGTACTGTATTCAGAACAGGTGCAGAACTGAGAGCATTAAATACAATGTAGTATACATTTTGCAGAATGCAGATAAAATAGAATTTTGAATGGCTGTTTATTATTTGAACTTTTTTCAATAAATGAAAGAACTGTTTGGAGAAACAATACAAGAAAATGTAATTAAAGATTAAATCACATTAACATCTGAGTGTTTGGTTTTGTATTCTTAACATTATTATAATAAAAGATATTGGCAGAAGCTATCTTTTTTTTATACCATTAATTTATTTCATTGATATAGATGACTGAATCATTCCTAAGCAGTTGGTTCTACAGTATATTTATGTATGTGTGTGTATGCATATGTATATATACACACACACACACACGCATGAATAAAGAAAAATAGATGTATGGATGTATGTATATATGTAAACACATACAGAATATATATTCATATACACAGCTACAAATAGATTTATCTAATGAGAAGGACCATTTTGCTCCTAAAACACTGGAAGAGATTTGGTTTAAATTCCTGTTCAACAGCTATATGCCACAGATTTCTGGCTGTAAACTTGGGAGAACAGTAGTCCTCTTTCATTTATTCTTTATATTATAATACATTTATATATTCTTTGATGCCTTTGTATCAAAGACTTGTACCATGTGGTTGATGTTGTGTGGGACAAAGGAACTAGCATTAATAATAGATGTGCAGGAAAAACAAAGATACAAGAATTTGCATTCTGGGGTTTAGAACTTGCAAAGATGTTCATATAGTCCTAATGCCAGTTTTAATACTTGAAACATCTGTTTCAAGATTTACCCTCAAATCACTCTTTGTTTTCGATATAATTTATTTTCAAATACACATCAATAAAACAGAAGCAAATCACAAATAATTCAGGTAAAATTATTCTACCTCTCTTTCATCCATCTTCAGCCATTGTTTGGGATCATCCTCAGTAGCCAGGAAAGCAATCAGATCTAAGGCAGTGAGCCTTGTCTGACGTCTGGATGACACAAAAATAAGAACGGGCTTGGCTGGAGAATGGCTCCGAATTGCTGTTGAGAAAAACAGAACTTGAGAATTTGGCCCTTTAATGACAAAAACCACAACTTCTACTTGTAATACCTACTCAGCTGGTATGCTCTGTAATACCTCTGCAGCTGATAAACAGTACGCATACTATGTCTTTGTTCTGATGGTTACAATTGAGATGAATAAAAAACACCTTTGAATCAAATATCATGTAACTGCTCAGCTGAATTTGAGCTAATATACTCTGCTATTTCAGTGTTCACTGTAATAGAAAGATTTAAGAGAAGTATTTAGAAAAAAAAGAAAAAAAAAGAAACACAAAAGCTGTACAGGCTTTCTAGACGTCAAAGCTTGTGCATTTCTCTGTCTCAGCCCAATAAGTATGCTACGTTTTTCTAAGCTATTGGGATATGTTGTCTCAGGCTAAGTGCCACCAAGGCCCAAAAACTGTTTTCTGCCTGACCCAGTACACAGACTGCAGAAACTCATGTCTGCCTGCAAAATATCACTTCAATGCAACAAAAAAAAAGTACAAATGGCAGAGAGTAACCTTTGAATAACAGATGTGAAAGGTGGGCATAACGGTACAAAGGAATGTTGCTTACTAATTATTGTGGTACATTTAAACCAATTATGTTTCAGGACTTCCTAAAAATACATTTTCTTGCTCTGCCCACGTTTGAAAAGTTTCAGGTTGTAACAATTTTTTTATGATCTCAGGAAAAAGGATTACATGGAAAGGCTAAAATAATCTCGATCACATCATGGCAAACAAGTGGGGAAAAAAGTCTTACAGATCTTTTAACATAAACAAGCACTAGAAGCATAAATAGTTGTATGTAGTTTGAATACACTCTCAGAAAATCCATTTCTGTTTTCTCATGTAATCTCCATTCTACAATTTCATTTTATGCATTGTTGATTTATGAAAACGATTTCACACTATCCACTGTCACATATTGTTCCCCAGTTTATGAACACTCTCCTGTATATACACGCACTACACAATTTTGAAATTATTCAAATAGGATAATTCATGTGTATTTACACCTTACAATTATATATGCCAATATATCTATATATTTTAAAAGCCCAGCATCTAATGGATTTCTGTTGCTCCTGGAACAGGTGTAGCATAACAGTCCAAGACAGATTTATTGTTCATTAGTGTTTTTGTACAATGCTCTTGTGGAGGTGTAAATAATCTGAGCTGTCAAGATTGGTCTCTAGTCCACAATCAATACTTTGCTTCTGTCATAAGGATAATTAAAGCAGCTGAAAAGTCACCTCACAAATGTCACCTCACAATCAACAACAGTTCACATTACAAAATTTATTTTGGAGGTTATTTTTAATTGATATAATAAATATTCCTTATGTAACCAAAATAAAATATGTTCCAATAAAATATGAGAGTTTTTCTTAAATCTATCCTGCACGTCAGTTTTGTTGAGAATAAAAAATTGAAAACAGAAGCATATCTGGATGCACTACAAATTCTGAATTTTATGGTTATTGCTTTGAAACTAGAATTATGTGAGTTTAGCCTGCCCTCAAACTTCTGTTTACAATTTTTTAATACTTACACACAGTGGTCCGTATGAAAATGCCTCAGCAGATTAATAATATGAATGGTTTTATTACTTTCTAAATTTCAAATACTTTTACACAAATGTTTCTTTATGGTGTCAAACACTAAGAGAAAACATATTTTATTTCCCCTTCATTAGCACTAATTTTATTCTTCTGTTCTAAAATGCACTACATTCCACTGTTATATGTTGCATTTGCAGCACACTTCACATTTCAGACAAATAGACTTGGGTCATTAGCAGAAGCAGATTCCTCCTATACACACCAAGAATACATGCAGTAACACATGTAAATGTGCTGCAAATGTACTGTGTAGAGTGCTCAGAAACTTTCTTTTACACAAAGAGGAAACAGGTCTGGGAGCCTGCTTACCCTGAAATGCAGGTTTGTTCATGCTAGCCATGCGAGGACAGTAATGCTGGCCAGGGAAGCCCTGAATGTGTACCTCCAAAGGAACCGGACGTACTGATGGTCGGAAGTTGAACAGACCCATCTACAAGAAAACATTTTGTCAAGTTTAATCTTGAACTATCTTAGGAACTGCTATGTTGCTTTTCTGCGCACAAATACATACCCATCTTCTGAAACATTCTTCATACCTGATTAATATTTAGCCAGTCAGCAAGATCTCTGGCATTTGCTAATGCAGTGGATAAGCCAACTACTCTTACAGGCTTCTCTGTGTGAGATGAGATGAAGTTTGTTCGAGACACAATGACTTCCAGTACCGGGCCTCTCTCATCCCCTAGTAAATGCGAAGTACATTGAAAAACAGAGAAAAAGAAAAGGTTCATCTGTCAAAGTACAAGCACAGTTCTTCAAATTTAGCAACAATTCTGATTAAAAACAACAACAAAGACAACCACGCTCACCTAGCAGATGGATTTCATCTATGATGAGAATGGAAACTTTCTGAACATAGCTTCTGTTCTGCCAGCTTCTGCTGACACCATCCCACTTCTCTGGGGTAGTAACAATCAGATCAGCTTGGGCAATAGCTCTCATATCAGGAGTCACATCTCCTGTCAACTCTACAACCCTGCAATCAAGAAAGATATTTTTCAGACTACATAAAACTGGCTTCAAACAGCTTTAGAACATCTTAACATTCAAACGTTACTTCTCAAAAAAGAAACAAAAAAATTCAGTTTCTATCTGATCAAATTCTTCTAATGGGATTTTCAAAGCTGTTCTAAATTAATAAACTTGCCTCTGCTTTTCTAGAAAATACCACATAAATACCAAATATAATTCCTTTGCAATGCTACATAAAAGGAAGAGGATGAATATGAGTCCCAAACCACCTATTGTTCCTTATCCAAAATGAAGATCATATAGAAATATTAGTATGACATAATGTGAGTCATAACATCCTGCCATAGCCATGTCAAAGCATGAAAGCTTTCTCAAGTTGTTGCCTGCTGTTGTGTATAGATCTCAGGCTGGATTGCAGCATATCTGCATTTGTTGGTCTGCACTAAGAGTAGAGCAGAAATGATGATGGGGTCTCTTTTTTGGGAATATTAGTGGAGTTTTTCCAACTGTTTATCATCCTTTCAATTTCTACAAACGTTATTTGAGATCCATCATTTTAGACTGAATGTTTTTGACATTTCTGTAACACATTCTACGTCTAATATAAATTCCTCAAAGTAACATGCCCCTTCTATTCAACGTTTAATTCACAAATATTGGAATCAATCCCAAAAAGGAAATACTACCTGAAAATATTTTAAAATGATGAGGTAAATAACTTATCCTCACGCATCACTAAAATAACAACAAAAAAGAGATACTACCAGTTAATAAGTTACTGCTATGATAACAGCAGGAATCTCACTGATAATTTTGTGCACACAGATTAGTACCTCCTTTTATTGAAATCTGTAGTGCATTTTGAGCGTTAACTCACAAAAAAAGCTATATATAAGTGAGTGAAAGTCCTTGTATCCTACAGACGCAATTTTTAATTCATGACAGTACAACTGAAAAACATCACTGTGACTGATACACCTTATATGCCATAAAGTAATGGCTGAACTCCAACACCTGAGAAGATCAGCAAGAAATTCATGAAGCCAAGGAATAAAACTATATTCAATATATATGAAAGACAATATATAGACTATACTGGTATATAGTTCATGCAACTTCTTCGAGATATAGCTGAGGGCTCTGATGAATGCTTATTTTGAATTGCAGTTTCAATTTCCAAGGACACTGCAGAGAGAAATCTCAACTTCATATTTGTTACACTGGCAAGCGACAAGAATGAAAATAGGTAGACATCAAAGTGTACCTCTTTTTTTACTTTTGATTTTGCTCTTACTACTAGAATCACTGATAGCACTTTTTTTTTTTATTTTTTAACTATTAGAAATTCGAAGGATAATATACAAGCAAAATCCATTTTGAAATACTCAAAAGTATTCTGTAGATTTTATCCATACTTGATGGGTTGTTCTTTTGCTTCTCATTTCTCTGATTAGGTAAGGAGAAACATACTTTTTACCAAGTTTTTCTTCAATCCTAACTTTCCAGTCCTCAATTCTCTCACGAACAAGTGCTTTTAAGGGCGCAATATACACTGCCTAAAAAAAAAAAAACAAAATCACAATTAAACAAGATGCTTTTATTAGACTGTTACGATATGAAAAGAAAATGTTTTATACTTGTGAGATTTTCTCATTTTGTGTAAAATGACTAAAGCATGTGTTCCTTATACGACCCACAACAGGATAATATTTAAAACAGATAACACTTGAAAATATTGTTTTGTTTCCTGAGCCATTAACAAGCAAATAAATTAAGAAACAAGGAATAATTTATTGAAACGGAAGTATTTACTGCACCATTTCATATCAAAACCCACTTACATATAAATAAAGCCGTATTTTCAAGGACTATAAAACCTGGAAACCAACATTCTATAACAGAAATAATCAGAATTTTCAGCATGTAATATCTTACCTGATTTCTAGATATGTCATTTAATTACTAAAAAATTACAAACTAAGTTAAAAAGCTGGTTATTCTGAGTAAAATGCCATAATATTTTCCTCAAAGAAGCTCACTGTGCAGGGTAGAATACTCTGACATACAGATATTTAGAGATCCATGGTTAAATATTCTAAACATCTAGGTACGTTTGAATGTGAAGAATTCAAGCACATTTTTTAGAATGCATAGCCAGGTTTTTGGCTTTATTAAAACTAAAAAAAACCCTTGAGCAATTGGATATTTCGTAATCTCAGCTTTGTTTATCACAGCCTGGACAAACAAATTACATGAAGATACTGGGATTTTAAAGACAAATAAGTGATTTACGTACATTATTTCTGTTAAATTCAAAGGCTATTCTTTGGTTAAATCTCTCAGTCAGATATAAATACCGTTTCCAAAGACTTTAAAGCTAAAATGTAGGTACCTAAGACAAGATGTCTAAGTCGAGATACAGCCACATATTCACTTTGAAAACAAAAACCCAAAAAGTGGAAATGCTGAAGTTCAGGTAATTTGTTTTAAGAAATAAAGCACAGGGACATGGTGGAACAGAGAACAGGCTTGTAGTAATTAATTACTATTTGTTTATTTAAATAAGAGAGAGAATGGGCTAACTGTATTGACATGGAAGGTAACTAATAGCTGTAAAACATTACTACTGCTAGTAGATTAAAGGCTAAGCAAAAAACAACTTAGGAAAAGAGGGTAATTATAGAAAACAAAAGCCAGTATGCCTGTATGGCATGTTTTCAGATTTAAGTCTAATTGCACACTGATTAATATATAAAGTTGAAATAAACGCATAAGCATTTTGTATTCAGACAGGTATAAACTGGAGAAAGGAAAATTCAGTTTGCAATAGTCTTCCTAGGCTTATGAACTGCTGGAAACATACTTACACTAAATAGTTCAAGTAAATCTATTTTACAAACCTTTGATGTGGGATACTTGTTAAAAACTCTAAAGATGGCTAATTCGGCTGCAACAGTTTTTCCAGAACCTGTAGGTGCTCCAAGAAGAACATTACAGTCTGTGTGATAAAGTATATGAAATATCTGGGTCTGGATAGGATTGAAGTGTGTGAACTTGTAAAGGTCTTCATATTCTTGGTGTCCTAATGCTGTGACAGGCAAAGGCTGAAGATCTAGAAGCTCTACAAACACAAAATAATCATGAGTGCATGTCAACAGACGCCATCACATAACAGAACTTATTATGAAGCCAAAGATACTAATACTTTAACTCAAAAATTACACTGGAAATGGTTTTACCTAATATCTCACATGACAAAGAATCCTCATCGGGCTATTGTCAATTTCAATGAGGAATAATGAATAGCTGATTTTATAGCTCAAGTATTTCTTGAAATATTATAGTTAGTATTCTGATAGCTATGAAACAAAACACTTGCATAAATTAATCCTTTACTTAAAGCTGCTTCCTTTTTTGCAGTTGTAGTAAGTTCTAAACTCACTGTACTAGACTACATACATATGTCCATCTTCTTATGATAAGAGAACGTGGAGTTGGAGGATGGCAGTCTGTATACGTCAGATTCATGAAAAAAATCTGTCTAGTTAGGAAGGAACAGTGAAGATTCTTTGGAGCTTCTAAATTGATGGAGTAAGACAAATCAGAGGAGTAAAATTAAATTTTGCATCTAATCCTTTAAAGATGTAATTAAAGATATAATCTCAATAAATAAACAAACAGCCCTTCAATGTACAATTTTCAGTATATCTAGAGGGCCTCTGCTATCCAAACAATTAGAGATTGTGGAATTTGGGAGATGATATATATAACCAGATTGGATTTGGAATCCTACCAAATTAAGGAGACTGCAGTGATTCTGCTATGCAGATGCTTGCTTTGAAGTTCGTCTTTTTTTTTTTTTTTTTTTGTGGCTAGAGGTCTCATTGTCTTGTCAAGGTGCTTCACATTAAGGTATGATATGGGAGTCATAAAATCTACTGAGGCAATGATGCCTAATATTCTTCACATGCTTTTCCTTGATATCTTATGGCTGTTTTATCATTCCCACTGAAACTGATTTCTTGAGTTCTGTTGAGGAGAAAGAAGGTTTTCTGCCTAGCAGGGCCTCTGTGTACTTCACTGTTGAGTGGGAACCAGATGGGAATTGAAATCAATTATCATAAATCCTAGAGGCTCCATAACTGGTGATGTGTAAATATCTTTCTGTTTCTTCTGAATAGTAGTCAGCGATCAGTCAATTAGATAAAAAGGTTACACATGCTTTTCCAGACAGCGTAGGTACAGTATAACAATAGCTAAACACTTCACAAACACATGTGAATTTATGCATGCCAAAGGACAACATCATATGAGAACTGAGTATTTCTGAAGGCACTCACTTCATAGACTGCTAGATGAGCCAAATGTAATTACAGTGGAAAGGTTTTACAATGACATCAGGCACAATGAATGTATAAAGCAATTTATGTATCCAGAAAAAAAGGAGCAAAACACAAACACACGCTTCTGTGCCAAGTGTTAAAAAAGAGGGGGAGGGGAAGGCCATGACTTGATCAGCAGTGCTGAGTTGAAATTAGATGTTCCGTACTGTAACAGTGCTTGCTGTGATAAATTAATGTTAGTAAAAATAGTAAAATGTTGTATGTTTTCTTAGTTTAAACTGTTTTTCCTTTCCTAAATAACAATTATAATACAACCATCCAATCTAAGGTTATTTTGAACCAGCCCAGAAGAAATGTAATGCTTGCAAGTACTAAGATAAGACATGTTGTGACATATAGATTTGCCTAGTTTTCTCGACAGTTTCAATTTTCCTGTGGTTTATAGTGAACTTGGAATAACAAAAAGCTGTTGAGCTGAAATAACTTGGATTTTAAAATTTTAGAGAGCTTTAAAGTTAGTGAAGAGATGGTATCAATAATATAATATATGACAAAATGAAATAACACGTACTTTTATGAAGAACGAGTTAGAGATTTATTGCATTATCATAGGGAAAATCAATACAAACAAGATGGATCGAAACAAAATGATCAAATTTGAAATTACCTGTGTGGGGTGGATGTCTCTCTGGAAGAATCAAATGTTGAAAATTTATGATACACACAGCCTCTGCTCCTAACCACCTATCAGACACAGCTCGAATGTAATACTGAGAAGGCAGAGGTTCAAATATTGGGATTGTGAACACCAGCAGTTGAGGTTCTTTAGTAATGACCTAGTGCAAACATTGTATAGAGAATAATTACTGAACAGACAAACCAGTAATTTGACGAGTCATATAGTTTGCCTCATTTTCTTAAGTATTAACAACACAAAGCAATAATTATGTGTGAAATTCGAAATGCAAGATATTCGCATCTATAAAATAGTTCACCACTGGCAATTGATTTTGCTTCCATTGACCTCCAGGTAAAAATAAGACTAACTCTTCAAAAAAGATAAAAAAACATTACAGTCTTCCTTTTTTTTCATCTGGAAACAATTGTCTCACTGAAGTAGGAGGAGAAAAAGGGACATCTGAAATTAGAAAACATCTTTGCAAAAGTCTAGACTTAAAATGAACATCTGAAATTGAAAGCTGTGCTACTGCTTCGCTCAAAATCCTGTTTGGCCTTACAAATTTCCGTCTTACCAACTTTACTTTTGTCTTTATAAGATTCTGAATAAAATCTATTACCTGTTTTTTTTGAATGATGAAGTACTCTGAATGATAAATGTGATCATTAGTAGGGTCTTCTACCCAAATCCACCAAGGCTCTCCAACAGTGCCATGTACCTTTAAGAGTAGAAAAGATAGCTTTATTGCAGAAGTAATGAGGTTTCCAAGATTTGCTGGGTATATCAGGTGTATTTCTAAATGATGTAAAGAATATAGAAATATAAAAATCAGAGATATGAGCATTTTAAATTTATTAGTCTGTTTAAAGATCATATCACAATAAGACTTTCCTTAATGTGCATGTTTCCTTAACGGACACAATATAAACACAACGGAAACAAGTGCCTCAGCTGTCTATAAATAGACTGAACTGCCAGGGTTTTCTCCAGGGTCCTAAAAAAGGATTCATTTTCTGTTTTCCTCCTTGTACTTCTGTCTTTGGATTCTGTGTGCAGAAAAAACGTCTTTTGCTGTCAGTCAAAAACATCCACTTAGCAAAAGTTGGACAGAATGCTGAAACTCCTGTCTCCTCCTCTCTCCCCTCTCTTCTAGAAAGAGAGTTATCAGATTCAGAATATTGCAGTTTGATTTAGTCACTGCTATAGGTTCAGTGAGAAGAACATACACAGCACTAGCTCTTGAATCCCATACCACATGGTTACAAATAATTTCATCCCAGATTTTAGTTTGCCATGTTGTGTACCTGTAGTCTTAGTGAATTATTTTGTAATTCCAGCCACAAACTGTAGTTATTTGGAATGCTCAGTCAAGAATTTTTGTTTTTCAGAATAAATGGTGTGTCAACATGCAAGCATTCTACATAAATACCTATTTATGAAAAGTAGAAAAGTGCACAATAAAGTAGTATGGAATTCGTCCTATTAAATGAGCTTATACTTCTGATGTTTCTGATGAGGATTGTGAGAAGCTGTAAAAACAGTGTGAAGGTGAAACAATGCTGAAAGATGTAAGGCAGGCAATGAAGTTCAAAGCTCACAATTTTTGCTATCAATGGTAACAGCATTTTTGGAGAGTCCTGTAACACAGTCACCTGGGGAAATAAGGCCAATGTGGGACAATTAGCTCCACAGCAATGATTCTCAAGAACTCTGGGGAACAATTAAGAACTGATACATAGCTGCATTTTGGGCAATCATTGCCCTAAAGCTGTGTGTCTGATATATGATTTGGCTAATTACTACTAGTTGCACTATTCTGTATTTCTGCCAGACTCCCCCTCGCTGCAGCAAGATTTACTTGCCCTGTCTGGGTATGCCCCTTGGCTCTAACAACACCATAAGAATTTTCTACTGGAATTTCGCTCACAAGCTTTTGATAAACTTGAAGAGTTTCCAGCACTGAAAACTGCAGCCACTAAGGATCAAGATGATGTCATACCTCGTGTTTACCAAAACATATCTTCTTGCGTTTTCCTTGTAAAGGTAGTGCAAAATTCATGATGAGATTGTTCTAAAATTATGCGCCCAGGTAAAGGAACAGTATTAAAAACATGAAATGTTATCCAAGTGAAGTATTTCAGTTAAGAATGGTACTATGGTTTTAATATTCTGCTTTCACTTGAGTATTCCCATTCTTTGAATGCTTTTTTCCTTTCTTTTTTTGACATCTAGATTTTGTACCAATTACAGCTATATCTGCATGTTCCTGACAGTAGTCTGCTGAACAGCTTGCCAGAAAAGTGTGTGATCATGGAGAAGCAATTTTGGACGTTCAGTGGCTGAACTGAAAAGGCAGTTATTCATTTTTAGTGACTATTAAATTTTAACAACTTTTTTTTTCGTTTACTAAAGAAACAAGAAAATCACAAGGAAAAAAAACGAAAAGCAAAACGAAACAAAAAAACAATAAACAAGAAGAAACAGCTACCTGACAAATATACTAAAGAAAAAGAGTAAAAAAAAATTGAAGAGTTTTTCATGTTTTGATGAGTGCCAATGCACAAGCACAAGAAGAGCTCCATATGTTGAATTGACAAACACAATGTTTCTGAAGCAACCAATAGGAATACTATGTCAAGGGGCCGCTGCAAAGCTTAGGCTTTCTTTTGGGCTGTTTTTTGCTATAACTTTAGAAGTTCAGAACTGAAATATAAGATTAGAAATCTGTACAGATTCCTTTTCATTTTGTAAAAATCTAGAAGAATATAAACTTTGTAGACAAAACTCAAAACAGATTGAGAAAATACTTTGTATTACTATCAAGATAGTTTTAATAAGGAGAATATATATATATATTTTTTGTCTTTAATAGCATTCAGGTAACATGGATGAAGGATTGAATGATAAAAACTTGTTTCAATCATAAAAAAAATATTCTTACTAAAATTCATGTTTGAAAACCATTCAAACATTTTTGTAAAAAAAATCTAGGTAGCAAGGAAGATCCGACTTCAGTTATTTTGATAATTAACCTTCCATTCTCAAGCTAACTTGGTGAAGCTTCCAAAGTAAAAGAAAAAGCTTTTAGGCAGGAAAAATAAATTCTAATATCATCTAAATGTTTATGGAATAAAACTCTAATTTACTTGTGATTAAAGTAAATTTGTGAGGGGATTTATAACTTATTTTTTAATAAAAGATACTTAGTAGGCACCTTTCAGAATGATAATTACTCTTACCTTCTAAGAGTAGAAAAAGACAAATACGTTTGTCCATTCTCTCTGCAGAATGTTTCCGAAGTACCAGCAACAATACAATGCCCCCATGTGGACATTTGTATTTAATTTAGATTTCTCTTAAATCTATTTCTAATTAACAGATTCTAAATGAAAGGGTGTGGGTATATATCAGCATCCAATTAATACAATCCCTTTTGTTTAAATTTTCACTGTAAAATTGAGATGAATATAATGCCAAACATGTCTTGGCTCTCCTGTTCAGGTAAGTCCCTGTACAAAAAAGGCACTGATGAAAATATATGTTTGTAAAGCCATGAAAAGCAGCAGAACTTGGCATACATGAACAGTATTTCAGGCTTTATTTTTTGGGTTTGACGTTCATTCATCGTTTAGAAAGCCATCTGTGTCTCCTATTTTCTTCCTTCTCCTTTTTGGGCATATAACTCAAATCTGTGTGTGACACTATTCATATTCAGTATAAGCACTAGCTTCAACAAGTTTTAAAAACTGCAACCATGTTACAATTAATAGAGATAAAAAGGTGATCTTTGGCTGCCTTCTTCCACAAAAGTCTTAAAGGTCATTCCATGCCTATTATCAAATTTGCTTTTTAGTTAAAATGAATATTTCTTACCCAGTCAGCTATAGTCTCCCTGTAATTGAAGCTAAATTAATGCTTTTAGACTTCCCTCCACTTTCTTTTTTTTTTTTTTTTTTGGTACCTGATCGTTCCATGTGAAGTCAGGAATGATGTTCAACCGAACTCGGAGCACTGTGCGGGTAATTGGCTGAATTGTTGCTTCCATTGCAATAGAAGGGATTTGATGGACACACTGTTTTACCTTTAATCCAATCTTTACATGATGCAGCATATGACCTGCCAAGAAAACATTAGTGTAACAAATTTGCATTTACAGGAAAAATAATATAACTTCGACTTTCAAATAGGCTTTTAGAGAAGAGTGTTACTGTTTGCTTGTTTTGCTCTTAGGTGTGTAAATGTCTGACTCTCTTGACCTGGCATGTCTGAATATTTTGTAATACTTAACTTGAATTAGCAATTTATAGCCCAGAAAAATCAGTATTAACCCCCCTCTGTTGGCTAAAGCTAAAGGGTTAAAATAACTATCAAGAATTCACACTGAAAACATATTATGCCGAGCAAGTTCCCTTTCCTCTACTGACTTTCTGACCAGGCTCTTACCAAGCCATATAGCTCTTTTTAAAAACTTGAACAATGACGTTTTACTTAACGAAGGGCACAAAATTGAACTTCTACAATTCCTTTGTAGTAATTCAAAGTACACTAGGACATTGGTTTCATGAAATTGAACAAAGATAGTTAATAGCTTAAAATTCACATTTAGCATCTCATAGCAGCTCTGATCTTTTAGAATACACCAGTGTGTAACCGAGATAAAGGAAAAACTAA
This sequence comes from Penelope pileata, assembly GCA_013396635.1. Classification (NCBI taxonomy): domain Eukaryota; kingdom Metazoa; phylum Chordata; class Aves; order Galliformes; family Cracidae; genus Penelope; species Penelope pileata. Next base: position 255,120 of record WBMW01000546.1, on the reverse strand, counting down.
ATGCTGCAATGGTTTTCATTTTCTTTCACAGTCATGATAACTAAGGCAACATAGAAATCATATTTTTAAAAAAAAATTCCTAATTGTAGTTTAGAGCTGAATCTGTTCCCTTGCTCTTCGTTTTAAATACAAACCAATATATGTAGGGAGCAGTGATAGATTTTTTTTTTCTGCCTCCCTCCCCCCCGAAAAATATTGCAACTTCTGGTTTATTTAGGAAAAAAAGACTGATTGATCACATTTTCAATGAAACTGTTTATATAATTATCTGAAGCAAATTTTAAGTTTTAACTGTAAGGGTCATAAGTACTGCCTGTTAAAAGCTAAAAATGGCTACTTATTTCCTGATGTCATTATGTGGTTCCTGCGTACACTATCTGATTAAAAAAAAAAAGTCATCTTATTATTTGCATCATGGGCAACAGGTAAGGTGGTACAAACCTTTTCTTGATATTGCACAAAATTTCAGAGCATAACAGCTTGCAATCAGTACGTATATATTTTTTATTTGAACCTTGACTTTTATATTTAAGAACTGAATGGCAATCTTGCTTAAGAAGCAAATCACTAATAGAGGTAATAGAAATTTTAACACATTTAATCGGTTTAATTTGCAGTTGCTAAAATAAGTGCACGTACTGCAAGTGGACTACTAAAAAGTAAATGTAATGTAGGCAGCATTACAACGTTTGCACAATGACTAGATAAAACTTCAGAAATTGTGCTATATAAAGGTAGATGCCTATCTTCAAAGACTAGTAAGGTTATGTAGGCAAGCAGACTTCTTCATGCCAAAAATCACTTTCAGTAACACGATGGTGTGAGGTGGACTTCTGTATTTGCACAGTACAGCACTAAGATTTTGTACATGTATCTTCTAGGGGAAAATAAGGCTCCTCTCCCAAATGCTGCTTGTTAAAATCATTAAAAAACTCTCTATTTTCCATTTTATTCTTTTTAACAGTTACGAGAAACTATCAACAGCACTTAAATATGACAATCTTCTAAACAAAATCTGACTATTCTAGAGAACAGGAATATTTGACAAAAGAATAAATTATGCTTCTTCCACATAGACTGTCGACTTATTCTGGACTGTTTATCTCAAATACCACACTAATTTCTTGGCAGTTCAGAAACTTTACGATTACACTGCGATACTGAGTAGATTATTGTTGTCTAATTCATGGCACATTGGAATCCAGGATCTGTGCTCACAACACACTTCTCTTTCACTGAGAGAACTGGCATTTGTCTCTCCTGAGGACATGGCCCGAGATAGCCAGCTAACTTTTTATTCTATTCCCAGAGTGACGATAACATTTGAAAAGGAAGAAGCAGTAACACTGAAACTGTACTATGGAGTCAGAGAACAAGCCAGCACCTGGAAGCTGTGCCTTTCTTCATTTCTCCAGTTTTGGATTCAAATAAAAAATGTAAGGCAAGCAAAGCCTTGGTGACAGACAGAAAGGACAGAGAGGAAGTACACAAAGAAGCTGTACTTCACAAAGTGAAGTATTGGCATTTATAAGGCTGAAGAACATGAAATGTAATCGTTACGTGTAGTCACCAGTTACGTGTTTTCACAGTCAAAAAGTCTCATCCACTTTCCAGCTAATATACATAAAGCTACATGTTTTACACATATGTTGATACATTTCTATCTTGTGAATAGTAGCTGCACAAGTTGAAAGAAGAAAAACTATGTATTTTAGTACGAATTTCTTTTTTCTCCAAGGACAAGTATGAGGAGAAATAGGCATTAAAAAGAAAATAATAAAAGCACTACTACAATTCATGGAAAAATATACTAAGTGTTAAAAAAACCTGCACAAATAAATAACAAATTAACAATGTGTGAGATACTTCCCAATGAACAAAGCATTAAAATGCTAGCACTTAAAATGTTGTAATTTTAATACCTTTAAAATTACTATTATAATACAGAGCTTAAGTGAGCTTTAATTTTTTTTTCTCACAGTCCTTTGGTTTAGCCTATTAAATAAAAATATAGTTTCTACTTCTGCCAACTTTAAAATATTCATTCAACATTTTCCAATATGATTTTATGCACATAACAAAGCTGCCTGATAGAGGCATATAGTCCTCTCATCAAATCAGAAATATCAAATCAGATGTCACAATAAAAAAAGCAGTGACTATGAACCGCATTTTCATTGTAAAATTATGTTTTTTAAAAAAAATGGAAGTTTTTTCTCAGAAATCTGTTGTTTCAAGTGCAAGGAAAGCCCAAGATCTATGGGATTTTCTCCGAAATCAGAAGAAATATACTAAGATAAGAAAAAGAAATACATTACAAACAGAATTTATTTTCTCAATTTCAACCAGCTGGTGGATATTCTATCCACAGCAGTTTATCTGCACATACTAGAAACTGTCATTATATGTATCAGTAGGTTTGTGGGTTTTCTCATTTTCAATATATTAAAACCCTTAAAAAACCAATCAATCAATTTTTTTTTTTTTCAGTGACACCAGTGACAATGAATTCTCCACATCCAACGAAAATTAATGTAGTGTTTCAGAAGCAGGCCATTTACTGACAGTACACCTGGACATAACAGTCTGCTTTTCTTCTTTTTATCATTAATAATACTGCGTTAAAAAAAATGTCCAACTGGAAAAAATAAACAGATGCCTTTCACATCAGTGCTTTACGCGATTAAAGCAAGAAGGGTAGCATAGGGTATATATCTACATAAATATGTATATACACACAGGTACGTACATGGACAGCTACATATACACATCAAATAGACATGTCAATTCCGTGTTTGTCCTGGGGTTGGCAGGACATGGGGCCAGTCTCATCCTCAAAGCTGTGCCATATTACAAGCTGTGAAGACTGAATAAACCTTTCTTGGACAGACCATAATAACATGTTAATGTGTTTACACAGCTTTGGTTTCTTAACGAATAGCTCAGATTTAGTTCAAATTTGCCTATTAATTACTAATAGTTTAAGCAGATCAGCATTACTGATTTCTCACCTATTTCATCTTTTCTCATGTCCTTCATCTTGTCTACAGTGAGATTCTTCTCTTCCAACTTTGAGAGGACTGATGGTGGTAACACAGAGAACTGTCTCAAAGGGCTAACCCAGCCCCACAGCCGCTTGTCAATGACTTTGCTGAGATTCAGTAGCCGATATGTCATTGCAGGCCAACGTTTCCTAAGGGCAATCTCAAAAAGAGCTCGAACAATACGGGCTGCATTCTGGAGAGTGAAAAGAAGGCAAAAATGTTGTAATTCACTCAAGTATTCTTTGTAAAATGAAAAGGAACCCATAGACTCATCTTTGACAAATCATAACAATAGATTTTTCTTTTCAAACTTATTTCAAACACTCTTGAAAACTTTATTTTTTCCATTACTGTCTAATGGCAGAACTACCTCATGTTTGCCTACAGAAATTACAAAAAGAAACATATGCAATTAATTACAGTTGTAGTGGCAGGTCTGCTGTAGGATTTTGAACAGAACATGAGGGAGCTCTACATTTACTGAATCTCAATCACTTCTGAATCAAATTCACATACTATACTTAGTACCTTCCTCCAGCTCTCCCTATACATCTGCAAGCTCAATTTACATGGTAATTCAAGATTTAAGTTTTTACCTTAGCTGTGCTTCCATAATAGGTGCCCATTCCACAATGACTTTCATAACATTTGCATAGAAGTTTAATAGTGTTTTTTGCTATTGTTGCTTTTTTTTTTTCTTTTTGTTTTTAACATACTCCCATATCCCAAGCCTATTGTATAACCAAATTGTGTAAATCTGCTTCGGAGTTGGAAAATTAATTATTAGCATAAACTTGAATGAGGTCAGTCTTCTTGAAAACCTCAGTTATGAAATCCCTTTTATAAGCTTATCAAATTATATTATGAAGTTGTGGGTTTTCTTTTTTCTTTTTTGCCTACCAGTACTGTGGCTAGATTAGCAATTCTGTTCTTGATTCACTGAATAGAATACAATCATTCTCTACCGGCTCTGCAATGCCAACAGGAATTAAAAAAGAGAAAATTAATTGGGCATGATGGGAAGCACATGCTACTAAAGAAGCAAATTTATCTAACTTAGAAAGGATGAATGATTTTTCTAATAGTCACTATTCAATTAAAAAAAATTCACAATTTGTAGCACTGGTTCCACATGCACAGTTTATGAAGGTTTGAGAAGAAGACCATGTTGCCCAACTAAAAATGCTATATTTGAGACAGACAAATAAAAGCAATTGTCTTGAAAACAAAGATGAAAAGAATCATACTGAAAATGATCTTGCTATGCAAGTACCACAATTTTTATGATGTGTGTAATGATTTCAGACTCATTTAAATCCATGTGTGCTATGAAATGTAAACACTTCTGAAGAAGGTAATGTCGCTATGAAAATCTTTCTGGAGAACTTGTATACTTCTGAATATTTAACTCTCATCTTCAGCACCAACTAAATGAAATTTTTAAATCAATTCTGTCCAAATGATTTTGTAAAAATGAGGCAAAAAGGATTCAACGGAACACGTTGATGGGTAAAAAAAGAAAAAGGAAGACATACAGAATGAGCATGACCTAAAAGGTAAAACTTTATAATCTATTTCATACACTAATTAATGTTGCACATCTAATATTGTCTATGAACATTTTGTCACTGAGTTCTTCAGGAACTAGAATTTCAAGCAATGCTTTCTTCTTTCAAAGATGGTCTCTAATGTGTAAGCAGTCAGTTCTCTGTCACAGACTTGCAGTTCTCTTTTTATTTGGTATAATAACTAAATGTGCTGTGTAACTATTGACCATTCAGCTGTCAAAGTATACTGACAAATATATAGGTTAATATGCAAACTTACATGATAAGGCCTAGCAATCAATTTGTAATAGCACATCTTTCTTGTGTAAACAAAGGATGTGAATAAGACACAAACTATGTCTTATAGAACAAAATATAAAAGTACACAAAACATAGACTGCAACAGTTTGGTAGATTCAGATGAAAACCCAGTAAGTTAAGAATATCATTTCACAGCAACTACAACTAGAACTACTAAATACAGTAAGACTATGGGTGTCATATGAATAAAAAGAACATTCAAATTTAACAAAAAGTATGCAGTAATCTCCTTATGTAGGATTTTGCAGGGTTTTTTTTTTTGCATATCAAGGTCTATTTACATAATTGTAAACACTTGGAACAATGAAGACAGCAGAATGCAGCACCAGATGTATAAAAAATACTGATTATTTTTACCTGTGCAACATATGCAGAATCTGAAATAAGGGAGAAGCTGTCCATCTCCCCTCTGCTAATATATGTTTGTAGGAGGATATTTATTTTTCCATAGTTGTTTTCCACACCTCCAGGAGCAGGAAGTTCACAGAAGTCATTCAATAAGGTATCCAGCTCTTCTATTTCTTCTTCTCTTACCTAAAACACAATTATACATTATGAAGAGTTTGGAGCAGCTTGATAAAAAACTTCTATACTAAAATCAAATTTTCCTTATAATACAGTTACGTTATTTTTTAAATGGAGTCTACAGTTTTAAGGAGGAAAAAAAAGAGAAGCAAAACCACGTCTTTCCAAATGTAGCTAATAGGCTATAATTGAAAATATCTTAATAGTGACACAATAACATTTTATTATTCATCACCATCTATTAAGGTTGCCATTGACACACAAAAATTTGATATGCCACAAAAATTGAATCTTCTGACCCCGCCATCCTTCATCTGATGAGATTTCATTTTTTATTTGACCAGAGTAAAACCTCTGTCCATCTGGATTAGGGCAATCTTGAATTAACATTAAATGTATTCATTATAGCTACATAGTTTGCATGTGGCATAACACATTTTTAACTCAAAATTGTGAAGTACTATGATTCATGATATTAAAGCTTCCACTGTTAATAAGATTAAGTCTTAATATGAGTAAAGAAATATACATATCTATATTTTGAATAATGCATAACGTTTCACATTCTCACTGATGACCCCTACATGGCAAAAACAGCATAAATCTACATATTCTTTGATTTACTGATAGTCTGTTAGTGTAAAACTTATTTAAAGAGGGTAAATGTTTGGTCCCTGCAGGGAACCAGCTGAAAGTAATTTTCATTTGGACTTGACTACCTGACACACAAAAGCCTCCAGACAGTTGAGTTAAAAGCCCCAACTGTCCAGCCACCTACAGGAAAGAAAAAGATGAAGGACACAACCATCACAGATGTCTCCAGTGTCAGGAGAATATTATGCTCTGCTTACACCAGCATTTTTGATAAGTTTTTTTTGCTCTTGCTTAGCACAGTACAGTTAAAGTCTAGATTAACATTTTGGCTACTGCAGACTTACCTATCTCAACATACAGAGTTTAAAAAAATATTACGGAGACATGTTTCTTATTATCAAAAGTCACAATTCATATCCACAAAGAGGGATAAACCCTGAGTTACTCATGTGCAGATCAGTTATTAGCTTTAACACTCAGAACTGCACAGCAAGTGAATCACAATAAACTGGAAATGATGTTGCACTGATGCCATGTCATATAAATCTGAGAAGGCAAACTGGAAAAACTGTCTTAGTTAAGAAGCATTGCTACTGGCTTTATTACAAATATACAAATATTTATCATACAATCTATATGCTTTCCTTTTAAATATTCAATTATTCTAAATTTAGATCTAGCAAAGAAATATCACTATCATTAAGGAAACCTGTAGCTCTGAAAATGTTGTATGTATCACTGTGAAACCTCACTGTTTCTTATCTCTTGTAACACAAAAGATTACGGCAAAATAGAATTTCTCCATTAGATAAAGAGATAGCAATGCTCAGACCATGTGTACAAATATGTAGATGGTGAGGGATTTACACTGCCAAATCTCAGAGCCAGGTGAATGCGAGCCAACTCTGATCTGAAAGTTGTATAATTGTGATAAAATGGCAACGAGCCCAAGCTAATAAACCCTGTGGAGTCTGGCTTGGACCTCTTTGAGATGGAAGCATGGACTAATAAGCTCATGCCAGCTTGCAATGTATTGTATTATGTCCTACCAATTGAGGAGGCAAAAAGGAAGGCTAGAATTGAACTGAGTTTGATAGTACAGTAATCTTATAACTTGTACCATAGAACCTTTTAAAATAACTTTCCAGACCTCATGTTGAAAATAATTTTTCAGAATTCATCATTCTGATAATCTAGTATGACCCTTTTCTTGAAGCATATCACAGAGTTAAACTCAGTGAGCCCTGTCTCATTTCTGGTAAAGCAAATTGCTCATGGAGACACCTAACAGTTTTTCTGTTTGAAGTCTAAATCTCTATCTCATCCCTGGGTGTACCATTCCAATGGACACTTATCTTCACCTGTTAATAATTAAGAAGCTGAAAAGTTCTTAAAAGCATTTACAAGGAATTCTCAAAGATTCATAACTAGTCATTAAATGTGCACTACACTTCAAGCTGAAGTGCATATAAATTTGAATGAGAGCATCTATAGTTCTTGGCAATCATTTCTACCTGGAAAACATTTTATAATAGTGCTTAATATTTAACAGAGCTTTGCTCTATAGAATAGAAGCTTACCATTTAGGGAATTATTACTACAGAATTGTCTAGTTCTAAAACAGATTATTTGTATGGAACAATACAACTTTACCTTTATCTGTTCAAATTCTTCAGCTTTTGACACTATAGCAAGGATATCACCTTCTGTTTTATGAGCATCAAACAATTCATTGAAAGTCTATTAAAATAAAATAAATTGATTTAGTACTGAAAATAAAAATGCACATACAGCACAAAAGAAAGAAACAATAACCAAGATTTTAAATGGCATTTAAGATTAAGATGTAAATTAAGTTATTGGATGACCAGAGTGATGCAATTTAAGCAGGAAGAATTTCTAGAATGACTTCTCAATAATTTCAGAAAAATTAGTCCCTCTAGACTTGGGCAGGCAAAACTGAGACACATGCAATCTATAGCCATTTCAAAACAAATAGGGTATATTTGGGAAGATAATTAGAATGCTTTTAAGATGAATGTATACTTTATAACAAGCTTCCAGTACTACACAGTTTTATACCGTCTTCCTTACATATTTACAACATAATATGACAACAGTGCCAAAACTTGTTTAAGATTGCACATGGCAACCTGATAGGATTTTCATGCAGGAAAAAGCTTTTATAAAAGACTTATTATCAACCTCTATACTTGCACATGCTATCATGCACCAATGGCTGCACATATTGGTGATATCAAAGTGTTTCTTACAATCCACTTAAAGAAGGCAGAGAGAGACTATAGAAATTTCAGATCTCATTTCACAACAACTCCACTTTTTTTCAGTGTTGCTTTATATGTAGTTTCTTTTTCTCTCTCTTCATTTTGGTAAATATGATTTGAAAATATGTTTTACAAATCAACTACATATTCTGTAATATCTTACAACTATTTTAGGTAGAGGTTCAAAAAGAAATAGAACTATGTATTTTACCTCTATAGTATTGTATTTAATATAGTAGTGGCTGGCAGTTCTGCCTAAATCTGTTGAAGAAAAAAAGCCAGTTCTCTCTTCAAAGCGAATCATGCGGGCTTTGTCCAGTTTTCTGCCAACTTCAATGACAAGCTGTTCTCTGTGCTTTTCTAGACCTGGATCCATCTAGACACCAAACACACACAGTTATTCGTATATATGAAAGAAAAAGTGTTAAATGAATCATTTTGTTCTTATAATTCAACACTAAAAAGACAAATCAAATATTACTAAGCCAAGATTTTCTCGAGTTCTCACAAATAACAGTTACATTTACATTATTGACCATAACTGACCATAATTGACCAAAACTGACCATACACGACTAAATAATCAAAATAATATCTTTTACAATGCCTTCAGGCTATCAATTACAATGTAGACTGACAATATTATTAATGAAACAGGAGTGTGATTATGAAATAAATATACAACTAAGTATTTGAAAGAAATTTTAATAACATTCTTTATCAAAATATCATTACAATGTCATTTCACAAAAGTATGCAATCTTATGGTATCTCCTGTTTATGACAAGCATTTTCGCTGAAGACACAACCTGCCTTGGTATTGACACGAGAATGGCAATAATTGCATTTCACACAAAATAAGCTTTGCTTTGGACTGCTGAAATGGTTACTAACAAAAAAGCACTAACATCTCCAAAAGCTTTGTGTATATCAACTGGGATATTTTAATTATTGAGTTATAGACTTATTGTATATTAGAGCCCACAAGGAGCATGCTGTCCTCAAGACCATTTCTATTCATATTGAAGTTCAGGAACTCGGACATTTTGCCCAAGTAACAATGCACATTGTCTTATTAGTACATAGAAGACTGGGCAAAGCTCCCATCTGAATGGGACTGATGTGTAATTGCATGTTTCCATACCATGCACCTGGGACAGCCAGACTCACAGGGATGGGTGAAATTGGATTCATAGTTATGTTAACCATCTGGTATACATGCACCTGAGATATGGCTCTAATTACACAAGCAATGGTAAGTCATCAACTTGATAAGACTGAAACTCTGTCCTAGTACATTAGGCAGAACTCCTGTTTCTGGGCTCGCACAGCTCAGCTCTCTAGCTAAATCTGCACCAGAGATACACAACCAAGAGCGAAAAATGGATCAAGCTTGTAGAATTGCTATGCTTTCATTTGTTCTGTTTTCCCTGGACCAGTATTCAGTTTCCCCTTTGTGCCAAAATGGTTCATCTGGTGGTCAGTGAAGCTGTGAATGAATACAGCCATTTCCACAAAGCAGCTGCAAGACTAGTTCCTAATATTCCCTGTCTTTGCCATTTGCTCTGAAGCTGTTTCTCCTTAGTTATGGCTTGCCTTAGTTTCAAGGCAAAAGCTAAGATGACAAAGGTCTAGACTGCTTTTCTCAATAGTAAGTCATGTGCTGAGGTCAGATTTCACAGCAGAGGTGGTCAGAAAATAAAACAACAAAAACTAATAGCAATCAGGATGCCAGATGTTTAACATTTCATAAAACTAAGGAGGAGAAAAATTCAAAACACTTCCCTACTCCTTTGACAGCCCGAACTACCTGCCAATCTTTTGCCTTACGTACTAAAAACTAACATTGTAACAGTAGGTTAACTTATTTCATTATTTTTATTTTTTTTACTTTTACAAATATGAAGGTTTTAATTTTAAAGGAAAAGTCATTAAGTTGAAAAGGATGAGAAACAATAATTAATTAGAAATCTGACAGGGTAAAAGCTCCAGCCTAGAACAGCTCTAAGACACGCTCTTAAAAACAAGCCTTGGTGTGTCCACTGCAAGAAACCGAGTGGAACGGAGTATACATATGCAAAGCTAAGATGTATGATAAAGTACACTACTATTCAAGCTGTTTTCTCTAGCACAGAGAAGTGTTGGTGACATGGTCAGCTAACTTTTACAGATGCTAAAAACACAAATGTAGGACACATGCGGACAAAAAGCTCTGCTTACCTTTGGGAACAATAAACAATAGAAACAAAACAAAAAAAAGAAATCAGACAAAGGGGTTACCTTAAAACAACCCTCACCTTCCATTTGGAACTCTGAATGGAAGAGCAAATGACTGTAATTCATATCACAGTCTTCACTAATAAGACACTCACATTTGCTTCAGTCTTTGTTTCTCATAATAAATTTCAGCCGTTTTCCTATCTCAGTAAAAGGCACTATTGGCACTTCTGGCAAATGACGTGAAAAGTTGCTAATCCAAGCAATGAGGCTGGAGTAGCCTATGACTGGGCGTGGTCCAGAAACCACCTAGGTGGGGAACAGTAAAATTCTGGAGAGAACACGCAGGGCATGGAATGTGTCAGTGCACGGCAGCTGCACTCTTGTCCCTCTCTCTCTGTGCAGTACAAAGCCCCTTTCTGAGGACAGGCTGGACCTTTTGTACTCTGAAGTAGTCACTGGATGTGGTGAATGCCTAGCTCCCTCACCCTGTGGAAAGCGAAAGGAGAAGGGGTTTGCATTTTCTTAGCTTCACTGAACAGCTGGGAAGAGTGTGACCTACGGTGGTTATGCAGATATATGGATTCTGATTGGGTACCACTGGCTGTTGGCCAAAACAAAGACAGAAATTGGCACACTGCAAGATTACTAAGAAACAATAATATACCAATTATGAAAACTGGATACCTATAACTGAAACAGAAGGAAGAGAACAGCCTGAAGTGAGCAAATCTGTGGTTATGCCCACATCTGGCACTATATCATCCATATGATTTCTGCCTGCAACACAGTAATAGCTTCTAAGTTTAACACTGTTTTTGTAGAAAATCAGGGAATTGGCATTGGGTTTGCTCCTACATTAATGGATAACACTTCAAATTGATGTAATTTGTTGCTGCCTTAACACAAAAATAGGAATATCTATTACTAGCACATCAAATCAGAAGGGTAGAGAGGGAGAGTGGCAGGAAAAGACAAGTGCTGGCAGTCTTCACTTTCTCAGCAGCTGAACAAAAATGCAAAAGTAAGGGGAGGTGGAGACAACTCCCATTAAAATTTTTTTAAGTTGATAAAAATATTTCTGCTAATGTTTTATTACATTTTCCACCCAGGTGTCACAACTGTGGTTCCATTTCTTCTTAACGAAAATTACTTAATAACACTGGTCAAAAATACCTTATAAAAAAAAAAAGCAGAATTTATAGGAATAGGATAACAACATTCTTATCACTATCTATTACTTTGTGATTTTGAATAGTGCTATATCAACATATGGCAATGTACTGTTAAAGCTTTTTTTTTTTTTGGTAGAAAACGGATTTGAGATAATAAGAGAAGGCCTAAAACTTCTGCAGAAGCTGCTTAAACCACAGCCTACCAACCTTTCACTATAACTTCCACTGTCAGCCATGAAAGCTATCTGAAAAGTACTTCCTAGCGTATGTATCGATACACGTTACAATGACAATGATACATACAAAATATTATGACAAATTATTAAGTTACAAAACAGATTCAGGACGTGAAATAAATAAGCTGCAATTATGATATACTTAGGATGGTTTCACCTGCACTAAATTACCTGTGTCCAAACTGTGACAACACCAAATGCTTTAACAAGTTATACAGAAAAAAGTAACGATATTTAGATAATCTGTAAGCTACAAAATGTTCTAAAAATTTCAGAGAATGAACTGAACTTGAAAAAAACTTATGTAATGGTGCTCTAATTTGTATCAACACATGGAACAGTTCTAAATAACAAATAAACAAATCTCACCGTAAATCACAAGAAAAGAGAACTATATAAAATGCGATTTTATAATTTAAAGATGTCATGGGATGAAATATTCTAGAACAGAATCGTACAGGGGAAGAAAAGCAAGCAACTCAAGAACACGCTGTAATTTATATCTCACCTACAATACTGGAATAGTGACACTAGGCCAAGTTATAGTATCTATCTCATGAAAATGAATGCTGTCCTTTGAAGCACAACTTGACCACTTAAAATATATTTCTGTGTGAACAGAAGGAACCTCTTAATTTACTGTTAAAAGTAGTCTGCTGCAAAAATTATCTTTTTTTTTCTAAACACTTTAAAAGAATTGCTGATGTCAGGTAAGTAGAAACAGCAAATATTTATCATCACATCAGGGAAAGATTACAGACCCAGAACAGGTTACAGATTTTTTTTTTAAATGCATTTTATACCTGATAGGCTTTGTGACTGATGCCGTATACTAATGGATTTGCTCTCATCCGTACATAAAGATAAGTGTAACTTATCCACTTTACTGCTTCTTCCACATTAGTTACTGTTCCAAGAGCAATCTGGGAAAAGGAAAGGAGACAAAATTAAATGTATATATTACAGATGAATGCAAATATTTGGCTGAAAACATTCTGAATTCAGTGCATTAGCATTAAAGAAAACATCAGTACGTTTCCAACTTTAATTATTTTAAAATAAGCGTAGCACGATATAATTGTTTTAAAATAAGCATAGCACAATATACTGAACCATTTATACATCTGTATCTTATGAACATCTAATAACAAGGTATGTTCTGTGACGTTACGTTATAGGTAGTCATCCATATGATTCTCCCTACTGCTTATAATATTTACAATTAAAAGGTAATACTAAACTAGCTTATTCAAAAAAACACCAGAATTCTTGAGTGAATTTGCTCAGGGCACTTTAAAGAAGAGCACTCCTAAAAGATATCCTACAATTAAAATATTAATTTTTCATATCGATATAAATGCATGTTCTGGTACTAAACTAAATGATGCTGACAGTCTTTAGGATTTTCTTTGGCACGTCTCCATATTTGGATATCTATTTACACACAGTTCTTAAAAATAATTTGTTCCTTTTGTATCTATGAGTGAAACCTACAGGTACCTGCTGCATTTTTGTTATATCAAAACATAAAAAATTGAACAGGTAATATACACATAAATATATGTATATTTCTTTCTTTTTTCAAGGCCAAATCAGGTACAACAAGGTACAACAAAATCGTTTTTTTTTTTTTTTCAGTAAAAAAAATATATTTTGCTAATTCAGTAGTTATTTTATCATCAAATTACTTACTGGACACACATTTTTACATGAAAACTTAAGCTCTATTTTCTGTTAGTTACATTCACGAGAAGTAATTTATAGCTTGTTCCAGGTAACTTGATTTTAGCAGGAGAACTTAGTATTTCCTGTATGCCTCATGAACAAATATTTTTTGGTTGTGACTAGTTTCTTAAAACAAGCAAAAATTCCTCTTAAAGTCTGCAATCTATTATTATTACTTTTAATTTTGTTTTTGTTTTGTGAGTGTTTGGATTTCATGTAAACATTCCACTCGATTTGGAAAAACTAAAAAGCCCTATACGACTCTAAGTGATTTCATATGCATGTTCAGATCCTAACATCATTGACATCACAGATAATATTTGTGAAATAACATAAGGAGGTATTCAAAAATAGTAATGAAAGACAAATCTGCCCTCTATTAAATGTTTAAATAACTTTAAACCTTGTTGATTTCAATGACTAATATCAGGGAGCAAATCCAAGCTTGCTTCACACATTTCTGAGGTGTTTCTCTGTTCAACAGCATAAAACGGTCAGGGGAAGCCACATTCTGTTGTTTTTCAAAGTACATAGCCACATAATGTGCTGAAATAGTGAAAAAACATATTTAACATTCGTTTTTTCATAGACTACTGCAGGGGAGACATCTAATATAGCCTGCACGTTATTACTGTTTGCTCCCCAGGTTAATTTCAGCATTTCATTTCTTTCAATCATTCAAATATATTTCAGTGCTGCACAACTTGAAATAGTGTAACAACACTGTCCAGTAGTAACATTTTTCCGCAAACAATCACAAAAAGATAAAATTCTCATTCTAGGAGACAGTGAACACTGACAACTCAAAATAAAAAAAAATATTTTTGCCTCATTTGTTCAAATAACTGATTTTATTGCTTACAAATTAACTATTTTCACAGTTAAAAGTAAAAATGAGCAAAAAATATTGGTTTATGAAAAACATTTGGGTTTCAGATAAGGCACTGAAATGTAATACTGTACTCTCTCCTTCTTCCCCCAACTTTAAGGAACATTCACTAAATACTAGGCAGAGGGAAAAAAAGCTACTTCTAATTATTTGCTGCCATCTAGTGTTCAAGTAAAGCTTTCACATATTATTTAACAAAAGTAGACATTTTCAAAACTGTGTGTGACAGGGAAGTAATCTTTTTAATGCAAACACACAAAAGTAATTTCAAAATAAATTATTTACAAAATTAGGAGACCTCTGTCAAGTTCTAGAATATCGAGTATTAATAAAACCAATAAATAGATTAGGGGATTCTCCATTAAAGAAGAAGATCTAAATTTTCTAGTATTTTGTAAAGTATACAGTAGGTATGATTATATAAAGAATCACAGAATCGTAGGGGCTGGAAAGGACCTATAGAGACCATCTAGTCCAACCTCCCTGCCAAAGCAGGTTCCCTACAGTAAGTGGCAAAGGAAAGCATACAGGCAAGCTTTGAATATCTCCAGAGAAAGAGACTCCACAATCTATCTGGGCAGCCTGTTCCAGTGTATTGACTGCACCACTTCTCACAAAACTTCGATTGCAAGCAGTTGTCACAGACGAGGTTGCTCTTCTCATGTAGGTCAGGTCAGTTTCCATGAGGGCACAAAACTTCAGCTACTCTCAGCCTATGCATCTTGCCCAGATGAGCCATTTAGTCACCCAAGTCCTGAATGATATTTTTGGAAAGGCTTTGAAGGAATTCTGTCTCTTCTGATCTAGCTTCTGACTCTAGCTGCCCACTCAGATTTCACCAAGATAGGAGGCACTAGCTTGAGAAAGGCAAAAAATAGCTTAGGTTTGGTCCACCCTAACCAAAGCAACACCTTATTTTCTTGGCTTCACAACAAACTTGTAAGTAAATGCAATGAAAGGCACATCTCCTGAGGTAGGTATTTCTACTGACCAGCACTGCAAACCTTCTTCTGTTTCTAGCTTTTCTGGGGAAGGAAAGAGTTGCAGAAGCAAGCTGGGGTCCAGCTGTGGTTGCCAGGGAGGGCTCTATCAGGTGGAAATAATTAGGGAGGGAATGGTGACCTGCATTGTATGAGCTATTGATGATAGTTCCCAGATAAGTTAAAGTTTATGGTCTAATTCAACCACATCCCCTGCATCTTATCTTTCTTCCTGTAATTCCAAAAAGTACAGCTGTAGGTATTTTCTGTTTGCCAGCTGGTCAACTGACCCCTAACTCTCTCCTCTCAACTAAGAAACCTAACCAGTTATTTTATTTTTTGTTTCACTTCCCACTATGCCTAGTGGCACAGTGTCAGCAGAAAAGGGTATCTCCCCATGCCTGCACTGAGCACCACTGGTTCCTTACTCCTCTTCTGCATGTTTTAAGAAGAAAAAAAATACCAAAAAACCCTCCTCCAAATGAAAAACTCAGACTCTGAACCTGTCACTGACTCGTCCCAGCAAGTATTTTCCTGCCTCAGTATCGTGGTTTGACTCAGCAGATAGCTAAGTTCCACAGTTATTCACTCACCCTCCCCATTCCCCAAATGGGACGGGGGAGAGAAGTAGAGATAGATATGCAGTAAAATGCGTGGGTGGAGATAAATGCTATTTACTAAAGTAGTAAAGAGAACAAAAGAAATAACAGTACATATATATATAGATATATATACATATATATATATATACACACACAATGAGGATATGCAGAGCAAGGGCTCACAGCCAGTGGCAACCCTTCCTCCCGGCTAACCCCCTCCATAAGGAAAAGCACCCGGAAACCCAACGAACCAATCACATGATGTTATATGGGATGGAATAGCTCTTTGGTCAATTTGGGTCAGCTGCCCTGGTCCTGTCCCCTCCCGGTTCCCAGCTCCTTATGCCCCCCTTAACTATTTCACTGCCAGAGGAATGCGGAAGGGAGTTATGTCCTCGGCTCCGTTCAACACTGCCAGGATGTTATCAGTATCTCTGAGGCCACAAGATAGCTTCATACTAGACACTACGAGAAGCGTAACTTCTGTTAGAAACTAAGACACCCAGGAAATATTTTGTTGTATCATTCCTATTTCATAAAACTCCATTATACCATGTCCCATTTGCATTCTCATCTGAAGTGTGCAAGCATACCTGAGTGTTCCTTCCATATAAGCTGATCTATTCCTTTGTCCATCCCTCACAAAAAATTTGCTGCTTCAAGAAAATTCATTTTGAAGTCGGAACTAAAAATACTGTCATTTTCCCATATCGTTATCAAAGTTTTCTTTCCTGCACCAAATAAGCCTAGGTACAAAATTCAAGGGTCTAGATTCCACTTTGTGGTTGTATGGCTAGGATTACATACTGTACTATGTCAAATATCTGAATCATTGCCTCATTCTTAGCTGCTCCCCATTTCTGGCAAGAGATGTGATCAACATGAAAGCAACTACATATGCTTTTGGAAGCATGGAGTCTTCCCATATTTCCAACAGTTACCCTCATTTTACTTGTTCTTTTTTCAGCTATTGATTTGTCTATAATAAATTAAGAATTTAAAAAATTTAGTGGTGTTTCTGGCCTTTATTTGGTTTCTCTTTACAACTACAGTGCAAGGATTTGGATTTCCTAAATGATTTGTAACAAAAGCAGTCTCTCTTCCTAAAACAAGTCATGTTACTATATACCAGTGCAGATTTTCTGGTGCTCATAAAAGGCTCTGTTATGGTAAAAAATGACAGTGGACATCAGCTTACTGTCTAAATTTGTGTAACAAATCAGTCAACAACACATAATTAGTCTCTGTATAATGTTATTATTACTGACAAAATGACAGTGTTTATAAAAGATGATGAAAATTGAATGTGCTTCCTATCTACTGATCAATATGGTAAAATATGTTTTAAATGTATTTACTTTTTCAGAATACTGCAGTCTATAGAACAGTCATCTCCAGCAGGCTGAAGAAGGTGCATCTCCCACTCTGCTCTGCTTTCATGAGATCCCACTCACTTTGCCCAAAGAAGCTGTGGATACCTCAGCCCTGGCAGTGTTCATGGCCATAGCTTTGGGCAACCTGGTCTAGTAGAAGGTATCCTTACACTTTCCACGGCAGGTGGGTTGGAACTAGATCATCTTTACAGTCCCAACCCAAACTATTCTGTGATTCTATGATTTTTTAATCCTTTTTCCTCTCCATAAAAAGTTTAAAATAATGTAAATTCACTTGCGCTCTAAAATAATTGTAAAAAAAGGCTGGACATCACAGTTTAGCTGAACTCCTTTACTTTTATCAGAAAAAAATCTCTTTCGTGCTTGCAAAACAGCATTCTGTTCAACATTTAAGCACGTTTAAATTTCTGAAGGTTACCTGTAGAAAACTGTACATACAATTTTTAACTGTTTATTACACTACATAGTTTTTTAATAATTTTAATATAATGGATGTCAGTACTCTCATTATAACCACAGCACTTTAAATCACCAAATGCATTTTCTTTCAATCTGAAGTAAACTGAGAACTTGCAATTTATAATAAAGCAGCTGTGGTTACCACTGTGAATCACACACCAAAGAGAAGAGTTAAGCCAAATACATTATTCTTCCTATGCTGCAGTCAACCAACTGAAGTTTATTTATACGAATATGTTTTTACTTCTTGAGGATTTGAATTTGCTGTGCATTTCTACAGCTTTATCTTAATGATATTTTGGCCCTCCATACTACCTCTAGCATCTACTACCTTTTGTATACGGCCCCTGATGTTTTCATGTCTACCAGTTCACTCCTCTTTAAAATATGCTTTGAAATACATGATTCCCAGTAATAAATAAAAATTCCTTTTTAGATATTTTATGTGTGAAAACAACACATTTGTGTTTCAAATAATATTTTTTTAGGTTTGTTAAATTTCTAAATGATTCAAAAGTTACCTCTGCATTTAGGTTGTCTGCAAGACTTTCAAGAAACTGGCTTTCAATTGGATTCTGCTGAGTAAGAAGAGTCAGGTAATGACTGAGTTTGTCATGAGTTGTAATAATGATGCCTTCTCCGAATTTGTCAAACTGAGGCCGTCCGGCTCGACCAAATATCTGCATGACATCTAAAATTCCAAGGTCAACAAAGGAGCCTCTTTTTGCAGCATATATTTGTGTTCCCTGGTTGAGGAAAAGTTAATAAAAATTAACATAAATACACATGAATATAATCCTGATGAGCTGAATACTGAAATTAGGCAAATATCGCATGATTTCAGAAGTGTACTTTAACTAATCCTTTCATAATCTTTGATATATTTAAATCTTTACTATACAAACTAGACTCCCACTGGTGAGAATCAGTTTAATGAGATATAAATAACATTTCAAGTCAATCAGACATTTTCCCTCCAGCCCCCCAAATCCACAATAAAGATCTTCCTATCTACGTTTCTTTACAGTTTTCTTTTAAGACAGATAACCATGTGCAGAATAATATAAGCTCTTACCTTAATAACAACAGCATGAGCAGGAAGATTGACACCCCAGGCAAGCGTAGCTGTACAAACCAGGACTTTGATATGTCCATTAGAAAACAGGTTCTCAACCAAACTTCTGTCTTGTCGCAGCATTCCTGCATGATGAATACTAAATCCATCTGGAAACAGCTCACGTAACTGCTTATTTCTGGATCTCTGTACCTAAAATGGAAAAGCATAAAAATTAAATTCACTTCTAATTGCAGTACAAGAGGCACTGTGTTTAAAAAAATACAGGAAAAAAAACCCCATTGAATATTATTATGAGTCATATGAAAGGAACTATTTCTATTAACATAAAACTTCTTGTTAGAACCAATATGTCACAATTTGCAATAAATGAATTTGAATTATATTTGTACTTTCCAAAGAATAAATCTATTCAAAAAACGTTTTCAAAAGAATACTATTTTAAAAATACAGCTTAGTGTAAACAAGGGCACAAGTCTATTGATAACCAGTATGGACACTGAAATAGACAATTCATTTATCTCTCTTCCTTCAGTCAAATTCTTTCAACCTATGTGAGCAGCTAGAACATGCTTACATAGCAGGCCACACACTGTTCTTAACATCGGGATACCCTTCCCACCTCCAGCCGTTGCATCACCTTGGCACAGTGTGGATTAAAAAGTTCACACCATGTAACCAAACTGTTCACCTACCCCTCATTTTTACCTTTCCCATGCATACAAGGCTGGGATCTCTGCAAAAATCTCAGGTCCTTTAGCTTTCCTCTGTTTAAGATTCCCCTAAAGAATGTCTCCCTTATTTCTAGGTGCTAGCTTTACCATGCTTCTCCTAAACTGAAAAGGGACTCAAAGTTGAGAAAAGCTGGTATATTTCCCTTTCAAACACCAAAATCTGAAACCCAAATCTTCCAGAAGCAGGAAAGGAAAAAAGAAACCCACACACTTAACCAGGAAACCCAAACTACCAAAGCTCATGCCATTGTAGCCTAATGGGAACAATCCGTTTCTTTTCAGAAACAGAGCTTTAGGCTAAAATTGAAGTTTCACAAAAAGTACAGCTGTTTTATCACAACCAAGATGACAGTAGGATAGGAAGAATAATCCTGGTATAAACTGGAATAAAAGACCTTCACACAAGCTTTTATAAGTTTAAATATGAGATCACAAAGCATACTCCATGCAATCCCTTTTCACCCTAGGCCCTGGCTACTGGTTCCTCAGACCTTCATATTTCAATGTACTGATTTGCTACAAACATCTCTGATTTTTCTCCTATCTCCTCTGCAAACCTCTGCCTTCCAAAACTGATCGCTACTGACTATGATACCAGAAAGGTTGTGGTAATGATGATGCAGACCTTTCCCTAAAACGGATTTATTTTAACTGTCAACAGAGAATCACTGTTTTTCTATAGACCACAGGAGAATTGAGTGCATTTTCCTCTTCTTTTTTTTTTTCTACCACTCTATTTTCAGCCCTGCAGATTATAGTGAATTAATTCTAGATCAAATAATGATTTTTTTTAACCTTAATATTTATTAGTACCTGACACTCAGCCACTCAAAGTTGACTTAAGAGATACAGACTAGGCAAAAGAAAAGAAAAATACAGTTCATATTACTGGCATACTGCCAAACATGAACAATAAACCTCTGTAAACACAGAAACAAACAGTAAGATGGAATGCAATTATAAAAGAGGACATGAAAAGAAAAATACTTCTTCAATACTTCCTCAAACTTCTCAATATCTGAACTTTTCTGCTTTAGCCACAGTTATTTACTATTCATTTAAAGGAAATCAAACACAGGTTTTAACTACACATTCACTTTTTGGCAAATTTAATTAATGCTGCAATGCTTAAAAATGAATTAAAAAAAGAAATTGAGACAGCAGCAGTGCAGTTCATGAAGCACTTTCCTTATGACCTGGAGAATAGAAACAAATACCGCATAACGAACACAAATGCACCAAAGACTGCATTTATAATACAACAGCAATAAATCCTACAGAAGAAATGTATATGGAAAATTCACATCAGTTGCAAAGCTAAGAATAATTGTGACACAGCAACTTGGATTGATCTTCAGAACTTTCTGTAAGCACTGAACAACGTTATTAACTTGTACTTTAAAAAAAGCACATCTTTGTATCTAACAGGACAACTGTCAGAAATTCTACTTTTTTAGCAGAGCTTGCATTGGTCTCACACATCTATTGTACAGGTCTTAAGGTACAGGTCTTATTTTTCAAAAAGCGCAGTTATTCAATATCAAAAATCACACTCTAAAAATTATCTGTAGCTGAAAAAGCCAAATCTTCCTCTCAAACTTCCACAATTTAAACATTACATACTTCTGTTTGTAACGTGATTGCTTATGTTGTCTAACTCACATTGAAAGACAGGCCAACTTACAAATGGGAAACTTGAAGAATAAAATCTTTGGCTATGCAGCGAAGGAAACTGTTGTTTGTTCATAATTATAGGAACTACGATATCAATAATTCAGAGAAAGGAACTTGTGAACACAGAAAAATGGAGGAGGAAAGGGAACATTTTGTGCTAGAAAACACATTAAGGTATGACAATGACAGTCTGATTACAATTCAAGTATTTACAAGCTTAAATAAATCAAATGTGCAAAAACATCTAGTAACAACTATACCACATAGTTGCATGCTTATAAAGAATATTCACATGCTCCTAAAATCTACCAAACTTTCTAAAATAATATTTTTGGAATATTAACTATTCACAGGTTTTGTCTATACTTTTATTGAATCTGTGAAATGCCAGACTTCCAGGTTGAGGAGTAACCAATTTAGAGATAAATTAGGTAAAATGTTTCAGACATAGAAGGTGAACTTTTTTAAAAGAAAAAATCACAGTCCACTTTTGGCATAGCAAAAAACAAATGTTAATCAAATAAAATAAGTAAATAACCTGAAAACACTGATGATTCCATTAATTGTACAGAAATTCCTTTAATTTTCTTTCATAAATTTGTGGATGTTCTAAATTACAAAGACAGTTCAAGAGCAACCGAGTAACAGATTTTACAAACACTTGAGAACACGTAAGAAAAAAATAAAAATCAAAGATACCTCAGCGATGGCTTAGAAGACTACTTATATAATCATAGAGTGGCTTGGGTTGGAAGGGACCTCAAAGATCACCTAGTTCCAATTACTGCTGTGGGCAGAGTTGCCAACCACTATATCAGACTGCCCAGGAATCCATCCAGCCTGGCCTCGAACACCTCCAGGGAAATACAACTTATATTCTTAACGGCAGCATATTTGCAAAGAAACCTCGTAAGACTTCACTTCAATGAATTGCATAGCTGTTATATTAAATTCAGATTTAAGTGGTTCCAGAGACAACAAAACCAACATTTTCTACATTATGAAAGTAATGTATCCTATTTTATTATGTTGGTCCATGATGTCAGAGGTGGATGTTGGTGGTGTGGCAGTTGAGGCTGCATCTTCCCGCCAATATTCTGTTCCATTTTGTTGCTGTGCGAGAGACGGCAGCAGAGGGGCAGTCTGACACAATGGTGTCTGACATGGAAGCACGTGGGAAGCAAAGGTGTGTCATTGAATTCCTCCATGTGGACAAAATTGCACCCACTGACATTCATCGACGCTTGCTGAACATTTCTGGAGGCCAAACAGTGGATGTCAGCATGGTGAGGTGGCGGGTGGTGAAACACAGTGAAACAGTGGGTCACCTCTGCTGGTGCAGATTGTTACGAGCATGGCATGTAGGCTCTTGTTCACTGCTGGCAAAAATACACAGCTAATGCTGGTGACTGTGTTGAAAAACAGCGTTTTGTGGCTGCGAATTTGCTCTATCAAATAGTGCTACTGTGCTCTTTTTGTATGTGTTGTAGTTTCCATGAAAATAAATAGGAGGCATTCCGTTCAGAGTGACCTAGGTATATAACAGAAGTGAAACTATAAAACAGTATAGTATCCCCCATCTTGTTCTATTACAGACTAAAGAGTTTTGCTTAAGATGTATATGAAATGTTACTAAGTGCCTCAGGTGTATGGAGAAGTTGTTGCTATGAGGGCTGGCAGTGGTCGCCTGATTAAAATTGATTTTCCTTCCTCTCTCATATTGCTCATGAGGCCTCAGATTTATGACCTCAGCTTACATGTGTATGTGCATCTAAAACACCATGTATTAAATAAATTCCTAGTTTAGCTTGCTGCCACCTATATTTCTCCTTTAAAAGTTTTGAATTTCATGCTGTTCTTGATTAAGACATTATAAATGTCACAATTTGACATAAAAGAATGTACTTAAAGAGAAATTTGGTATACATAGCAAAAAAAAAACCCAAACAAGCAGTTTTAAACAAGCTTTAGGGCATTTCACTGAGGACATAAACAACAAAAAAGATAACTTTCTTCACACCCTTCTTTCCCTTTTACTTGAACCTGATACCCCAAAGGTATTATTTATATGCCACATACTTTTTGTCTGAACTATCTATACTACAAGAAACATAAGGAATTCAACTTTCAATATACTTAAAGCTTATTTTTTCTTATTTTATCTAAAAAACAGTCAAAAAAGAGTAATAAAATGATTACAACAAGCAGCTGCCAATAATTTACTTCTTAATAAGTGAAACAGAAGTTAGTATCTCTGATGATCTCAGATTTCTACACTTTTCTAGGACAAAGGTTGCCACTAACTAGCAGCAAGATCAGATTTTATTTTTCCTTCTGTAGATTACTTCTTTCTCCATTCTGCTTCTAAATTTTGAAAATATGTTTGCAACTTTGAATTTTGGTGTTTTTTTTCCCACTAACACTTTTTAACTATCATAAGTTTTCTTCCAGCAACAGGAATGGCACAAGCTGTTCTTGTATTTTTCTCACGATCACCTTACTACAGCAAAACCTCACACTCTGACCGTAAGACTCAATCATTGTAACTTCCTGTCTGTAGAGTTCACAGTAGGGCAGCACTTGCAGTTTGCTCAGAATGCGCCATTGCGTTTGTTCACTGGTTTGAGCAATGCTGAACATTTCATTCTCATCCTTCATTCTCTGCACTGTCCTGACACTCTGCAAACTCTTAAATTTGAGGCCTTGTTAGCTTCATTTGCTGAGTGCTGGCACTCAACACACACACATAAAACAAACAAAATAAGGTATCTTATTTCAAATCAATATAATCAAAATAAGCCACTCTCCATGATATATGAGAAGTCGTGGCTATAAGGCAAGTCCCTGGTGACTGGAATAAGGGAAATATCACTCCCATTTTTAAGAAAGGTAGAAAGGAGGACCTGCGGAACTACAGGCCAGTGAGCCTCACCGCTGTGCCTAGGAAGATCATGGAGTGGATCCTTCTGAAAGACATGTTAAGGCATGTGAGGGATGAGCAGATGATCTGAGACACCAAGGGAAGATCACGCCTGACCGGTCTGGTGGCCTTCTATGATGGAGTGATGGCACTACTGGACTAAGGAAGGGCAAGTGATGTTGTCTGCCTGGACTTCTGCAAGGCCTTTGACATGGTCCTGCACCACATCTTTATCTCCAAATTGGAGAGATATAGATTTGAAGGCTGGATGATTCAGTGGACAAAGAATCAGTTGGATGGTGACAGCCAGAGGTCAATGGCTCTATGTCCAGGTGGAGGTCAGTCACAAGTGGTGTCCCCCAGGGGTCCATCTTGGGACCAGTGCTCTTTAGCATCTTTATCAATGACATTGACAGTGAGATTGAGTGTAATCTCAGCAAGGTCACTGATGACTCCAAGCTGAGTGGTGGAGTTGACATGACAGAACGAACGGATGCCATACAGACGGACCTAGACATGCTTGAAAAGTTGGCCCACATGAACTTAATGAGGTTCAACAAAGCAAAATGCATGGTGTTGCACTTGGGTTGGCGCAATCCCAGGTATGTGTACAGACTGGGAGAAGAATTCATTGAGAGCAGCTCTGCCGAGAATGACTTAGAAGTCCTGGTGGTCAAAAAGCTGGACATGAACCAGCAGTGTGCACTTGCAGTCCAGAAGGCCAACTGCAGCCTGAGCTGTGTCAAAAGAGCCCAGGATAACAGCAAGGAGAGGGAGGACATGGCTCCTCTGCCCTTGTGAGGCCCCATCTGGGGTACTGCGTCCAGGCCTGGGGCCCCCAGAACAAGTAAAGGGAAGATTTAGATTGGATATGAGGAAAAACTTTTCCTCTGAAATAGTGGTCAGGCACTGGAATGGCCTGCCTAGGGAGGTGGTGGAGTCACCGTCCCTAGTGCTGTTCAAGAAGCATCTAGATGAGGTGCTAAGTGACATGATTTAGTAGCTTAGTGGGTAAGGATGGTGATAGGAGGACGGTTGGACTAGATGGTCTTGTAGGTCCTTCCCACCCTAGTGTTTCTATGATTCTATAAATGTAGAACTGCTGGAGTGGGTCACAAAGGAGAGCCACAAAGATGATCAACTGGTTGGAGCACCTCTCTTATTAAAACAAGTTGAGGGAGCTGGGCTTGTTCAGCCTGGAGAACAGAATGGTCTGGGAAGACCTCAATGTGGCCTTTCAGTAACCGAAGGTTCCTCAAAGGTTCATTACTTTCCTTGCTCTTTTCTGAGAACAGCAGCATTGCCATCACTGACTGATCACATTGCAGCTGGTTCCTGTGAAGAACTTAAAGACTACTGAGATCTTTCCTCAACAAAGAGGACTCGCATGACCTAACTGACCTGGATGGAGGCAGGCTGGCCAATATACTATTCTGCTCAATGAGTACGCACAACCATTCTCTAAATCTTCAATCTTTTAATGTATCTATCTATTAATTTTGTACAGTTATCCCAAAGTACTATCTCTGTCCAACGCTTACAATGGGTTATAATTAGTGGGTACCTGGCAAGATAATATTTGAAGGTAATTCTAGCAAACAAATGTGAATCAGTTTGAATTTCTCCTGAAAGAGTCAATAATCTAATTGTCTCCCTCTGGAGATCTAAGTTCACCATATTAAAGTTGGAATTGTTTAAACCTATGAGTTACTGCTCTGATCAATTTACTGAAATCACCTCAGTTAGTTCTGTAAAGTGCTCTAAAAATACCTCTGAAGGAGAAACAAAGGAGAGTAGTGTGACTGCTTTACTTAAACATATTCCCCAATAGCATATTCTATCAGTAAAGGTAAACATTCATTGAGCGAAATCATCAGGAACACAATTCAGGACTTTTTTTTTTTTTTTT
>WBMW01000546.1:162563-228786 GCA_013396635.1 Penelope pileata | reverse complement strand
TTATTCTCCTCTTTGTGTGTATCACAGAATCATAGAGCATCCTGAGTTGGAGGGACCCACAAGGATCAACGAGTCCAACTCCTGGCTCCACACAGGACCACCCAAAATTCAAACCCTATATCTGAGATTGTTGTCCAAATGCTTCCTTAACTCCAGCAGCTTGGGGCCGTGACCACTGTTCTGAGAAATCTGCTCCAGTGCCTGACCACCCTCTTGATGACGAAACTTTTCAACTTATCTAACCCGACCCTCTCCTGACTCAGCTCTTCCAAATACGATCATTATTCCTACTGGAGCTTTTGTATTTCAATCAGTGAATAGGTTGAAAAAACATTTATAAATTATCCTTCTCTTCTCTTTTGGATTCACAAGAAAAGATGATGCAAGACAATTTCTTGTATATTTTTCTGTTGCCCTGGCTTTACCACAGGTCATAACCTATATAGTTGCACAAGATTGTGTCTCATCCAGTTGGCAGATTAGGGAGTGATGAGCAGTATTGGAAAATGGATTGGTACAGGATCCATCTTGCACAGTATGCTCTTTTTACAGTACACTATGTGTACTTACATGGTGCATGGAGAATGGAATCAGATAGTCTGGGAGGAGGAAGAACAGAAACCAGATTAAAAGCACTGAACAAGAATTAAAAATTTAATTTAATCTTTGATTCTTCAGTTCTATAATGCAGAAGATAAAAATGTTTATGGACCTCAGTGATGACAGAACAAAAGAAAATTTAGCATAGCTAAAATATTACATTTTTAGGCCAGCCAGACAAGCCAAGAACGGAAGAATCATGAATGCAAACCTGACCGTGCACAAAAGATGAGGTTTGCAAAAGAAGTTTGCAAGAAGCCACTGGAGATGTAGACATAGTTTCAAATAATCTCACTTAATGCCTAGGAAAGGGGGAAAAAAAAAGAAAAAAAAATCAAAAAACCCTGTTGTATAGATAATACACTAATTCAGCTTGAACTAGAATCTTGTAACATGGACCAGTGTAACCTAATATTTCAGTTAAAGCCAGAGTGAGGTGCCAGTCTTACAACTGAATGAATGAATGACAGATACTCAGATAAAAGGGTTTAAGAACCTAGAATGAAAAATAATTCATCTGTGTAAACACAAATGGAAATCAGTACTAGATTTAGAAAGGAAACATTGTTTATAATGACCCAGCTTAAGCTCCACAGATGAATGAAAACATGGGAAGAATCAAACAACACATTTTAATTGCTAATTATAATTTTCATACTTTGTATAATAAGCACCTTTCTACTGTTTTAAAAAGTGCAGTAAATATTATGTAAAGACAATTTTTCAGTACTTTAGTATGATATAAATCTGGACTCCATGGTGAACAGAAAATTGTGACTAAATAATCTCAAGTCTTATTAAAATATTTCAGTTTAATAATAACATGAAGATGCACATCAATTAAAATGGATTTAATTTTATAGCATGATTTCAAATGTATGCAAAATTATGTAAATCTTCGGTTTTCTTTCTCATCAAGTTAGAGTGATACTGTTCTCTCCCTGGGAGTAGATATATGAATTGTATAAAATACTGAGAAGTATCTATGCTTCTCTGACCCTTGAGACAAGAAGTCCTGCTGTCATATTTGTTAACTACTTGGAGTGCACAGACAAAGAGTCATCAGTCTTGGTCTGTTTTGCTGACAGCAGAAGGTATTTTCAGTTTCTGGTTAGAGAACTAGCCCCAACGCTGAAAATAAATTGATACACTGAGAGTTTGATGAAATGCCAGTGCAGTATGGCAACAGCTAGGATGAATTAGTACCAGTTTCAGTTCAAATACTGACATCCTCTGGGGACCTAGTTAAACTTTTTGCTGCTGTGCTTAACTTTGCAGAGATTTCAATATTTCTCCTTCAACAGGAAGCTGATATTGCATGGTTTCTGTAAAACTATTTTTTATATTTGAGAACACTTCCTTTCCTTCTTTGTAATATTCAAAACTGCCACTCTGCTGAGCCATGAAAATATCAGATGCATTTTTCCTCTGAGACAATGAAAGCAGAAAGTTTTCTCAAAATCCTTCCAATAAAGCTGCAGCTTAGTTATGACTTCTCATCATGATTTTTAGTGCAACTTCTCCTCAAAGGCTATTCAGAGACATTACTAATCCTACAAGAAAAAACATCCATCTGTGAACATTAAGTGTATTTCTCATTTCATAATTAAACTATAATAATCCACCACAACTTCACAGCTATGCAAAGCGACATGGTGAGGATTCTTGAGTAGAATGGAATTTCTCTTAAGTTTTGCGGGTAATTGTAAATGTGCAGTATGAATTAATTATCTATAGAGTTTTCAAACAGTTTTAGACTAGCATTAGTATGTGGGACCATGAAAAGCTAAAATTTATCTTAAAAAAGGAAATTATGTTTCTTTTTAGACAGAAACCATAGGCATTAAATGCCTTTTGATTTGCCAGTGGCTTGTTTTTTACACTCTTCTAGTTCCTGCCCTGCAAAGTGGAAGTCAACAATGCCAAACAGAAATGATAAAAGAAAATGCAAGTCAATGAAATAAAAGTAGTACAAGTTCCTAAACTAAAAATGTCAAATTATACTCTCAATTCATTAAGTGAC
Source organism: Penelope pileata (assembly GCA_013396635.1). NCBI lineage: Eukaryota > Metazoa > Chordata > Aves > Galliformes > Cracidae > Penelope > Penelope pileata. The sequence goes on along the minus strand of WBMW01000546.1, from coordinate 226,163 downwards.
TTAACTATGTAACCTGAACCTTAACAAGAAAAAAGATAACCAAGCTAGCACATCAGAACATCTGTAGCACTAGAATAATTTTTTCTCTGATAGATGTAGAATACTCAGACTGATAAGAAAAATGCAAGAAAATTCATGATGTAATTACATCCCATGAAAAATTAACACACCTTCTTTTTGTGCACTAACAATATATTAAGCAAGTCTCAGAACCAAAGGTGTTTTATTCCCCGTCTCTTTGCTATCCACAGAGAATTTTAAGGATTTGAAATGTAGCTCACTGTCACCAAATATCAAATGTTACAAGAAAAAAAATTTTTAGAAATCCCCAAAGAAAATGAAATGTATAGATCTTTATGCCTTTCCATATTACAATGTTCACAGACTCTCATCTGACTAATTATGAGAGGTAATTACTTATCTAACAAAGTACTAACAGAAAAAAATCTCTTAAGAAACAAATAGACCTGTAAATCTTGGGACGAGTGAAACCTGCTCTTTTGTGAATTTTCTATTTCCTGTGCCCATGCCCTGACTCAAATGCACACCACATCACGTTTCCATAACTTCATCTCTCTCAGAATTATCTCTTTGCCTTACTGTTTCATAATTTTTTCTACCCTCAGGACAAAAAAAACTTCTCTTAGGAATGACCTCTGTAAGCCTTATGCTTGTTATCAATGCTGCAGTCAGCTTATTATCACTCCTTTGAGAACTGTGTTGTCTTTTTTGTTAGTTTTACTCCAAATTAGCAGCAGGCTGCTCTCAGAATCTCTGCAACCTCAGAGCACAACTGTGAAGCCTGTGGGCTATTAAACATTGTTCAAAGTCAGTTTCAAAGGCAGCACAATGTCTTTACACAACTGAAAGGGCACAGAAGTAGCACCTAATAAGTGATGTAACAAGAAGGTTTATATTAATATGTTCTTTTGGCCAGCAGACTTGGAAATTTAGACTGATTGTCAGTAGAACTGAGGCAACTATTAGGCTTTTTACCAGAGGAAACCAGCTGCTTTAAGAAAGGAACAGTCCACAGAGCTTGATTTTACAGTCAGATCTTGTTCAAATGAGGGCATATTTCCACAGACCTCTGCTAAATTATGAGATCCCTCGTGGTTTTAAACTCTACCAACTGGAAGAAGAAAGTTTTAATATTTATTATGCTCCTCTTCTTTATTTCATTAAAACCAAGCCAAACCAACCAACCAATGAAACAAACAAACAAACAAAATCACCCACAACAAAAAAAACCAACCAACAAAAAAGTCCCTCCAAATCCAGCCTTTATAGTCCCATTATTTTATGCCAATTACCAACTTTACATTTCATACCTCATGAAGCCTGCAAGATAATTGCTTTGTAAAGTTGAAAAATCATTAAGATGAGACAATGAAGTATAATTAAATTTGGCTTAGAGAGAGGGTATTCTATCATTGTCGTTCTTTAAACATGTACAAATCACACATAGCCAATATTTTTGAGTAAAGGAATATTTGTTTTCTTGTGCAAACAACTTTTAATACATTTGCACAGATATTGAAAAAAAATACTATGCCAATGTTAATTCATCTATCTGCTTTGTGTGGGGTTTGTAAACTAGGCTAGAAATTCTCTGTCAAAAACTGAGGAGCTTGCTATTGTTAAGATTCTGTAATTCATACATCATTATTTTAAAGCAGGCTGACCAGTTTCTTCAGCAAGTTAACTTTAAATGGCTTGCCCACATAGCAGATAGATTGTAGAGGAATTTAAGAAAATATCTCATTTATATCACGTATACCATGGAGACTAGATTACCTGGCAGAGGAAGAAGTAAGGAGATCGCTACCTTATCAGTGCAGTGCATAGCAGTGCACAGCAAGTGACAGGAGAGTTGCTGTGCTGCTTTGACAGACCCTCTCCAGCCAGGATTAATTCCCAGTTTTCATAACCTGTTTACTTATTGCGCATACATTAGCGCTAATAACTGTTCAAACGTGTTAAATAACATACTGCGAGCTTCTTGTCCTTTAATCTTTTAATTATATTAAGCCTTCTGTACGATTAATAGTCGTATCTGTTCAAATCATTGCATGCTTCATGCATTTCATCTCACAACTCTGCCTTCTTCAAGAGCAGCCCAAACTCAAAAGGCTTTGCAAAATTATTTACCTAGAAGTTGAATCTGTACCTGTAATGCTGCATTTGCTGGGGAGTTAGGACTCTAGGAGGAAAGCAAATACTGTACATCTCACTTTAAATTAATATATCTATATAATTTACTGCTTGAAGTAATAACATTTTAGAACTGAATCTCTAAAAGTAAAAACATGTATTTTTCCACTTCATGAGTGAAAACTAGTCCTATCTATGTAAAATAACTCTCTTAACTAATACACTGCAATCATTTTCCAAACATATTAATAACTTTCCACTGTGGAGGAAGAGAAACTTTCTCAGAATGCACACAAGTGAACAAAGTGCCATGGCTCAGTGCTAAGGCAAACATCACATTTGTGGAGTTCTGTTACACATATATATCTCACAGGGTTATCACCAGGATATCAGTTTTCAGTGGTTTCATGATGGTATTACTGATATAAGAATTAAAATCAGAATAAAAGGAGTGGAGAATCTTTGACTCGTGCAATCCCTACAGATTTTTAATTAGATGAGTGCGACAAACATTCCTAAAGCTTTTACTGTTTCCCTTGATTTCCTCATGTACTTTGAAAGCCAGCATAAAGTATCATACGATATATAAAAATAATGTACACAATAGAAAATAATATAATATGAATATATAAATAGTATGTAGAATATATCACAAAGCAAACTTGCATTCGTATCACTATGCAACTTCAGAAATTGGTTTACACATCTAAAATCTAAATCTCTGAAGCTATTCAATGGACATATTTCCTTCAGTTAATTTGTATTTGCAGATTTCAGACTTTTAACATTTTTTTGTACTTCAGGTATGAAATGGCTGATTATCTTGTCACAGAAATTTTACACAGAATAGAAACACAGAGGCTATGCTTACCCACAGCACTGGTGTTACTTCCACTATCCCCAGAGACCATTCGTTGGATGAAAACCTATTGTGCCTGTCTTCTGCAATAGCACCAGACAGCCTTTCTAATCAGATTTATAGAAACAGACTGATGACTTAAAATTTTTGGCACTGCCTTTCAATCTTGAGAGCAACCTAGAAAAGATTTCCTACTCTATTTCTTTTTTCAGAAGACATCACTTGAGGTAACTAGATACCTCCATCATATTTGTTTAATCTGTACACCACTAAAGCTGAAGATAAAAGGACCAGCTAATGCCGTCTGATGTGGAGAAATGCTCCTAGAAAGTAAAGACACTGCCTGACCATTTGAGACGGGCCACCTTGCCAGCAGCTCAATATGGCAGGGCTCAGTCTGAGATAATGACGCCTACACTGAGATGTCTTCATGCACATTTCATGCAGCTGAAGTAGCAGTCCCAACACCCTGCACAGTGGCCAGCCAGCAGGGGCTTGTGCAGCGTTTCTGCTCCTCACCCACCCCATGTCTGCCCCAGGCTGAGCTCAGTCATCATCCTGGCTCCACTGCCTGAAATGTGCTGAACCTCACCAACTGCAATGGGAGCTCAGACACACCATGCATACATAGGTACCATGTGCAGACTCCTAAAACTTCCATGATATATCTCAGCCTGCAAACCATCTGGCTAGCATGTTTCAGATTTAGATTAATGACCAATAAATTATCCATGACAGAATAAAAACAAAATAGACTCACAAACAACTTTACATTGCAACAGCTTTCTATTGTAACTGGCTCAGGTGGCAATGTATCAACTCTCCCAGACAGCACATATCAACAGTAGTTCTTATTCATCACTCACTATTCTGAGCAATTTGGAACCTACTTGAATTTGCATCATCTGCTCTCACACTAATCTCTGCTTATTCTGACACTGAATATTTACTATTTACTACCAGAGAGAAACCGAACAAACAACTGAAAAGTTAATGGCTCAACGCATCAAAATTATTCAGATCATTCTAAGGTTTTAAATGCCTGAACATAACAGAACTAAAGAAAAATAGTAAAAATAAGGAATAGAGAGGTTTCACCCTTTGCTATTGGTGACAGTGGTAACTGATTCAGGGGCATTATTTATCATAAATTCACTTTGTACTCATTAGAACCCATCAAGTATGATCATGCACCTTCCCATAAAATGCTGCATTCCCACAGCCCTTTCTTTGCCATGACAAAGTTACACAATTCATTCACAGACTTAGTCATTCATACACAGAGTAGGTCATCGTGCTACTTAAAGGAAGGACAATAAACAGTTTCCTCCAATGTGACAAAGTTGGTAAGAACATACCGTAAGTGAACTGTTCCCAAACTGCTGTTGCTTAATCCCAAAGAGGGGGATTAAATTCCTTATTAATCTCAATTTTCCCCCTAAACAAAAATGCTAGCAGATGTTAAGTGATTTTTTTTTTCTTATCTGGGCAAATTTCTACAATTATTGATTATACTTTTAGTTTGAGAGTAAAATTCATGAATTTTGTATGATGGAGTGAGTGCCTCTGAAATGCCAAAGTTCTCTGAGAATCTTCAGTATACTAATTCAGTCAGAGAGGAAAAACGTTTCCACTAACACAATATCAAATTGCTCTATTTACTATTAATTATTATTCCAGTAATCAAAACAATTATTAACAAACAAGTATGGAAAAAAAAAATACTTTAAATTGTTAGATAAAACTTTTTAGCTTGCTAAAACATGTCCTGTTTGAAGAATTTATATTTGTTTTTAACAACAGTGAGTATAGTTCATATTATATTATTATAGATCTATACTATAGAAGTATATTATACATTATACATAATACACATGCAACTTTTCCATGCTGTGCTTTATGCTATCATCCATTAATGTGTGCAAGAAGAGAAAGGAAGAAAGAATGGAAGGGAAGGAGGAAGTAAGAAAAAGTTATCTTCAAAATTTCTTATGAATGTAAACAAACCATCAAGCAGATTTTCATATTTTTTTTTTCAGGATCAAGTACAAAGACAGAATCTGAAAGTCTCCTGGAACTTTTCATTTCCTCATGTTTTTTTTTCCACTAATATGTAGGTTAAATGACTACATAAGCACCATACGGGGGACCAATCAAAATGTAGCCATCTAACATAAGTGAGGAAAACTATGATTTAGAGAAGCTATTTCTATCCATTTCCCATACGGACAGACTCCCAGCCTAAGGTGCTAAGAGCTGCATTTCAGGCTAGGTGCCAGGAAGTAGAATGTGTTTATGTTCCCTTGCCCCACAGAGACTGCTCGTTTAGTTGTTACTCATGACATAAACACTTACAAGCAAAGAAGGACGACCATAAGTACATTTATTTTTAATTCTCATTCTTCAAAATGTTCTAAAGCCAAACAGAGAAGAATGGTAACTTTTCATAAAGCTCTGACAGCACAAAATCAGCAGCATGGAGCTGCATTAACAAATGTGTCCACAAGATGGCTCTCAATACCCAGAATTTAAAACCAATCCAAAAATTAACTAAAATCATCTCAAATAACTTTTCCCTACTTACTTGTGGCAAGTTTCACCTCACTTATTCCTAGAGAACTTATTTCCACAATAGACAAATAATTTAAAGGTATTTTAAATTTAATTTCCTCCTCAATGCCACAAACCTTTAAATAAATAAAACGAGGTTTTTCTAGACTATGTGTAACATTTTCCTGCACTCACATAACCCCCCCAAAAATCTAACTCCTCTTGATAGTTGAAATTCATACACAAATAAGAGAAGTAATTTACTTTTTTTAAGTTAGTTTTCAACTATTAGCTAGTACTAGTTCTGTGTCACGATAAAAAGTGCATGAAAATTTATGATACAAGAATTTGCATGCTGATAGCCTTTTATACGTCTTGCTATTTTCCAATATATTCTAGCTATATTCTTTATGTTCTTAATTATCATTTTACCTTTCCTTTTACAGGTTTATTAGCAGTTGTGGGTTTTGTCGGCAACCTTCCACCCATTTCCTTAGTCATTTAGTACCATAAATATTTCTGTTTTCTGTTTTCATTTAATGTTTAGCACAAGTGGAAAAGTGAAATTTAAATAAACTGGACTGTGTAGGAAAAAACAAGTATTAAAAAATAGGGCTATGATTTTCAAATGAGTAAAGAATTACTTGATTCATCTAAAAAATCCCCAAAAACATAAAAAAGGAGAAACGTAATAAAAAATAATTAGTTTTCTGAATGAATACTGACATGTATCAGGGAATTTGTGTCTATTTATCACGTTAAACAGAACTGTGACAAGCTGCTGTGCATGATTATAAGCATGACAGATGTTGACAGATGTTCAAAACTCACCCTGCAGTAGTTAGATATTTAGGATCAATACAACATGAAAACAGTTCATAGAATCATAGAGCATAAACATAGATCTGTAACAGGTGAATCATAACTGTATGTGAGAGAGAGAGCAAAAAAAAAAAAAAACCTTAATGAAGTCTTTCACTAGGATTCACATTTTATTCAAATTATGTTATTAACATGGTGATTGAAAATAGCCATGACTTTCCCAGTGATTTTTCACTACGGATCAATTAAGTTTTCAGACCTGTATGGTACTGTGAAAGGGTAGAAGCCTCTTACAACCATCATCTTGGATATATTCCTTAGACAAGAGATCTCAGTGATTTCTTCAAGGAATATGCACCCTAAAACAAACAAAATCTAAGAGAATACTATATAACTATATAATACTATGTAACTGTATAATACTATATAACTACTACATTATATAACATGCCATGGAACAAGGAATCAGATGTTTTTAATGCTACGTTGCAGTATAAACATGCTTTTACTATGTTCTAACTATTGAATCTGGAGTTCAGAAAATCATTTCTGCTGAATGTAAGGGTTATTAAGAGAACTGTAATTAATACCGGTAAGCCTATGTGAGTGATTTTAGCTTGAAACACCCAGACAGACTCAGATTTTCTTATTGATTTCAGTTCCAGAAACTTTCTGAAAATCCACGTCTGCAAAACATTGTCCCGTGTTTTTTTTTTTTTTTTCCATGAAACATTGTTTTGTGCTGTATTAAACTGTGTCCTTAGGTCTTACTCCAAAACCAACAGTTTCTTTCCCATTAGCTTCAATAGGTTTTTCAATTGGACCCTTCAGCTGCAAACCAACTAGGACTTCGTTCAATTATTTAGCAATACTACAGTTCAAATGAAAACATGGCAATATGATTCTAAAGGTCCTACACTCTTTTCAGATTTCTGATTGCTGGCCTTGATAAATAAATATAGCACAACACTTGAAAAAAGCGATCTCTAGAATCAAAGACTTTGCACTGTAATTCTATGTTTTATTACAAAATGCATGTATAGTGAAGCCAGAAGTACCCTCACAGACATAAAATGTGCAGTACTTTTCATCACTGATGCAACTGCCTTTGATTCCAGAGCTAACTGCTTTTCAAGTACTATTACAAAGAGACTAAAAAGGCTCTTGCAAAACTCTTGATTTTCTAAATTCTAGACCCTAAGGGTTTGCCATCCACTGCTAGGTTTTTAGCATCTTGTCAGCAGTTCTCAGTATTTTAGAGTTTCCAAATTTACAGGCCAACTTGCAGTTACAACGTTTCTACATTTTTTTTCCTATCTAAGTAAAAGATAGGGAAGAATGCCTAGCACACCAATTACTAAAATTGATGTCATGACCTTAAACACAGAAATAATAATGACAGTTCTGCACATGGCAAATTCAAATTTCACCTAATAGTTCTGTTAAACCTCATATTCAGCATTACCTATAGAGGATTAAAGACCTCTGCAGCAGTTAGCAGAAATCAGCATGGCTTCATTAAAACAGGTTTTCTAAGTCATGATTCAAATAAATAACATTTTTACTGAAGCTCTTACAGATCCTTATTTGGAAAAATCAAATAAATTCAAACAAAAATTAAAAAAAAAAAACCAAAAAACCTTGATGTTTTCAAGGATGATATGTAAGATTTACCTAATGGAGGTTCAATTTGCCATTGAAAACTGAGCAGGAGCCAGTAAATATTGCCTCTGAAAAAATCAAGGTGCTACAAACTCTTGTGGCCACAGGCACTTTGTTGGTGTGCAGGGCAGACCATCTCAGGTCTTGCTGAACTCAGGCAATCAGTAGTTCTACATGTAACATTTTCCCCAGGTAACAATTACTTCACACAGTTACATAACATTCCTATTTATTTTTCTTATCCGTACATAATTTTATGATTATTAGGACAGACTAACTAACAATAAAAGTATTTTTACTCATCTCTACCTACATAAACTTCATTTTGGCCTTGGTCCTCTTGAATCTACTGGGAAACAAGGACAACTGGCTAACATTTTTGCAACTTCTGCCTTTTCTCACTAAAAAGATTCACCAGGGAGGTCTTGCATAAACTTATGAAATCACTTATGTATTTTTACAGATATGGCATACTATCACAATATAGAAACATTTCTGTACAGTAACCTTTTTTAGTAGAGCTTCAAGTGTGTTTCATTAGGCATTTTTAATTGGTTGGGCAGATTAGATATCAGAAGGCAGGATACATAGAAGATACATTTTGACTTCTATTGCAAGGACCCACAAAACAAAGGTGAGAAATTAACTTGAGAGGTATTGGACAGAAGAGTGTTATTAGGCACCCCGGTTTGCTCAAGCACTGTTTCAGATACATTACTCTGTTATATACTGAAACAATTCTTTACTAAAGGGGTAGCAAATAACTCTGCATTTTATTAGATTTGAAATGGACCAATGGTTGATTAACTGTTGATATCAATAAAGATATAATATAGATTATAACCATGTACTTTTTATATACAATTTTTAAATACGTAATTTATAGAAGTAATCACAGTTTGTTTCACTACTTTTGACTAAAGAACATTAAATATTCAAAATAGAATTATTTGCTAAGATCTCCCATTATTGATTACCAAAGGAACAAAATATTCTCTCAATGACAGGATGATGCTGAAAAACTTTTAATTAGAAAAGTGTTAAATGTGAACTACAGCATGAAATATTAATTCAAAGCCAAAAAACTTTCAAATCTGAAAGTCTTGTGTAAATTTTTTGGAAACGTTTTCAGGCCATACGCACATCATCTGCAAATATGTCAAAACAGGATCTGTCCTGCTTGTCTATTGTTTTTCCAGCTTTCCTTACAGGTTAGCAATGATTTTACTCAACGAAAGACTGAAGCTGAATAAAACCAGTGTCTCAAACGCATTCCAATTCATCCCATACATTTGGATATCAAATGTTCTAGAAATATCATCCTAGTTCTTAATATTGTCCTTAGTATTCCATTCTAGAGAGTGCATTAGAAGTTTTGATGGTATTAATTTCAAATATTTTTATCCCACTTGAACTGTGGGAGATGCTAGGACATGGCACCTATGGGTTATTCAAATTTCTTGAAATATTTAGTGCATGCTATTTGTTACTGTTGCTTGACAAACAGAGTCACACAGCCATTCGGGAGATCATAAGCCAAAATTTGTTTCCTAGTCAAGCTGGATGATCTAGTAAGTATAGTTTGTATTTGACAGGAAGGAAACATCCTAGGTATTTTTGCTGGTATTTTTCAGCATGTCTTATCCAAGTTCAAAAAATGAATTAGTTTAAGATCTTGTTTTTATACTAAAAGCCTAACATTTTCTTGTAATTTCATGTGACTAAAAATTTTAGTTGTAAAATTTTACATTTTATTGATTTGATTTATTTATTGGACTTCATTGACTAAAATTACTTCTTTATATATTTGTAATGACATTGCCCAAAGATGAAGGCCTGTTTGGTGGAATGTGGAGGATGAAAATTTTGTTTTGTTTTTTATGTATTCATACTTCATATTGGTAATCAACAACGGAACACAAGGGAATGGCACAAAGCTGCACTGGGAAAGGTTCAGGTTGGACATTAGGAAAAACTTCTTCAGTGTGAAGGTGGTCAAACATTGGAAGGGGCTTCTTAGCAAGGTGGTTGATGTCTCATGCCTGTCAGTGTTCAAGGGGCATTTGGATAATGCCCTCAATATAATACTCTTTAACTTTTGGTTAGCCCTGAAGTGATTAGGTAGTTGGACTAGATGATCTTTGTAGTTCTGTTCCAACTGAACAATTTTATTCTATTCAGCATTGAAATTCACAAGTCTTCTAATATTGCTTTTGTATTCTACCAGCAGCAGTGAAGTCTTCCAACCAGTTTTTTAGTAATGCTATTTTCATTCAATATAGAATCAGTTCCTTTTTTATCTACCAGTTTTCATTATAGATCATATACAGTTTGTGTATACTCTAGCCTTGTCAGAAACATGTTGCTGTCACTCCAGCACTCACTAACATAACTTAATTCTAGTTCTGCTTTTTGCTAATGAGTCAAAAATTCCAAACAAGCTGCATGCAAAGAGATGTATCCAAGCACACACGACACTCATTCAAAATCTCAGAAATGAGATAGTAAGAATACTGCGGGTTTTTTTAAGCTTTTTTATAGTTTGTTGTTGGTTTTTAGATCTTTTTTATCAGTGACTAATGTTTTTGGTATAACAATCTGCTAGCAACAAAAAACGTTCCTTATATAATTTGGGTCTTCAAGAGAAATTTGGCAAATTTAGGCAAAATTATTATTTTACTATGCTATGCAATGATATCTGTACATACTAATGCATAGCTGTTCTATATAATACAATGCTTTTCTCCACCACAATAATTTCCAACAAGCAGGGAATCTTCTGAATCTTATTTGATTTCTTAAATTTTTTTTTCAAAGGAGCTTAATATGAATTCAAAACATATAGAAGACAAAACTAAATGTTGCAGAAATCAAAGCCTCCATATATTCTGGCCCTGTATATGGAGTTATTTTGATAACTTAAATTAAATATAAGATATGCTAAAAAACAAGGTCTGACTACAGATGTAATATAACTTAAACCAGAAAAAAAAAGCGTAATAGATCTCTGGAAAATAATCTGTACAACCTTCTGAAAGTATGCTTAATTGCTTTTTAACCTACTTTGTTTACTACAAAGCATGCTCTCAGTATGTGGTATTAACAGACTGTGGATCAAATCCAATTCACTCACTCTTAATGGCTGCTTCTAATTGCTCTTTTATTTTTCTTTTTTAAAATGTGCAGTTATTTTTATCATATTAGTTCACAATTCATTTTAACTAGACGTCACTGCAAGCTCCAGCGCAAAAATGCTTCTATCCAGTTCTGAACTACTCTAAATACTGTGCAAATGAACTACAAGAACAGTTAAAAAGTCCAAACAAGTTTACCTAAACTGTGGTATTTGTGGTATTTCATTTTAAAAAAATAATTCTGAAGGGAGTCTGTATATGTATTGTTTTACAATATAAATAAATTCACATGAACCCTCAGGGAGTAAAAATCCCATGGTCAGTTAAGAGTGATATTCTGAAGGCAAAATATCAAGCAGTCCTGGAAGAAAACACATAGGTTTATTCGCCAGGATAACTGTGAACTATAGCTTTTGTTCTGAATTTTGTTTCACGAAAGACAATCACAAAGTGACTTCTGTGATGGCCTACATCTATAAAGCAATGGCCAGACACTTTTAAAAATATATTATATCCTTCATTTATAACCGTAAATAATAGTACTTTGAGACTTTGCAATGATCTTCTACCAGTCAACTGTGATGCTAGAGAAAAATGTAAAATGTAATACAATTTACTGCACCTCAGAAAATTTACTCAGTTAAGTTCCTATAAAGAAATCAAAAGTTGTTGCTAATAGAACTGTCAGTAACTGAACAATATCAAGGCTGTTTGAGAATAATACAATTATCATGAGATACAAAGCATAACTCATCATCAACAAGCAGCATTTACTATGAGGGCACAATGCAGAAACCCCATGAATCCTGATTAACTTTTCAAACATTACTCCTCCTAACTAAAACTCTAGTAGATACAGTATTTCATGACAAATAGATTCCTAAGAAGATACATTTTCCTTAAATACTAGTCAGCATAAGGTTTCCATTTAATGCTACTTAAATTGCATGTGACCAGAATTGTTTGCCAGTATGGTTTGGGGGCATCCTACACAAAAAAAGGTGCCTGAAAAATATGATTATTGTCTACAATCACACTGCAAACATATTGCTTAAGATTACACATTGCAGCCAAGAACCAACTTGGCAAATCTTGGAAAAGGAAAGACAGACCTAAGGGTACATTATTTTATATTTTTTGATACAAAGAATAAAAAATTATTGCCTGAAACAATCCTCAGGGATTGAAAGAAACTGAAAACAGTCAAAGCAGTGACAACTGAGCCCTCTGAGGGAAGACCAAGTACGGACTAGGGCAGAAAACACCTACACTGATTGTAATTTTATCTCTTAACTTCGAGCTGGGCTACTTCCAAGTGATCAGATATTGCCAGTTTTTGAACCTGTTAAATCACAAAAGAAAACATGAAGAAAACGGAATGTTTTGGTTCCAAGAAATCTCATTTATTTCTAAAGTATACCTGATCTTCATTACAGACTGTGAAAGCAAATACTGGCCATAATCAAATTAAAATCATCATAGAACCGTTTGAGTCAGAAGGGACCTTTAAAGACCACCTATAGTCCAGCTCCCCTGCAACGTACAGGATATCTACAGCTAGATCAGGTTCTTCAGAGCCCCATCCAGCCTGACCTTGAATGTCTCCAGGGATGGGTCTTCCACTCTCTGGGCAACCTGTTCACCCCTATCATAACAGGCTTGTTTCTTATATCCAGTCTAAATCTCTTCTTATTTAGTTTGAAACCATTTACCCTTGTCCTATCACTACAAACCCGTGACAAAGAGTCTGTCCCCCTCTTTCTTATAGTTTCCCTTTAGATACTGAAAGGCTGCTATCAGGTCTCCCTGGAGTCAAACTGGGTGTGCTGCGGAAGTGAGAAAAAAAGTGTAGCCATGTTTCCCAAACCTGAGAACACGAAAACAACCATATTGGGATTGTTATCATTTTTCTTCCTCCCAGACAACTTTGAAATTTTCTTCTGAAGTGTTTCATTACTATTAGCATATCTATTCAATATCCATATATAATTCTTATAGCAATGATTTCAAGTTGAAATCATCTTACTGGTGAAGTTACCAATCAATAACTACTGTGAAAAGACTCAGCAACCTTTTTCTTTTTGACCTGGCTTCCATGCTAAAACACTTCAGCAGCTAACTGAAGGAGATTTTCACAGTTAAAGAATAAAAGAATGCTGTGTGGCTTTTCTCTTTGTCAATGCCCGAGGCTGAGGTTAAAACTTCAGGAAAGACAAGGAGATCACAAATTAACATCTGAGAGATATTAAGAATAGATAGAAAAACTGTTAAATACAATATGCTTTTAATATCTTCACTTATATTGAAGTTAATTTTACAGCAAGATGAATATTTATGCCAAAAATACAGTTACTGTCTGTGCAAACTTCTTCACCTGCAGAATCAACCAAAAAAACTTGTTACAGCTACACACTACAATGAGTAACGTCAAAGCATGACATCAAGTAACCTCTATAGACCTAATACTGATCCAATACCCCAGAGAGAAAAATCAAAAACATTATTTTAAAACAATGCAATTTTGAATCTCAGTTTTTACATTTACAAGCCCAAATAAAGAAGACATTTAAAAAAATGTATTTACCTTAATATCTGTGTTTACTGAATGCAAATACCTTGCGGGGGGGCTGTGGCAGATTTAATTTAAGGAAAGTAGCTTAATCAGAACATAAATATGACAACAGTTTCAAACGATCTTGCTAAGCGCATTTAGAATTTAACAGGAAATTTTGTCAACAATGAAAGGGGATGCTATAGGCAACACATTATCCCACAGTTTATCAGCATTGCTACGGAGGATTAATAAGAAAAAGCATTAAATTTTACACTTACAGCGATGAAATCCATTACTGATTTTAACCTGAAAAACTCCAAAATTGCAAAAAAGTTGCATACAAAAGCATATAACATCTTTTTGTCCTTCCCTGAACAAATACATCAGCACCTCTGTCAGATGTATTCACAATCTCACAGATCAATTCTAGAAAAAGATTTGCTACCCCATTTTGTTTCTAGGGCTCTATTACAAACACAGCATAGCTTCTAGAAGTAGAACAAACATTCATGACAGAGATTTCCAGCTATAAACAGGATAAAGCTAATCATTGTTGCATCAAGTTGACGCTCATGATGGATAAAACAGAATATATAATCAAGCCAGTGGATTAGAGGGGAAAAAAGTCCATTTTATTTCTCACAGGATAACGGCAGACTTATGTATTACCTCAGTGTTGTAGCTATCAGAGCTCTAGAGATAAGCCAAAAAATCTGAAATCCTTGGATCAGAGAACTGAAAATTACCCTCATTTTCAGAGAGACTAAGCATCCATATTTGATAACAGAATTCAGTCTATACCACATATTTAATACTTTTTGTTTCATAATAAAAACAGCAGAAAATTGCAGTACATTGTATACACAGTATGGGAGCTTTTTATTCAGTGAGGCAAGGGTTCTGTATTAGAAAAGAATAAAACTGATAAACTAAAGAGCACTTAACAATCCTGGTACTACGCACATTTTAATGTAAATTCTTGGAAAAAACCAATGCATTTGGAATTTCAAATGTTTGTTTTCTTGCTCTGATAGACTACTCATTCTACCTAAGCTGAGTACTACACATATATATTAAAGAAGAAAAAAAAAAAAAAAAGGTGTCCGAGCTCATGTGTGCTACCATGGCAGCCGTATTTTTGCATGTTATTATTTCTCACACAAAACAAATAAAACAACTCCAAAGATCCAAGTAAAAGTGACAACTTTGTTGTGTTTGTGAGGGTAATCTGCTTTTTATACACTTAGCTACAGCCTTGCTGTAGAAATAAGAAGCTTAACAAAATTGTCTAAAAAGAGTTTATATACTTGATAAAAAAAACTTCTCCTGCAGGAGACTTAAATTCATCGTTTAAAAGTCAAAACATGATCCAGTGGGAACTGAAGCTGGATAAAATCTAGTTGAAGATAATGAACAACTTTTTAAGCATGAGAGAAAAATTTAGTAAGAGAAGAGGGAATTTTCCACTGCCTTAGGTGTTAAATTGAGTACAGATGTCTCCTCAGAAAGCACTATACAGACTCAGAGAAGGAATTTGAAATCTTATGCAAGAGTTTAGACTAGACAATCATTAGGGATCGAAAATCTAAGTCTACAGTCTGCTAAAATTGAACCATTAGGTTTGAACAAAACTTCACCTTGCAATTCGCATGACAAAATTCTTAAAGAAATAAAAAGTATAGTTACAAAACCTGATATCCTAAATATATTTAGAGAAGATGAAGCAGCATTTCACCTGAGGACTGTTTTCTCTGCTTTTTNNNTTGGTAAAGATCATGCACATAGGCAAATAGCTTATAAAGTCTGCTAAACAGAATGACTAGCATCAATATTGATTACCATACAATCACTGAAGCTATCCAATTTTTTGTCTATGATGCTCTAATAGCTGAGCTGAGCCAGTTATCTGCATTCCTACTACTCACTGATAAAAAATACACTTCTGAATCTTAATGTTTGTATAATATTTAGTTTACAGAACATCAGTATAACAGTTCTAAAGAAAAAAGGTCCTCAAATACTTCATATACTTACTATACTATATCGAATACTTCATATATTTTTAGAACATCTAATTCTGAAAATGCCACTTAAAAGTCAAGAAACAATACTTTGTTCATGCAGCATTTTCCATCTGAATATATGCAATTTCAATTTGGATTACAAGTTTCTCACAAATATAGATAAGGATGCACTTATATTAACATGTTCATAACAGAAGAGTGGTTCCGAAGCACAAAACATATTAATGCTGAGGACACTGCCCCCTGACACCAACATTACTCTACAGAACAAAGGAATACCAAGAGTGTTAGTACCTAGCTGCAGATTGTCCTGAGAGTTCAACATACCTAAAAAATTACTTTTACTTTTTTGAAGTAATGGTATTCCAAAATAATGAAAAATAACATTACTTCAAGAAAGGTTTGCCTGCTTTCCTTCATTCAAAGAGAACTCTTTTGAACTGCCATAAAACTACTATAGAACTAATCATGCCCCCAGATTCAGCTGAGACTTGGTATTCAAAACCAAATGTAAGGATAAAGAATATCTTTTCTCTGTAAACTGGCCTCTCCAAAACCTAAATGTCCAACTAAATCCCACTTAATACAAAATTCTACAGCTCAGGATTCATTAAAAGAGTAGGATTGCTCTATATAGAACATTTTTTTTTTCAACTTGTCAATTATCAAGATCACACGTCTGACCTTTAACAGGACTACTGAATAAAATTTACTATGAAAGAAATATAAAGCGCTTCATACCATTCTCTGAGAGATAATTAGCAAATGTTTTCCAAAAGTAAAAAATATAGTAATTATAAAACAAATAGAGAACTTCAATATACGTTTGACATTTAATATAGCCGAATGTATTTGAATACAGATCCTCATTTTATTTTTATAGTTTTTTTAATGGCATATCAAATATTAGATACATTGTTAATAAAACAAAAATAAAATGAGGATATGCTCTGATATAATTAAATGTCAAACAAATGATTGCATATCAAATATTTGATGAATGTTCTCTAAAAATTCATTTCTAATCGTTTAAAAACATTTGACTAATTAAGAAGATTAAGAGGAACTACTTTCGTATTGTAAAGGCCAGCAAAGAATACCATGTATTGAACTATTCTATTTTTCCGCTCCTCCTATATGTTCAAGTAGCCTTCACTTACAAATTCTAAATTACAACATGCACAATTTGGGCATTGGTCTTGTACATCTTATTCTGGATTTCAGTATTTTTCTAAACATATTCTTCATTGACTTCAGTGAACACTGTATACAGAACACAAAATAAGGTTTGTATTACATTATCAAGATCTTTTTTTGCCACATATTGCAAAATTTCATGTCAAATGAAACAGCAAGACTGAATGGCCTGCAGTGTGATAATTTTGGGATCTGTGCCAATAAAAATCACTTTACACAAGACAGGTCTTGTCAGAAAAACATGATATTGTCATCATGAAGCCTAAATTAATCACTGCATCATACAGCTATGATATAATACATATAGACTTCTGTCAGAAATTTCATTTATATGGTATAACACTATGACTTCAGTACTATATAAAATGCATTTCACTTATTAAGGAGATTAAAATTAGGCAAAGATGATCAAAGAAATTAATTGCATCTATAAACTCTGACTTGATGAATGTCTAATGAGTTTCTTCAGAGATCTGATATGACTCACGGATATTTCATATTTGTACTGGTCATAAAAAATTCAAAACATGATCACTGATAAAATATTAGGAAATCAGAAGCACTCTGAAGTAGTGGTAAATGCTTACAAGGACAGGTCAGTTCTAAAGCTATTTGGCTTGCTTACAGGTTGAGCTTTAAGATATCTGGGAACAAAAAATCTAGATAATGTGGAATGGAACCCTGAAAAGCTCTTACAAGCCAAGTGGTCTATCAGTCTAATCCTCAATTTATTGCATAAGACTTATACAGCTTATTTTATAATGCATAAGAACAGCTGTGCCAGGTCAGACCAAAAGTCTGTGTAGTGCAGTATTCTCTCCCAACAGCAGCCAACAGCAAGTGTCTAAGGAAGAACGTGCGTTGGTCTTCCCAATAAACTTTCCTGGACACCAGGAATTTACCATTTGACTTACTGTGTAGCTTGATGTACTCCTAACGTCAATTTTCTATTATTTAAAGGAATAAGAACTTTTACATTAAAATTCTGAGATAATGATGAGAACAAGCACGAGACCTTAGGTTTAGAGAAGTAGGTAAATTAATTCAGACATGAAGAATGACACATCAAGACTATATGAACACGAGAAATAGCTGCTGTAGCTCAAACACAAATCCAGGCCTTGCTCAATTCTGTATGTTACATGGTAAACATATAATCATAGAATTGCCTAAGTTGGAAAACACCTTCACGATCATTAAGTCCAACCAGCAATCTGATCCACCAAGTCCCATCACTAAACCATGTCGCGTAGTGCCATGTCCACCACTTCCCTGGGCAACCTGATCCAATGCTGGATCAGGTTTGTTCTCTGTGAAGAAATTCTTCCACATGTCCAATCTAAATCTCACCTGGTGCAACTTGAATAGCTGATAGCTGTCCTTCTTGTTCATAAAAATTATGAATCCATAGTTTCTGGCTATGTGATAGTATGTGAAATGCTATTGTCATCATGTAAGATCAAAGGTTCCCATGACAAAAGAAGAATTCACTTGTTTTTAACAATGAAGACCATTTTGGTTTACCCTCAAAATCAGAAAACATCTATAAACACCTTCTGAAGTATCAGCTTTTCTACAATCTTTTGCATAGAACAATATTTTGAACCATTGTCCTTAAAGAATTCCAAATTTGATTAAGAACCTGTGCTTGGATTCATAACAAATGTGTGTGTACCTGGCTGGGGATGTAGGGGAACAGAAGAGAGAAATTTACTATCTCAGTTTACTCAGTGTCCCCAAAATTTCTTTGTGATGGATAAATACTCTTAGAAAAGAAAAACTTTTCAGATACGCAGCCAACCAGTCTATAAAGTCACCTTATCTACTGGTCTTAATTTGTACTATAAATGTTACCTTAAATCACTGTCCTGGCACAGGTACCAAAAATTCATATTCTAAATAGACTTAGATCTTTTCTCTGTGATGTTTTGCTGATTCCCAGCAACACACGAACATGTTTTCTAATTCATTTAATCACAGAATGAAAAGAATAACTGCAGAAACAGGAGTAGTTTTCACTGAAATACAGAGTGGGTTGGATAAAAACTTCTGTGACAGATTCATCACATAGTATGCACTGCTGAAATTAGCACATCATTTTTCCTAACTTCATTAGTAATAATTTTGAATGTCTAAATAAATACTGATATTTCTAATAGCTTAAACTGTTCTTTTTTTTCCTGTTAACAGTGAAAATCTAATATTATTTTAATAAGCTAGAAGTTTCAGATTTTGTTCTGTGATGAAAACAAGCATTAATTTTCAGTGTTTACAGTAAAAACATCAGATTTCCAAGTTTAAGTTTGATGATACTTTTAAAATGCAGCAGTTACTAGCATCCTCTAGAAAAAAAAAGGATGTTTTTAATATGCTGTTTTATAAAAGACAAGGACAGCAATTTATTATTTAGTATAGTTCTATAAATATTTATTACAGCTCTCAGGAGGATCTTGAAAAAGAACATATAGGATCATGATTTTTAAAAATCTCCTCTAATTTATAATTTTCTCTACATTTCAGAAATTTGAATTTACTAGCTGTTGTCTTTGCTCCATTCATAATTAATACATCTGAGCGAATCCCTCTCCCATTCTCTTCAGAGGTATAAAATCAGGTAGTGTATATGTTACATCTAAATAAGACACAGAACCTAACTCCCTGCCCCCTGCTCCCGATTCACCTGTCCAGTTCCTAATAACACAGGTGCCAAAAATATTTAAGAGCTTATCAGCACATTTACCAGTGAGAGAAGACATCTTATGAAAAAGTATCTCTTTTATGTTTTTCTATTCAGTTGGTGAGAGAGGAAGAACATTATTTTTCAGGGAACATTAACAAGACTCCAATCATTACCTCAAATAACATATCCCCAAATGCAAAAGTCACATATAACAATGAATTAGCAGTTGCTTTGGAAACCTTCTCTAGCAGAAATACAGGCATATTGCTTGAGTAGATGAAAATAAGTTGTTGGAGACCAAGTTACTGTATTGGAAAAAAATTTGAAAGCTTAACTAACAAAATTCATGCAAGGACAACTGCAAAAATTCATAAAAATATAGACAGTTTCGTCTGGTAAGTACTTGGCTACTGTTCAAAATACAAATAATTTATGAACCATATACATATTTCCGATACAAAACCAGATTAAAGGGTCTAATCCCTTGTGAGATTCAAATGGCTTTCCCACTTTTCACTCTAGAACAATCACTATTTGATTGCCCACCATTAGGTGATTTACGAGGAAAGTCAGATGTAAAGAGTGCTGTAAAGAGTGGACAGTAGCAAATGCTTAAGGAAAGAGTGCAAAATGAAGGAGATGCATACTTTCCTAGACAGTGGAAATTAGTGGCTTAGGGACTTCCTGAGTTGGCAATTGCATAAGAAGTACTGTGATCAGTGATCACCAATGATCACCTCTAATTTGTCCAACTCTTTCTGATAAGACCCTCCTTCCTCAACGCTACAACGAACTCAAGAAATCAAACAGTGTCAGCAAAGAATGTTACTAATTTAACAATTAATATCAATTACAAATCCCCATCTATCTCAGATGTCTGGCATTCAGTTAGATTCAGTGCAGTACTGTAGGGTTTCAAGCACATACCAAGTTCGCTTTGTATCCTGGAAGGCTGTATGACGTCTACCTATGTCAATTACTTCTACAACTCTTTCCAAGAGAAGATAGAGAAAACACATTGAGAGACTCTTGGATTAAAAAGATCCTGTATCTTTGTTTCAGAAGCAAAGTCCACCAGATAAACTCTGTTAGATTTTATCCATATTGATCTCTAAGTTGTATGAAATGCAACTTTATAATCCATTTTATTTAAAAAACTTTAAGTAACAGCACTGGTTTCTCTTCCTTTACCTTTGCCATTATTCCTTCCTTTCCACCTCTGTTTAATTAAGAAATTCCACACTTCCTTTTAGAGAAAAATACACTTTCCCACAAGCTCAAAAATGCTTTACTTATATCCATATTGCACAGTATCATAAAAGTAAAATCTAGGATTGCAAGGATTACCAACATAAATTATTCACTTACTTGTTTTTCAGCTTGTCCATAATCTGATCCTTGGGGTGACAAGAAGTGACAAATATGACCATTGTTTTTTGCTTTTTCTCGAAGACCCATAGCAGTTCGGACTGTGGCATTTCTTGCATGAACAAATACCATCACCTTAAGATAGAAAGAAACAGGGCTGATGAGAAAAGACTGAAGCTGGAAATAATGAAAACACATCAATAACAAAATATTCACAATAAGAACAAATTCAACGGGTAAATGCTGTAGAAAAATTAAAGAGTGATCATGCCTATATTTAATGTTTTCCAAGAGCTTCTGAAAAGGTTCTCATTTCTAATTCTTTAGTCTTTAATAGCTATGTAACAATCATTGAAAATACTTCTTTTTTTAAAAAGCAGGGAGATTGTCATTGAGGCAAACAACTGCATTATTTGGCACATCCTAAATGATCTGGGAAGCATATACTGAGGTGATAAGTTATTTAATGGTATGTTTTGACTATGCAAGACAGTTGAAACAAAAATTGACTATAAAGAACCTTTGGAGGATATTACAGTCCCAAAACACTAGATGATCACAGTGAAGAATGAAATTAAGTACCAACAAATGCAAAATTTATACGCAGATACAAATTTTAAACTAACAGATAATACCGTGGGGTGTAAACCACACACCATCACTCACAAAGATACCTTAGGGAAACTTGACATTTCCGTGAAAATACCAGGTAGGGATTGAGCTAATAGAAATCTTAGAAATTGATAAGAGAATTAACAATAAAATAGTAAGCATCTTTGAAATTATTTAAACTCATGTCTCTCTATGTTTAGAAAATACAGTTGGATACCATCCACACAACCGCATGGTAACTTTATTATTATTACCATCATGTATGGTGGTAGCAATGAGATGTTAATAATTATCCCTTTAGAAATATATATGAAAGTGTTTAAACTGATATAAAATTAAAATTCACTGCAAAGTATGTTTAAGACGAATCACGGTTCTTTGTCCCTCTGATGGGGAGAAGGTTTTTCATTTCATGAAACCAGAAACCATCCATACATTGTCCAGTCAATCACAAACAACATTATGATCCAACAAATTGACATTTACATGTACAACAGAAACAATGCCTATTTAATTAATAGGAATGGACAGAAAATTCATTAAGCACAGACAGGATCCGTTAAGGTAAGAAAATATGGACTAAAACATAAAATGAAGAATTGAGTCATTCCAAACCCACTAGAGGACCTGAAAAGGAAAAGTGGCTAAGACCAATGTGCACTACTATCCTAGAAGTACGTGTGTCTGCACAATGACTGAATTCCTGCCAGCTACCATGAAGAATCAACAAAAAGATATGATTGACTGGTTTAGCAAAGGTAAATGAAGAGTGCTTTTCCTTCTGCTTGTTCAATTATGCCTTATAGGAATATAATTATTTTGTGCTAGCCAATGATGGAGTATATCTGTCATTAGTGATTAAATGCCAGTTAATTAAAGTGCAGTAACAGCTTGGAATGCCTGATAGAATACTGCTGCGGAAGGTACGCTATGGAAAATACTCACTATTTTCCCCCTGAGAATTTTGTATTGCCCACTGTTTGCATAAATTGACAACACATACTTGGTCAGATAGCTCTTACCTTTGATCATGTATGATAATTCTTGTGTTCTTAAAACTCTCATTTGGAAAAGTTGGAACTGCTGGCTAAAAAGTAAGCTGAATCAATGCGATCATAGAGCCACAGTTCTATTTTAAGGTAGTTTCAGTTGCATTTTAAGACAGGCATGTCAAATTCCAGATAACTGTGTTTTTAATTTTGGTCTTTTGGCAGAAACATCCTTGTATCAGCCTGTGGCATATTACTAAACTATTTTTAAGTGAAACATTATTAACAAATCAGTTAGCTAAATTTAAAGGCATAATCAAAGAAGTTATTACTCCTGCTCCGAATTTAGAGATTCATAATTTAATTAGAAATGTAGAATTTATATGTATTTTTTTTTTATATCAAAGTGTACACAAGTAGCTGTAAATTTATAAAAACTAAAAATTTATCATTAAAAAAATAAGCAAAATAAATTTAGGTGACAATATTGAGAGGAGAAAAAAGAGAAGCAATGCTGCGTAACTATTTGCTTCCTGGGAAAACTACATATTACCTATTTTAGCTTATTTGATACATCTTTTCAGGATCATTTCAGTAACATTGTGACTTCTACAATTATTAGCTTTCATCAGAGTAAAAATATTCTCAGATACACGTCATGGTTAAAATCATAATTTACACTAAATCAAAAGGAACACATTGGCAAAATATGTTTTAATTTTCTTCAAAAAGAGGCTACAACATAAACATAACAGACTAAAGTGCATATCTCTGTGTCTTCATCAGTTATTTCAGGATTAGTTGCCTATTAAGTTTTTGTAAATTCTTTTTACAGAAAGCCTGAAAAAATACACTACTCCGAACACTAAATTCCTTTTATTAAGAAATCCATCACGTCATCTTCAGTGAATTCTCACTTAAAAACCTTCAATTTTAAAATCAAATTGATTTTATATTTTCCTTTAAAAATGAAGTCATCCTAACATTTGATTCTTTGCTGAAGAGATTAAGAATCCTTCTTGTGAAAATAGGTAATTTCTGAAAGTTAAGAAACTGAGTAAATACAGTATTGGGTATTAAGGTGAAATAGGAAATGGTCTTTCTATCCAGCTGATTCTGGAACTTCTGAATTAGGAAGTATAACAATAGACATATTTTCTTTAAAAAGGAAAAAGCCAACAACACACATGCACTAAGGGGCTTTACAATTCCATCAGAAAATAAGTTTGACAGTTGGTTTTACAGTGTATTTTAAACTTTTTAAACTTTTAGATTCTATTTTATTTCAGTCTTGCATTAATTTTGAATGTCTTAAATACAAAATGGAAACTTTGACAATGGTGTTTATGTAGCATTAATATTGATAAATATCTTATTAGTTCTCCTGACCTTTTTAGAATTCATAATCAGAGAGCAAATGAAGTGTGGTCTGACTGAATTTTTGAAGTGGGTGGGTGTTATGTTGCTAGAAGGAAAAAGCTCAAAGAAAAGCTGCAAGGAATGCTCTTAAAGTTTGAAAGAAACTAATAAAACCAGTCAAAAAGAACAAGCGGATCTGCACACAAATCCGTATTTATATCCAACAAACTTCTTAATTAACCAGGGTATCATTTTTTATGGCTTGTTTAAACAAGATTAAGAGAAATATTGGGACATAAATTCCAACTAAACAAGCTACAATATAGGAAGTATTTTAGGTGTAACACTTCAGTCGCTAGAGCTCTTTTAAAAGATGAGTAAAAAAGCAGTACTGGGAAATAAGATGAGGTAAAACTTAAAGTCACCACAGTAACACAAAGCAGAGAACAGAGTACTAGTCACAGAAAAGATGAGAGTAGAAAATAGGCCCTTAACTGAAGAATTTTCTTTGCAATTATGTAAATAAGCAGTAATTGCAATACTTGAATAAAGCCCATTCCCGAAACTCTAAGAGTGAAGAAAATTTCTCTTAGTTCCTGAACGCTCTGCCTGATCATGGTTAGAACTGTCACTATAATGTCCTGGCCCTGCTTAGACAGTGGTGAACATCAGCAAAAAGACAAAGAAATACTATTTCAAAGGCTTAAAAGAAAGCTTTTTTGTTACTTAGCAGGCTTATTCCCTGCCGTTAACTCCACCTGAACTTCCAATCACACGTAATCCAGTCCTTTTCTCAGGATTAAACTGTGCTAAGAGGACACTGGTAGATGAAGCAGTAACATTCATGTTTAATTTTCACTACTCAGAAACATGAGAAAGTCAAGTTAATCTGAATGTCTGTAGGAAAATGAAATGTAATAGATCACATTTTGCTATAGAGTATTATGAAAACTGACAAATGTAAATATATTTGTATATTTGCATCTTGGCCACTGAAAATTTCTAAAATTACTACATAGCACTACTCTAGCAAGACTTTTCAGTTAATGTACTTCAAAGTATATCATTCAAATAATAGTTTGTCTCAGAAGAATCTGAATCCTTTTCCAGTGTCTAATGCCTTGATAGTCTTTGAAACGTTAGAGGATTAATCTAAAAAGTGACAAAAAATACTACGTAGTGTTATGGAAGATTTATCAATGTAGAAATTACACAGCATTTGGCACACACAGTCATCTACTTCAGATGCTAGATAAGATCTTAAGAAATGCAGATATTAAAGGCACAGCTATGAGGGGTAACAGAAAAGACCAAAATCCATTAATAAATAATTCCATAACATAAATTAAATTGATATTTCCTAGGAAAACAGAATTCTTGGTAGAAATAAAATTCTACAGTCTAGCGTATTGGGTAAAGATTTAAGCAAAACCAAACAAAAAGCCCCAATCAAACAAACAAACAAAAAAAAACCCTACTGTGTACAACGCTGACAGAGCCCAAGCCCACAAGGCTATTACCATTTTAACTGCATGATCACTGCTACAACACTCTAAGAAAACACTTGTGAAAATGTTCATTAGAAACATTTTCACATTTTTTTCATGCTGTTGTGAATGTCAATGGTGCTGGAAAAAGAGCTAGAGCCTTTTTACCTAAAAACAACTAAGAACTTTCTTTCTCATCACTGCCTAGCATAATACATAATAAGAAAAATATCCTGGGAACTTTAGTGACTTGATTCTAGGAGGCAGCATTCAGTGTAGCTCATTCAAAGAGTGGAAGACAGATGGGTTGGGATCACATTTCACTTTTTTGTTCCGAGGTCCTGTAAGATGTTTATCTTTTATTTAATTTGCCGTATTCTACCATTTCAATAAATGAATAATATTGAAAATTTCTTTCTGATATTCAATTCTACAAATAAACTACAGTCATAAAGAACATTGACGTGCTTTTTCAGTCCATTTACCCAGTGAATTGAGAAGTTAATATTTATAGATCATGTTTCTGCCTTCAGTTAGCAGAGGCTTGGTACAGATTTAGAAAAACTTACATTATAATTTCTAAAGCTCCTGCCTACATGAATCTGAAATTAAACAGGACTTTCCCTCCAAGTGCAATTCCATGCTGGGATTTCCACAAGAACTGAAAAACAAGCAGCATGTTTCTCTAATACAGGACTGGAAGACATTTCAAGTGCATGATTAGGAATAATAAATAATACGCAGAAGTAACTCAGGAAAACAACACTGGAATTGTCAACTCTGACCTGAATGAGTTGGCTGGGCTACAAATCAGGCTGTACATTGCACCTAACTGTAGAAACATACATACCACAGAATAGTGCTAAACTGGGAAGCCAGACTTAAACAGTACAGTCTGCAGTTAACCTTCCTTATGTTTAAACATTATCTGCCATATTGTGAAACAGACAATGCTCAACTAATCTAGCTTGTACCTTGTTTTATCTGGTACACTGATCAAACCCTGCTCTAAAGGCAGAATTAACAATTCCGTAAAGGGATTTGCTGTAAGGCTAATCACTACAAGAAATCAGGATTACAGAACATCGAGAAAAATGCACACAAGATTGTTTCCTCATATGCATATTTTGCAAGTGAAACTAAGGTTAAGTGCATTCCCTAACTGATCTTGACGCTTACGATGACAGATCATACAGCTTACTATATATGGCTTGATAAAACCAAAGCAGAGCTCCTATTAACTCTGCTGAAGCTATGAGCACTCTTGATCATCAGATCAATACTTCCTATGCCCTAGTTCTCAAAATTTGGAAGCTCTGATTAATATGTATTTCTGAAGATTTTTATTTCAGCAGCTTCTGCTTGTGTAACATCACACATACACTGTTAAAGGCAAGGACGGAATCTAAATTTTCAGTGAAGTGTTCCATTTTCCTAGAAATCAGACCAGTTTTCCTTTTTCTCTTATTTTTTGTTGTATCCACTACAGTATTTTGATATTCTGGAATGAAGATGCCATTGTACGTAACTACTTCCTTAAATTACTAAACCTCTTGCACTACATGAGGAACTAAAAGAAACCTTACGCATAAAAACATTTAGAATATTCAATAGCCAAAGAACACATTTGATATTCCCTTTACATCATTTACACAACTTCTCACGGAATCATTATGACAACACCTGCCACCACAGCAGTCATTCATTCAGGAAGACATAAGAACATGTCATGCATCAAACAATAACTACAAAACAAATTTTGATACACCTGTCCTGTACTGAGAAGCCTTTCTTAAAGCTTTTCTACAGAAAGATACCCAATTCTCAGATGTGCAGCATTTGTTTTCTTTACAAAATTCACCTCCTGCTTTTTTTTTTTTAAACTAATAATGCACAGTGGCATTCATTGACTTTTATATATGTCACAATCACATATCAACATCTGACCAAATTTTTAATTTAAAATGATTGGACAACTTGCCAAAAACAAAACTTCTCAGTGAGAGGTAGACAAGAAGTCTGATTAAAAAGACTTCTTTATTAGCTGATTAGAGGTGAACCATCTCATGGAAAACAGTCACTTGTAATCTCTGTAGCATCACCAAATTTTAATAAAGAACCAGCCCTGGCAGTATATGATACTTCGTTTAATGTTATTCTCCAAGAAAACATGGTAAGCATTTACCAAATACGTTGTGAGACAGCAGCACAGTCTTTAACTGGTTAATTTAGCCTGTCCTAACTGTGTCAGAGAATATTCTATTTCCGTGAAAAATCTCTGTGCATTAAATTATGCAAATAAGTTAGGAAAAGTAATTTAGAATAGAGAGAAGCGGTTCCACAGCTACAAGCTGTGTAATTAGATCTGTACTCTGCAGTTCAAAGTTAGCTCTGGTGTATATAGCCCCAGTGCTGAAAGCGTCTGCTGCAGCTCTCCCAAAACCAAAGCTTTTTAATGACAAAAATATAAAAGAAAGGAAAAGACAAACATCTCCAGCTAGGTTACCTCCCCAGAATTTTCTTTAAAGATGAAACAAACCAAACATCCTTGCCAAAGACTTTGTTTAAAATTCACAACAGGAAGCGTCTGCATTCCCCTTAGTGCTGCACATTCCAGGTTGTAATCTCCCTGAAACATGTTAGCAAGTTACTGAAGCACTGAAAAGCATGTTAGTCAGAATACCCATGAGAACTAGTATTTTTGTGTTATCAGGGAAACATAAATAGACATTAAGAAAACTTGTAGTATCTTATTTTAGATGAGAAAGAAAAAATACATCACATATTTGCATAATGAAAGTGTCTAAAATCAGTTAAGAAATTTATAATCAGGTACATTAAACTCAGAAACTCTTTCTTTTACCTTGGACAGTAATAACATCTAGGATAACTTTTCCTACCCGAAAATGTCTCTTTCATAATAGCATTCTCTATGATATCTCCTAAACGGTGCATTCACCTTTTGGGTGAAGTACACTGACTTTCAGGTGTTTTTCTACCCTGTAGAGTACTGGCAACACTAATGCAAGTATAAGAACGTATACTTTATTTTAGCTTCAAAACATTGGTTTGCTTTACCCAAATAAGTCCTTACAACACGTATGTTCATTTGTATCCAATTCTTGACTTGGGTATTACTTCTACTGAAAATGAACACCTAGGGGTATTGATTGACAGATCAATCTATCCATTCGTTTTCTCCCTTAAGGCCAGAATGAAGTGTCCCCCAAAGATTTTATAAAACTCAATTCCTAATGAAGTTTTAACATCTCTCCCCAAGGAGTGAAGACTGCCCCTACTTAAGTTAAAAATGTCATCCTTAGCTCTTCAATAAAAAGAACCATCACCTGGGAAACTAAACACAACTCACTAATGCTTAGCCTAATCCTAAGAAATAATAAAATTGTTTACCACTTGTGCTGTGAATTCTCACTGATTGCCAAGATGCTGTTCAAAATTCTAATGCCTAACAGTTACCGAATGAAAAGTATACTTTATGCAAAATATTAATGAGAACAACACAGGGCTCACTAGCAGCTCTTGATCAAAAGCATTCACCCCAAACCCATAATAGCTTGATTACCAGTTCTAAATGAAGGCACAATGTGTATGTATGATTTTCCTTTCCCCTCAGCAATACAGTTTATGAAAACCATTATCCATAACCAGTAACTAAAAGAACAGGAACAAATTATATGAAATAAATTTTTTATAAGATAACCCATCCTACATTTAAAATGTTTAATGTACATTGTATTGTATTTTAGCAGATTTTTGTATTTTTCAAATTCAAGTCTTTTCACATATTCAAAAAACGAGGAAAAGCTGAACAAGCTATGTCACTCACCAAGGCAACAAGAGAAATTGGTTTTATTTTAATTCATTTAAGTACATCTTGGATTTAAGAGAAATACTGATTTAAGCTGGATGTGCATTAAGATCTTCTCTTACACTACAGAAAATGGAAGAGGCTACTAAACTGCCTAAAAACTGCTCATAAATGAGACATCCAGTATACTCTTCCTTTTATGTAGAAAAAAGTTCTTCACAAGTTAAAAGCAGACTGCATTTGCTCACCATGTCAAATTAAATCATGTGCATTAGAATACTTGTATTTTCATTCCCATTTGAGGGTTCAAAAATACAAAAAAAAAAATCAGCAGGAATTACCACTAAAAAACCCCCCTATAGATTCAAAAGAAACATTCAGCAAATTCTGAATAAAGGCACATAATAACATACAATATTTTAATGGAAAAGATTAACTAATAACAAAGAAATCTATAATGTCTCATCAACTAATCAGTACTGTAATGTGATATAAACTACTTTGAACTCTTGATAGATTACCAGTAATTGTCCTTGCTAAGTTTTGATTTAATTATCCACTCAAAGTACTTCGGATCATCCCTGCTTAAAAAAAAAAAAAACAACAAAAAACCTAGGACTTCTAAAAAAAATCTCAATGGAACATAATAAAAATAACTTCTACTAAATACAACTATGTATCTAATTATATTTCTATTTAGATATAGCAGCATTTAGGAGTACCAAAACCTATTTACAGAGATTTTTACTATCATAATGTGTAATTGCTCATCTTTCTAACCATAACAATTCTACTTTCTTAATTCCCTGCAAGAAGGACATCTGCCTAGAATTCTATTTTTTATAGTTCTTTCAATGTGGAAATTTATTTTTCACTTAAGATATGCCTACCATAATGAATACTACATTGTACAGTTCCATCTCTTTTTTTGTTATTGCTCATGGTATTCTGCGTTAAAAGCTAAGGTAAGGACATGATATTGGAACTATTTTCTTCATTTTCTTTCTATGTAAGATTCATTTTCTTTCTATGCTCTTTCTTCATGTAGCCTGCTATATTTTAAATCTATCCATATAAAAAGGTTCTACTATAATACACATTCTGAAATACTTCAACATCTATCGCATTAATTTTCATTCCTGTCGTATTTCCCCTACAAAAAACCTACCCCACCTGCTTGTTCTTCCCATGCTTGGAAGTGGTTTCCAGGATTATTTTCACCATCACTTTTCCAGGGATTCAAGAGACTGATCCGTACCTTCCCAGATCTTCCGTCATGTCCTTTTTGAAGACAGGCGTGAGCTCTCAGGAGCTTCCCTTAACCACCTTGGTCTTTCAAAGATCAACATAAGCGGCTCTGCAATGAAACTGGCCTTCAGTGTTTGTGGGTGTATTCCATCAGGCTGCACAGACTTACAAAAGGGTGAACAAAAGGCAAGTCTTTCCTCCAGTCTTTCCCTTTTGTTTCAAGGACCCATTATTCCTGAAGGCAAATCTGACTACCAAAGATCAAGGTGAAGAGGGCATTGAGTAGCCTTCTCTATGACCTGGAATCATCAGGTCTCCTGCTCCAGTCAGGAGACAGCCTACATCTTTCTAGCCTTCCTCCTGCTGCTGCAGTACTTGTGGAACCCCTTCCTGTTGCCCTGCCAGCTTCACCTCCAGGTAGAATTTGGCTTTCCTAACCCTATTCCAGAATGCACAAAATGACAGTGCAAGTTGCGTCTCCTGTCCCTGCTTTAACCTCCTATCCTATATGGCTTCTTTCATTATTTAAGTTTTTCTCAGAAGTTTCTTGCTCATCCACACTGGCTTTACGTCTTTTCTTGATTTCCAGCTCTCCTGGATCCTTCTCTCCAGAGCCATCTTCCATAGAATTAATTCTTCCAAGCAGATGGAAGAAGCCAAAGTCTCCTTTCCTGAAACCCAGGTCTGTGTTTTTTGTCTTGTTGCCTCCATCAGAATCCTGAATGCCAACATCTCATACTGTATCACAGCACAAGGTCCAGCAGAATGTTAACACTCCTCAACTCCTTGTTTACCTGTGCTAGAAGTTGTCACCAACACACTCCAGACGCTTCTGGGACTGCTTCTGCCTTGCTGTATTGTCCCTCAAGTAGATACTGGATTGGTAAAGTCTCCCAGAAAGACCATGGACTGTGGATACGAAGCTGCTTTTGATTTACTGAATAAGGCCTTAGCTACTTCCTTTTCCTGGCCAATATGCCTGCAGTCAACTCCCACATCAACATTGTCCATGTCTGCCTACTCACTAATCCTACCCATAAGCTCTCAGCTGGATCATCATCCATCCTTAGGCAGAGCTCCAGGTATCCTTGCTGTGCTCTCACATACAGGCAAACTCCCTGCCATCCCGGCCTGACCTTGTTAAAGAGCTCGTTCCCACCCACTGCAGCACTTCAGTTGTGTGAGCTCCGTGATCTCAATGATATCTGCTTCTGGATGCAGATCTCTATTTTCTCCTTTTTGTTCAATACGCAGCATGCAGAAGTGTACAGGCAATTGAGAGCACCAGCTGTGGTGACGTAAAGCATGACATTGTATTTTCTGCCACAACATGAAAATGAAAGGTTTAGAGGCTTAATGTCACTTCTCTTCAAGCCTATGGTTAAAACAGTTCTGGAGCCAGAAAGCTTTACATTAAGCCTCTAGCATTAAAATAATAGAGATTACAACAATATAAAATCATTTACATCAAAAACAGCGTGTATGCAGCAGCACTAATGAAAAGATGCTTCTAAATAAAAAGCACTTGACCACATTAAACTTAATCATTCCTCCTTTAGACCTATAGGACAGGAACACATATATATAATGTATATTGATTGGTTTGTCTGATTTAATTTATGGAGGTTGCTCCAAAAGAAATGCCTTCATTTGTTCATGTAAACTACAACAGATACAGAGAGCACAATAACACTATTTGATAGAGCAAATACTCAGCCACAAAACACTGTTTCAACACAGTCACCACCATTAGCTCTGCATATCTGCACCAGTAGAGGTGACCTGCTGTTGCTGACATCACTGCTGAAACCCACCACCCGCCTCCTCACTGTGCTCACATCCACTGTTTGGTCTCCATAAACATTCAGCAAGCGTCGATAAATGCCAGTGAGAGGAATGCAATGACACATCTTTGCTTTATACACACTTGCATGTCAGACACCACTGTGTCAGACTGCCTCTCTGCTGCCATCTGTTGCACAGCAATAAAATGTAACAGAATACTGGCAGGAAGGTTCAACTGTGACTGACACACCACCAACATAGTAAAATAGGAGGCATTATTTTCGGAGCAGCCTTGTACATTAGAAATTTCTAAATTATTATGAAAATGAATTAATTTAAAATTGAAAACACTTGTATTTATGATCTGGCTTTATATTTTGACTTACATTGAATGGCCCGTAAAGTTTGTGCTCAGTAAAGGAATCAATGCTTAACTATGGATTCCAGATACTAAAGGAAATCCTTCTCAGAACAATACAATGAGGTTTATGCTGTCTTCAATTTGTAGCCTTAGCCAAACATATTTAAATTGCAGGTAAGTTAATACTTAGTTCAATTTTATTTCCATGTATTTCAGGGTAATATATTTTATTAGCTTTACATAGTAATTGATTGCTCCCCAAAGCGAAAGCACAAACCAAAACACACTGAGTCAAAGTGAGAAGGTGAATGATGACATTCATTGCCTTTATATGCTAAGATTAGAAACGCCTAAAATGTAAAAAGATCTTTCCAAAATTTATGTGTTACTTTCTGCGAAACAGTATGAAGACTTAACCCTACAAAAATGAAGAGTGAAAATTGAAGTAGAAGGCAAATTATTCACTAAGACAAACAATACTTTACTGACTCCTACAGGTAGAGAAATTATTCTGAGTTTTAATTGACAGGATAGAAATAAAAATAGCAAGATCTATTCTTGTATAGGAAATTAAGCAAAAATAGCTAGTCTATTACTATGCAAATATATGTCATTAGGAAGCTAACAATTGCATTTTTACACATGCCAATGGACTTGAATGACAATTGCGATTCCAAATTATACGCAGCTTTTTCACTGCATCTTTTTTTAGCAAAACAAGACCATGCAAGAATTTGCTTCAAACATTTATTTCTTTTCATCTTGGCTTGACATTAACTATTCTAACTTCATAAAATACATATGTTTCTTTGTTATAATAAATTCCTATTTTGACAAATATCACCCCATAACAAGAATGGTAAAGCCTATTTTCTTATGTTTCCAAAACTATATTTACTTAAATATATCCTGTCCATATGTCGTGGTTTGACTCAGCAGATAGCTAAGTTCCACACAGTTATTCACTCACCCTCTCCACTCCCCAAATGGGACGGGGGAGAGAAGTAGAGAAATATGCAGTAAAACTCATGGGTTGAGATAAACGCTATTTACTAAGATAGTAACGAAAGCAAGAGAAATAACAGTACATACATATATATATATATAGAGAGAGAGAGGATACGCAGAGCAAGGGCTCACAGCCAGCAGTGACCCTTCCTCTAGGCTAACCCCTTCCATAACAAAAGGAACGGGAAATCCCAAAAAACCAATCACATGATGTTATATGGTATGGAATAGCTCTTTGGTCAATTTGGGTCAGCTGCCCTGGTCCTGTCCCCTCCCAGTTCCCAGCTCCTTATGCCCCCCCCTAACTGTTTCACTGGCAGAGGAATGCGGAACTGAGTTATGTCCTCGGCTCCGTTCAGCACTGCCAGGATGTTATCAGTTTTGTTTCTCTTCTGAGGCTAAAATATAGCTTCATACCAGACACTATGAGAAACGTAACTTCTGTTAGAAACTAAGACACCATAGTATATAAGAATAAGCCACAAGTCCAGGAGCTAACAGTAATATGCAAATTCTACTCAGAAAAGGAACATAGGGGATATTGGATATCTATTACCATACTTCTTACTTAAGTAAACAAAGAATAAGAAAACTACCAAGTCGACCTCTATATCTTCTGATTTTGTAAGATCCAATAACACAAATAAACCTGATAAACAATTAAAGAATGGAATAGTCAGGTTTTCTAGCTTATTTCTTTGTCAGTACTGTTTGAAACCACACATTGGTATGAAAAAGCTTTCCCTCCCTACCCTTGTCAACAGGTTTTCTAAATGAGAGAAGAAACAACTTCAAGTATTAAGCAATGTTTTTAATATAAAACTTAACAAATTTAAAAATTTTCATGATGCAGTACTTTACAAACAACAGTAAACTGCGCTATAAGATCCCTTCCAACCTAAGCTGTTCTACAATTCCATATCATATCCTAAATAAGAAAAGTATAAAAACCTCACGATTATTTAATATGTATCATATATTTATATGACAATATATATGAATGTTACATATTCTGGAATCATCTGTTCACTAATCACAAAGAAACTATCAAAAACAAAGAACTACATTCATGAGAAATCTCCTATTCTGGAAAGTGAATGCAAGTATAAAGTCAAAGGGAATTTTCCTGATGGATATTAATAAAGCATCTTAATAAAGAATTTTTATGTCCCATCCTCATGGACTCCTCCAAATAACATATCTTCTACAGCATCCTATATTTCAAATTAAAACACTAATGAAATTGCTACTGGATTTTTTGGTAACATCTATTAAAAAGTCTATGATAGTCACCACGTCTTGGTGGAGAGTACTTCTGCTGTAAAATTTTGAATAAATTACAAAAGTTTTGATGATAATCAGGAAGCTTGTTAGTTGATACTATTTATTACATTAAATGCACAGATTTCATTAAGGGCTACAAAAAGTAAGAATTTTTCAAAGCTTCAGACCACTGTCTATCCTCAACGTTTCTTCTGGAGTATCATTTATCCTTGCCACTGAATTCTTCCTGAGCAACAATACAAAGCTAATGGGGATCCATAGACCTAACTTCCCAAAGCAGTCTTCTAGAGTGCAGCTCTGTGTTTGAAAAGAGCTGTTAACCTAGGGCTAGTAAAACTTACAGCATTAGGCTGCAAGAGTGATCTAGCTGTCATTGCCACAACTGTAAGTGGAAGAACAGAGCTGGTAGTATGAAAGTTGTACATCTGTAGCTTAACACCCAAATCATTCACAAAAGGCAAGCCTGCTCAAGATGGAAAATTGTAGAGTAACTTCATTATTTCATTTGAATGTAATTTTAGGCTATGAGAAGTTACTCATTTGGGATTAAATTTGATTTTTTTCTTTAGTGATTCAGTATATACTCAGAATCAAAAGAATAGACATTCTAAATAGGAACAACTGCCATCTTAAACAGTTGTTATTTACAAATGCAGACATTGTGTAGCTGTGTGAGATTACAAATATATATCTAACATCTTGTGAACTCATAATTATTGGAAGGAAAAAAAATCGTGCTTTTTGTCTTCATAAATTCACAGCAAACATCTGAGTACAAACATACAGACAATTCACTATGTAAAAAAGAGACACGCAAAAATAAGCATGAAGCACACAAATATAGCATACAAACATTTAGAAGATCATCAAATTGAAGAATTAAGGGTTATCGTGTGCATAACTTGTTACGGCATCCATTGCCAGCAATTTTTCAGCTGTTCATACAGGCAGCTGACTAGGTAGTAAATGTTTAAAACCAAAGAGATTTGACTACAACATATAATGGAAATATAATACGTAAACCTCATTTGACAATAGCATGAAACATCTGGTACATAAAATTTTTGAAAGGTATCATCATCCACATAGCTAGTACACCAATACAGTATTTTTAATTAAAGTAAGATAGGAAGTTTTATTTATTCAGGCATAAGATTATAGTAACAATCATATCCTTAAAATTCCAAAGGCAGTTATCATGGAAGTGCATAAATAAATTATGAAGTTGCAGAACATAAAAACAGCACACCATCCCTAGATTAGTTAGTCTGTTATTTGGTTAAAGAAAGCATGCATACTAATGGCCCCTAATTGTGCAGAAACTACAGAAAACTATTTAAAGTATCCAAGGCTTCATTTAATCAATTGACATGGACATAATATCTAAAGAGACCAGACATTATCTTGTCTGACCGCTTCACCATACCACTTAACACTTACCTATGTGCACATACATAAACAATATCTATACATATACATGCAAGTAAGCTGTACCTGGTGATGAAGTAGAAGTGATCTTTATAAACTACAAAATCTCAAAACAGACTTAAATGATCTTTTTTAAGCTATTAAATGGAAGTCTAGGAAAAAAAAATGAAACAAAACAAAACAAAAATACCTGCACAGCACAACTACTTAGATAAATAACAAATTTTAACAAATCCAGTAACTACAGAATTATTTGTCCAAAGTGTGCTATACACACTATTGAACCCAGGAAGAAGACTAGGACAAGCTTAATTCTCAAGACACTAAGTTCCAGAGAAACCTCTAAAAAAATACTGTTTTATTAAATCTTATCTCAAGACATAGCTATAAAAGCATTGTCAACAGTTGCAGTAACCAAGCTTATGAAACTTTTATCTTCACATGGCTTCTGCAACCAAATAACAGCTGGGAAACTGATAATAAAGAAATTTAATCCATCATTTTTACAGATGAAATTAATACCTGTCAAATTCACTTCTGACAATTTAATATAATAGATTTAAAATAACTACTCAGGCTTGCTTTCTTGGCTTAAGGTAGCATTTTAAGAAAAACAAGATGACACTTCTTAGTACTGCACAGTTCAAGTCAACTATTGTAAATAGAGTACAATTACAAACAGTGAATCTTTCACGTGCAATATATAGCACAGTTTTGACTATATACATATACAGTTTTGACTACATAAATTCAACTGTAATCTGTTTTTGACCTGTGACATCAACAATATCAGTTTGAAAGAATAAAGTATTAATAATTTGTGGAAGATGATAATTAGAAATTATTCTAAGATTTTAAAAAGAAAATAGTGTCTCTATTATTTCTAATGAACTAAATGTAGAACAGTGGTATAGAACATTTTAATTAAGTATGTAAATTCTAATCAATACAGCAATTTTGATCTCTACAAAACTGCATAGTAACCATACATTAATTAAGAATTTAACAAGCATCATGGCTGCATTCGGCACGTTAAAAAAACACCCCCATTTCACTTTACAAGATAAACAGCAAAGATGCCATGGGTATGCATAACAGATGCAGTTGCCACAATACTGTAAAAATGGTAACCGGGACAGAAGAAGCCAGCAAAACCTAAGAAACTAGTTCAAAGCAGAAGAGCAAAAGCTCAAGCACTGAAGAGAAGATAATAGGAAAAAAAAAACAAAACACTTTTCTTCAAAAGATTGTTAAGAAAAGTGAACTGAAATAAGCAGAAAGTGGGCAGAGTGAAGATCACCACTCAGTGCATCATTGACAATGGATGGTTCTGTCCACAGCTGTTCCTTTCTTTGAATAGCTTTCCTCTACATTTCCAGTCCCGCCAGTAAGACTTCCAGCATGTTAATTCTAAATTCATCTCTCCACTGCTTTACAGTTCCTAGAGCCTGCTGGCACTTAAGTTAAACAGAGCTATGGCATAAGTATGTAGAGATACTACATATTTATGTTGCGGTGAGGCTTTCAATAGCTATTTACTGTTGCAAAAATCCGTATTCTTTGCAACAGACAACCTGGGCATCTTTCGCCAGCAGAATAGCTCTTCCCTGCGTATTGAAACCATTTCTTTTAGACCCATGATGTCTGCTCAGTACTTAAGTACTGACACCTTGAGCCTCAATGCTTGCACAGACAGCAAGGTCAGTGAGAGTCGCACAAAGATTTCAGAGCTTCCATTGAGCAGCATTTCTTTGTTACGAACTGAAAATACCAAGTTCAGTAAGAAAAAACTTTCACAGAGTTTCACTGAGTGCCAGAGCTAGTGGAAGAAAGGTTAAAACAGGTAATATGTCATCTGAGAGCTGCACAGAAAATTATCAAAAGCAGTGGAAAATGAGGCACTCATTTTTCTTAAAAAGGACAAAAATTTTCAGTAGATGGGAGAACACCAAAGACACTCCCAGATGAAAAATGCAATAAACAACCAAAATGGCAAATTAGTGAAATGCATTAGGTAAGAAACCAAGACATCATGGGTGAAGATAAACAGAGTAACAGAGTAGTGAAGGTTAAGGAGAAAACAAAGCAAAACAGAGAGAAAAGTAAGGTGCAGAGAGTAAATGAGAGA
Source organism: Penelope pileata (assembly GCA_013396635.1). Classification (NCBI taxonomy): domain Eukaryota; kingdom Metazoa; phylum Chordata; class Aves; order Galliformes; family Cracidae; genus Penelope; species Penelope pileata. Next base: position 187,641 of record WBMW01000546.1, on the reverse strand, counting down.
CCTGCTGAAGCAACACCAAGGGCAAAGAGAACACATGATTTCTTTTGAAGGTTTAAGTAGAATCAAAGAGAATCAGCTATGAGAATAAAAAAAGAAGAAAAGGTTGCAGAAACTGGAGAGATGAGTAGTCTGGGGAATGTGGCAAAAGCATGAGCGGTTTACAAGTGCAGTTTGAGGAAGCACTTTCTTGAAATCTTTCAAAGAATTTCAGCAACTCCCTTTCTAATTCATAATATAAAAAATAAAATCTTATGTAATTTCAGGTTTTTAGAAGCTTTTCATTTCACACATGAAAAAGTGAAAGGTTCCAATCAAATAATCAAATTCATAAAATTAATAACAGCACAAGTATTTAAGAGATGATGGTGACAATGTGAGAAACATACGATCGACTGTCAGTAACCAAGGCAGCCGGATAAAGGAGCAAAAGGTCAACAGCAGTACAATATACAATGGAAGCGAGCCTATACAAAACAGAGATGGCCAGAGTCAAGAAAATTTATTTCCCTCGGATACTAACTTAAACAACTGAGCCCTGGGAAGTGCAACAGTTTCATATGTTTGGAGAATGTAATTTAGGGTAGTTAAAATCATAAGTTTCTGAGGTGCAAAAAAAAATCTTAAAAATGCTATATTATTCTTCAAAACTCCTAAAAGCATCGTATTATTTCTCAAAGCATACTATGACAAGGGTTATTTCCAGCTCATACATTGTGGAGATAAGGACAGACATTGTCTGAAACTGCCTAGCAATGCAGTGTTTCAATGTTTTATAATAGGGATGTTGATGCATATGGTGTTCAGTCACTGTCTTTGCTGACCTTGTGCGGGTCTCTGCAGGCTTCCTCAGAAAGGTGCTACCCACTCCCCAGAGCACCCCGGCATTAGGTGCCCTTCTCCACAGCGCTGTAAAATGTTACGAAGCTTTTTCAGCTCTGTAGCTGAACTAATGCTGTTAATGCCTGTGATTCACTCCTGCTGACTATCTGACAGGAGATAGTTATAATCAGCTGAGGGAATGATAACTTTTGATGAGGCAGTCTTTGAGGGAACGGTATGCCTCAGTTATCCTAGAAAAACAATGGCAAAAATACCTCTAATGGAGTGTGGGGTCATGTTCTCTGATAAACAGCATGTATTTTCACTTTTTCCCCTTTGTTTAAAGAATCTTTGGTTTATTAAGAGATAGAAATAGAACTCCAAAAGTGCAAATCAGTTCAAGAGGCTCTAACATACTTGCTAATAATATGAGAATATAGCAAATTCAAAGACTGACACGAAAACAAATATACAGTAGATAGTACCAACCACAGAAAGACACTAAGAAAAAAGAAGAGTTAAAATCAAATCTCGATTAACATAGTCTTATGAGGCAGGATTTGACAGAAATCTCCTAATGAAGATCTACATTGTTAGTAGTCCTACAAAAAGAGCACACTGACACAAAAGCACCTGGAAACTTTTTCTGATCTCCTTCAGTTATCACAAAGCGTTCTATAACAAAATCCCCAGAAAACTCAGCAGGGCAAGCCATTTACCATTACATCTTCCATCAAGTTGAACAAGAGGAGAGTTGTGCTATAAGACAAATGTTATAGCTTCAGCTGTACTTGGTAATTCAAAGTGAAGACTACAAATGAGATATCTCATTAGTTTGAGCAGATGGATCAAAATTAAAGGCTGAATCACCAACTCTTAATTTCCCAGTAGCCAGGAAGAGCATGAAGTCTTGCAGAGTATGACTATTGAAAAATCAACATAAAAAGCTCCTCTCCATCTGTCAAAACATGTCTGTAGAATGCAACTACCTCCCACCAGCCTTAGTCTTAAAAAATGAAAACACAAAAATCTATTGAAACACATGAATGTATCACTTCAGCCAAGCATCACACTATAACCCATAATATGACAGTGGCACATCAGCATGACTTCCATAAGACTAAATTATTCCTTTTCAGCTTGTTACAATTCTTTCAAAAGGAGTTAACAGAACAGTGTTTAAACAAACAACTAATGAATTTAAGTTATTAAGATATTCAAAAGACTCTAGAAAAAATCTTGAGAGAGAAAACATTTGATGGCCACTGGAGAGTGTACATTAACTCATGGAACTTGAGAAAAGAGAAACGTATTTTCCTCTGATTCTGGTATTTCATTCTTGCACATAAGACAAAATAAGTAGCTTTTTGGTTCTCCAGAGCAATGCTAACAAGATCTGTGCCTGTCACATATTACTGCCTAAATAGTTACAACATTCTAGCCATTTCCTGAATTCCATACAGAAACACAACTGCTGTGGAATTTTCTTTTTAAGTACTGAGGGAGACGGTGTGTACCTCATGAAGTTTCACAAGGTCAAGCTCAAGGTCCTGCACACAGGTCAGGGAGATCCTGAGCACAAATACAGGCTGGGTGGAGAACAGACTGAGAGCAGTCCTGAGGAAAAGGACTTGGAGGTGTTGGTTGATGAGAAGCTCAGCATGATCTGGCAATGTCACAGTCAAAGCGTTATGGCTCCATGTCCAGGTAGAGGCTGGTGACAAGTGGTGACTCCAGGGGTCCATCTTGGGACCAGTGACCTTCAACACCTTTATCAATGATCTTGATAATCAGGAAGGATCGAGTGCACCATCAGCAAATTTGCTGATGACACCAAGCTGAGTGGTGCATTTGATATGACAGAAGGAAAAGATGCCATCCAAAGGGACCTGGACAAGCTTGAAAAGTGGGTCCACATGAACCGAATGATGTTCACCATTATGAGCAGGTCCAGAGGAGGGCCACGAAGATGATCAGGGGGCTGGAGCACCTCTCCTCCGAGGACAGGCAGAAGGAGCTGGGCTTGTTCAGCCTGGAGAAGGGCAGGCTCTGGGGAGACCTTCTCAGGGCCTTCCAGTACTTAAAAGGAGCTTATAAACAGGAGGGAGGCTGATTTTCACATGGTCTGATACTGATAAGACAGGGAGGCACGATTTTAAACTAAAAGAGGGATTGGAGATGAATGTTAGGAAGAAATTCTTTACTCAAAGGGTGGTGATGCACTGGAACAGCTTGCCTAGAGAAGCTGTGGATGCCTCATCCCTGAAGTTGTTCAGGGCCATGCTGGATGGAGCCCTGAGCAATTTGATCTGGTCACTGGCAATCCTGTCTGTGGCAGGGGGTTGGAATTAGATGATCATTAGCATCCCTTCCAACCCAGGCTTTTCGATGGTTCTATAATGTGAGCTTGCATCTCAGAAAGCCAACCATATCTTGGTCTGCATCAAAAGAAATGAGGCCATCAGGACAAGCGATGTGATTCTCCTCCTCTACTCTGCTCTCGTGAGACCTCACCTAGAGTACTGCATCCAGGTCTGGGGCCTCCAGCACAAGAAAGATGTGGACCTGTTAGAGCAAGTCCAGAGGAGGGCCACGAGGATCATCAGAGGGCTGGAGCACCTTTCCTATGAGGACAGACTGAGAGAGCCTGGGGTTGGGAGAGTTGAGGTTGTTCAACCTGGAGAAGAGAAGGCTCTGGGGGGACCTTATAACAGCCTTCCAGTACCTAAAGAGGACCTGCAAGAAAGCTGGGGAGAGATTTTTTACAAGGGCAAGTAGTGATAGGACAAAAGGTAATGGCATTAAACTGAAAGAAGGAAGATTTAGATGAGATATATGGAAGAAATTCTTTGCTATGAAGGTGGTGAGACACTGAAACAGGCTGCCCAGAGAAGCTGTTGATTCCCCATCACCAATTGCTAAAGGCCAGGCTGAATGTGGCTTTGAGCAACCTGATCTAGCAGAAAGTGTCCGTGCCCATGGCAGGGGATTGGAACTTGATGTTTTTTGGGGTGCCTTCCAACCCAAACAATTCCATAATTCTATTATCTTTCTTAGAAGAATATTTAGAAACAAATAACTTTTTAAAGAAGTAAACAACTTTTACACAAACAATTAAATACACAGAAATAAGCACATTTAAAGCATAACTTAGCACATGTTTAAAGGATAACTTTAAAAAAACTAGTAAAGGTTACAGAGCAGGAATAAAGAATATGATTAAATTGGACACAAGGCAATGGATTTCTAAAAACTAAGAAAATCAGAAGGTGCTAAACTTTAGAATATCAAATGATATTCTCAAAATTATTTGAAGATACTAAGGAAAACCATCCTAGCATAGTATTCATCCTCCACTATGGAGCACGTATATCAATACAGATATATCTGTCTGTAAGTTTTGTTTTGTTTTTTAAACATTTACAGTTGGTATAATGAATAGCCATTATTTATTGGAGCATACCCATAAAAAGGAAAAAATCCTCATTTTTACTATATGATTCAATATTACAAATTATAATGAATTGTATTATACAATGAGTTGATATGCTTAGTTTTGCGTTGTCAAAGACTGCATGCCATCGTTATGTGCATCATCATTTCAGGATACAAATGTTTGTTTCATAAGTATGTAGACAAATGTGTTCTCAATCATTAAAAAAAAAAAAAGTCCACTTACTGGTTTCTAAGTGAATGTGTATTTAAGAGATCTGTAACATAGCTCAAATGTTGTTGCTCCTTGATAAATACACCTGTACTTGATACAATTGCTCTAAAGTATCATTAAACACTACCGTAGCTTTTTGAAATGCCATATTTACTTCTTCTTTTTTTTACTAAATTCAGCTTGCATATATATATTCACCATATTTAAATAAATTTTTATGCTGAATTATCATCAAAGAACAATATTCATACTGAATTTTTGCTGCCAGCGAGCTATGCAGTCTGCATCACTTTAAGCAGCATATTTACCACAGGCTAGCAGTACTGAATATCTATCGTACTCAGAACAAACATTTTCAAGCACAAAAAATGCTTAGCATTTACAATCAATTGAATCAAAACAAGCAAATCATTCTGAAATCAAACACACTTTTATACAGCAAGGGAAAGGACACTTCTTTGTCTGAAAATACACTGCTTATTTGGTTGTTGGCTTGCAATACAGTTCTCAGAAACTGAGATGAACAACTGCCTCAGCTAGCGAAACTGTAATGCTACGGAGACTGATGTTCTTCACTTGAACTCTTTCAGCTGTAGCACGTGTCTTAAAACAGTCAAGCATTCAACTGTACAGAAACTAAAACTATTCTTAAGGAGAGCTCTGCAAAGTATAAAATGTCATCTGCTAGAATTGAACTATTATATTAGAGCTTTTATTTTTTTTTTAAAGTAGAATTACATATATTTACATCTATTTTTTCCCTCTGTGTAAAGACAAGAGAGGGAAATAAAGGTGCAATAAATATTCTGAAATAGCATGTAACTTCCTGCTTGGAAAACAAGATATGTTTCTTACTTAGACATATTGACTTAAAGAAACTGCTACTCATAGGTTCATCTATAGTAGCAAGTGAAAATACACAGAAAACACAAGAAGTTTTCACTTCTTGAGAAAAGGAACAAAGGAACTGACCTTACAAGGAACTAAGCCTACCTTATTGTAAGGAATCTGGTAAATTATGTGCACACCAGACAACGAGATAAAAATAAACTGAAGTTCCCTTGGTACTGCAAACAAGTTTTGTTAATAATCTCCAGTGAGGCAAACATTGGCACTTCCATATACAATCTTCACGATTTCATAAGAAGTTTTTTAAGTGTAGCACTAGTGGCAGATAGTAACAAGAGAAGGTAAGTGGAACAATGGTGTAAAGCCAGAGGGAGCAGGAACTCTAAGCTGTTGCTGAATAATTTTTCCCCCAAGTCATAAACCAACTAGTCAACTTTTAAAATAACATAATCTGCAATTTCTGTGAAGCAGGAAAAACATGCAGTTCTTAGCATAACTGTGCTCCCTTCTTTGATACATAGATTATTTAGCAAAAAGATTCTTCAAGGATCATATGGCACTAGAAATTGTTCCTGCTCTGAATGTGTGCCATACCTGTCACAACCGCTGCCTCTCACACTGCTCTATTTGCAAAAACCTCACAAAAAAAGAGACGCTGTGTGGGGGTGATATATGAGCACAATAATAACAGAATGATAAGCTACTCAGGCAAATGAGTTAAGCCCATCATTTCAGCGCAGGGAATGTCAGATTTGAAAATTCACTACAGAAACTTCTACTGTAGAGCAAAATGAAAGATTACTTTTAAGAACAAAAACAAAACAAAATCAAGGATGTTTCAAATGATAGATGTTGAGCCCTTGTGTACAATGTCTTGAACAATGTATAATTTTCACTCCTCATTCTCCAACAGAGGACACTAGCATTGGAAAGATACTGGGAAAGGGTGAGAATAATAAATAAGTGCTGCATTTTATTTTTAAACCATTAAAATCTAAGTCCTCTAAGTACCAACACACTTTGCTTTGTTTTAAACAAGAGATAAAAATGTATATTTATTACTTTAAAGGATATATACATGGAATTTCCACCTTTGATACAGAGCAACATCTCTTAGCCAATTTAGATTTTCTTGTATGCTAATTCTATAAAGTGTTTCAAGATTAAAGACCCTTGAAGTACCTCAAAATAAAAAAAAAAAAAAAGAAAATAGAAAGAAAAAATCTTTAAAACAACTTCATAATGATGAAAATTAATTTATTTGTACATGCTCTCAATGCAAACCAAAACAAAACAAAAAAATAAATACCTGGTGTCCAGCCATTATTTGCTTCAGCACATTTTCATAACATACTTCATCCATATGATTCAGCTGCTGCACCTGAAAAGTAAACAGCATCCCTTAGTTTATAAACATTTCAATTTTTACATATTTTCTACTTTATATCAAGCAAATAATAGTGATCCATGAAAAAAATGTGATTATGCAATAAAATTTACAATATACTGATCTTCATTACTAACAATATTTGATTAATTTTATTCTTAATAATTTTCAAATATATAATGAAAATAAGTAGATAAAATATCAAGAAGGGCAGCAGACAGAAGTTTAAGTGGCTTCATTTTTTTTTTTTTTTAAATGGCCAAAAAGAAGTAATCCAGTTCTATTCTTTATCTGTTCCATATATAGGAAACCATATATTTACTGGATAATGATGAAGTAATCCATTTAATGCACCAATTACCAAACTCCAAATAATTATTTTCATTTTGTACTACATAAATGCAGCTTTTACATTGCAGATACACATATTCAGGCAGTTACTAATTCCCAGCTTTTTGTCAAAGCAAAAAGAATTTTGTTCATAGTTGGGTCACACTCAGGAAACAGTGGGAGTACTGTGTACACAGTTTCCAATTATGGATAAATAAAACACTTCACGAAGGTTCCAAAATAAAAGGTTCAGCTATCTAGAATAGCTGAAGGTTGTTAAAACATAGCATTAAAAGCTTTAGTGGGAAGGAGAGAACATTCATATTTGCCATCATGCATGAGTAATAGTAAAAACATGAGAAAGATGGCAATGTGTGCAAGAGACAAATAGCCAGTCTAATTGCTCTGAAAATAAAAGGTTGGCATTTCGACTAATTATTTTTCAAATAACAAGTGAAAATTACTAAGGAGGAGTGTGAATGGGCAGTGCATAAACACACGTGTACCTATATATACATACACATACGAACACAACTTTACATATTCTTTGCATTTATACATAAAGAGGAACACGTACAGAAAAAAGCTAACAACTCTATAAATATCCAGATTATTTATTTATCTAACATTAGACAAAACATCTTTTTTATTCAAAACAAACTGATTGGATGATCCATATATCTAACATTAAGAGATCTCCAACTGAAGATGGCAAATTTTAGCCTTGGTTCCATATGCTATCAGAGTTTCAAAATAGTTTTAAGAACTTCCCTGGCAAATTTCTATGCATAACAAATGCACTAAAAGTTATACAAAATGTCTTCTGCATATTTAATCCAGTAAGAGGGAGACAGTATCATAATTAAGCCTCAATTAAGAGGCAGAAACTGACAAAATAAATAGTCATACTGTTATATGTACTCTATAGAAGAAAAAGAGCAATTTCTATGTAACACAGAAATGCCAAGTCACTAAAATGAATCTTTAGATGAGCTTTCACAGACATCCTAAATTATTTCCTGAAGAAAGCTTCAGTGCTAGCCTAAGTATCTTTAGCAGGTCCACAGCTAGCATCTAAAGCAAGGACTCCCCTCCACTGAGTTTTTCAAGGCTGACGAGGCCGCTTCCAGATGCCCACACTATCATGGAGAAGTAGTCTACATGCCAGCAGCAGCTCAGAGAGATTTGGAAGCTTTTGCCACAACTTAGGTGAAAGCAGGTTTCCTGTGATACTACCAGACTGCTACAGACATTGTTTTTAGAAGAATCTTCTTTGTCATGTACTCACATTTTAGAGGTAACAACTACCTCCTAACAATAATACTTATTATTATTATTATTATTTAAGAAAGCTTACTGTTTTTTTAACCATGTTAAATGCCATGTTAAATGTGTATTATTCTGACTTTTAAATGAGAGATACATTCTAAAGCGAGTATCATCAAATGGAGTTGTACTTTTTTCTTACCATACAGTGGAAATAAACAAAACAGACAAATCAAGTAGTACAAAAATGTGAAAAAAGCAAAGGCAAATAATAGTGAAGGTACTTGAAACCATTAACGAAGGTTAAAATATGCAAATCATGGCAAGCACCATATGGTAAACTATTGTGTATATAGACTTGAAATGGCTCCCTATAGCTGAAACTAAAGTTTCTTTCCTGCATTGCAGAAGGAATGAACTACTTAAATAACCTAGTAAGAAAAGCAATATTCATTTTACAAAAATAAATACTATAATTGATTAAGCTATGAAATTAACTTTTGAATGAAAATGTTTTGATTTCTATTAAACTAAAAGCATAGCAGAATAAGATTTTCTATAAAGCTGAGCTGTAAAATACTATTCCTCTCTAAGTTACATAAGCTTTAACTACTGGCTAGTGAGATGCATAGGAAATCTTTGCAAAACCTATTTATGGAAAGGTATTTGTATCAATTCCTGTCTTTAAAGAAGAATTATAATTTAAGTGTCAAGTGGGACTGCACTTAATTGACCTTTGATTTTTAATAAGAATATTATACCTGCATGAAACATGCATGCGTGGCAAGCAGTGGCTTAGGACACTAAGGTATTCATATCCCTTATATCCCCCTAGTGTTAGATTAATGTATGTCTCTTTAACATACATATTCAGATTTCATAAATGAATGTTTTTCTCCTAACATTCTAGTGATTATTCCACAGGCATCCTTACTGGCATAATTTCTAGCAAAATGGAAAACTGAAATGAGAACGAATAATCAGCTTCTGCAGTGACTTTGCAGTTGAGGGTGATGATTTCTCCTTAATCAAGCAAAACTTATTAGTGAAGCAGAGGCAACGCAAAGCTAGATACCGTTGTATCCAGCTACAATAATGCCTATATACAAGGACTACAAACTGAGGAAACCAGATTCTTTAAAGCATCTCTCAAATACATGTGTCTTTGTACAGAATATGCTTCATCAAACAGCTGTAGCATAAAAAAAACAGTACCCCGTACACATACATAGATGAAGTACAATCAAAACAAACAGCAACCCTTTCTTTGGCATTCATAATTCTTTACCTTATTAGTTGTCTTAATTCCTATAAAGGTTTGTCCCAGTGGTACAGGTCGGAAACGGCCATCAAAGTAGAATAGTCCAATGTAGGGATTGACATGCAGAAATGTAGCAACATCAAGATAATTGGGTAATGTAGCTGAAAGACCCAAAATCCTAATCATGCTTTGTGTAGATTCAACCTATTAAAAAAACAGAAAACCTGTAAATTATCCAAGAAATCAATCACAGTAAGTGCAATGAAAAAATACTCAAAATTAAAATTGGTTAAAATTTTAAAATTAAAATTAAAATTTTTCTTCTGTTATCTCCACAGTAACATATAACATTTCCATTTGCAGCAATTTTTCAGTATCCTTGCTAAGGAAGTTTGAGCTTTTTATTTCCAATAGTACATAATGTATATAAAACAAAGCAGGAGTCTTGTAAAAGTTGTTACTTATTTGATAGGCTTTGGTTAGGCTTGTAATTTTTCTCAGGATTAGATAAGTTTGTGCCTTTAATTATTAAAGGAGGTCAGTTGGTCACAATGAACTACTATTTTAAAGACAATCACTGTCAAATATGCCTGAAACAAAGTGAGACTGTCTATCTAAAACAGGTGAAAGAAGCAATGATATTATGTAAGAAATCAGACTTGCCAGAGTCTCAGAATTGCCAGCTTGACTTGTTAGTATTTAAAAATAGCAACTCTACAAAACTCCAAAAAAGATAACAACAACCAACAAAACTTGCCTCATTAATGCCAAACTTCTGTATGAAATTCCCGCCCCCAACTATTTCTTATATGACTCCCAGTTCAAGCAGCACTGTTAGACTCCAAAGTGATTCAGAAAATAATCACAGAGGATTTATTAAAATCAAGAGTATAACTCAGTGCTCCGAAGTGCAATAAAAGTCCTCTAAATTATTCCATCATTTTCTTTAACTTCTTTCAAGGACATCCAAAAAATTCTTTATTTTTTGACCATCTTCTCCTATATCCACTAAATAACATATCAATAATTAACATCCAAAAAAAAAATCGAGAAGCAAAAAGAGGTATGTTTATCCTAAAAGTCAATTATTTCATGTTCATACGATTATCAAACTGTAAACTAGAACTAGAATGTGTGTATGTACATGAAGTACACGCGTTTTTTTTATTCTTTTAATTATACATGGAAATACAGAAATGGCAGTGATCAAAATAGTGCTAAATTTAAGTCATGAAAACAAAAATACCTGAATCTGTAAAAATAACATTTTGGTTTTGCATTTTTCTCTGTGTTTATAAGTTTCAATTGCTTATATATTATTAATCTAGCCAAGCACTACAGAGACTTTATTTTTCATAATGGCTTTTAGAATTTTAATAGATTTTTAGAACACAGATCTCTGTTCTGCTGGATCACTTATTATTTGGTCCTAGAAGACCCAGCTAAAGAGTGTGCTTAATATACAAGTTAGAGTTTTCCTGAAATTGGAGTAAAAGTTACTGAAAACACACATTGGATGATGAAGTTTTCTATTTACATTCTCTATCACTTATTGGTGGTATTCAGCTACACACACTTCACAACTAACACACAATCTCAAACATGGTAGTCATCATTTGTGCTTAATTGTTTTAGAAAAAAATGTGCAAGCACCAATTAAAATTTGCAAGGTTTTCTTTGAAAAACTGTCACAGTGTTTGCACATCTTGTTATTTGAAAGCTTTACTGTATTTTATTGATTTGATATTACACTGAAAATAAGGAATAAAATTTGCCATAACTACATTTAATTGACATATCTAATTAGTATATCTAATTCAGAAGCATTCACTGTAGCATGTGGAGAACTGACATCATGTTCACCATTCATATTCACAAAATGCTATTATCACACCATGAAATTCCAAGTATACAGAAAAAATAAACAGAAAATAGCTACCCAGTACTCATTTCCACACTCTAACGTTATCTGAGTTTACACTGTAAATGATAAAGAATCAGGTATGGGAAGTGCCTCTCTGGATTGTAAATGATCACAGCAGGATCATTTTCCTCCTAATAGGTTTTAAGATTTGCACATCATCTCATTACATTACAGCCACCACTTGAGAGTATACGGAGTATGCACAGAGATACTCTTATCTGACTTTTAAAATTTTTCCTGAACTTTATGATCTTGGCAGTCTTCCAATTTCTATGTACTAAAATATCACATTCACAGAAGGAATTACAATCAGGCTGGAAAGCATATCACTGATTGTTCAGCTCCACCAAAGAACTAAGTGAAGCAGACAAGTTTACGTATTCCAATCTTTGAGGAACTGTCCATTGGTTAGAAACTAATCTTATATTCAGATGATTCAGAATCACTTCAACACATTCCCAGCAGTCAGTCTTTATGGCCTTTAGACATCCAGTAAAGACGAGATGTAAAGATAACTAAACACAAGCATTTATTAGTGTTTAGTCTAAACGTGCAAGAAGATTAATTCATAATTTAGGTTCCTAAGTTCCCTGCCTGACACTGGTAAGAATAAAGTACTGTGTACAGGGATACACATTGATTATTAGTTATATACCACCCTACCCACAGAATGCCTCTCACATAAAGTCTCAGCCTCGTACAAGACCTAGATTTTCATACTATCACACATATTACCACTCCTTTTTTTTTTTCTTATTTACTGTTTAATGAAAGTATTAAAAAGTCATCAATCATCAGTACCCATAGGTGGTAATTTCCTAGTTTTAAGAACCAAAATGGAAAAGAAACAGTAACATAAAAATGTTAAAACTGCAAAATCAAAAGTGCATAGTAAAAAAGCAACCACTGTTTTGAAGATTCTATGGAGAACGTTATCTACAACTCAAACACTGCACAGAATGCATTTGTTACTAGGCAACCATCTAGTTAAGTAATTTTATAAATGAGTTTTACTCTGCTTCCAGTGAACCCTGAAAATACTGTGATCTCAGTCCTCCATTTAGAATGTATTTAAAAATCTAGCGGTACTGAAAAAATGTAACCATGCAGAAAGCACTATTAGAAGCCATATTATTTTACCTTGGCTAAATATTAAGTATGCAATACTTTGCCTGAAGAAATTGCATTTTGAATAGATCTATTAAGAGATTTTTATGCCCTCCACAGTGCCGTCAGGTTTTCTTGAATGACAAAATGTGTTTTTCAGACCATGCTTACTTCTTTTTTCCCAAACTGAGAAACAAAAAAGAAATACAAACTCCTCTACAAATCAGTTTAATTCCTTTACTGTATTATCAAAGAGCACAAAACATATGACAACCTTGATTAGATTGGAAAGATGTTCAAATACAAATAAAAAATGACACATGAAATGACTGTCTGACCACTTCCACTGCAAGCTTACAGAAAAGCTTCTGAAGATGCACTCAAATATCTGATAACTAACAATTTCCAAGCAAATGGAGATAAGGCTTTGTTTATAAAAAATATATTGTTTTTATGAAGACACTTTTAGTTACATGGTTGCCAGAAAATATAGTAAGATAGATCTAGAATTATGTAAAGCATTAGACTTCCTATGCATAACATACTGTTTAAAAATAACATCACACAATAGCAACAAAACCTGTATTAATTTTATTGCAAGCTGATGTACTACAGCTTTTTAAAGGGAATTTATCATTGAAGGCCAGCAATTAAAGAGGGATGCCTCTAATTGCATTCTAAGCCCAACTCTATTCAATAATTTTATCAACAACATGAAGTAAATAAAAAAAATAACTTGTGACAAGAATAAGAGGTGATTGGCAGAATAACTGATATATGTGTCAGCCATACAGATAAATTTGGGCTGTTGGTCTCATTCAAATTAAATTTCTCTTAATTTTAGCTCATTCTAAAAGAGGCCACAGCTGTAAAACATGAAAGTATCCTCAGGAAACATTCTTATAGCAATAAGTGATTCCTGCAGCAACCATTAAAGCATTTTTCTGAGGACTTAATGAAAAAGCATCTAAATGCAAGCTCTGAAGTTGATATATCAGCAGATAAAGTACATGCAATTTCTGAAGGATAGAACAGAATAGTAAGGAGATGCTCTACTTCTGTATGTGCCACAACCAAAACTAAAAAATCTATCCAATTTTGTTGACATGTTTTAAAAACAGTGGCAAGCTTAAGAAAGTTCAGTGAAAAAAGCCTCACAACACTGTAACTGGAAATGAAAACATTACAGTAGAAGGTTTTTGTAAGCTTGTTTAATTTATACTCTAATAGAAGATCCTGAGAAACTTGATTAACATACAGAAGGAACATCAAAGGGACAGAAGAATAACAGCATTCACTCCAAACGGATGCCAATGCCATTAACTGCTGGTAGTCCCGAAAACACTTTTATGAACTACAGCTGTCTACAATTAGAGAAAAGATGAGGAGACAGATGAACCTTCCCCCCTCTGAGCTAATCAGATGTTCTTAGATCATGAGCTATCAGCTACTTGAATTTTCTTAATCATAATGGGATTCCAAGAACATGAAAATTCCCAAGTAGAATAACACCCAGCATTTGAGTTTGAGTGGGAAACCTCAGGACTCCTTTGCTTCTGATTTCTAGTAAGGAGGCACAAGAGGTAAACAAAGGGATAGAGGAAAAAAAAAAAAAAAGAGGTAGAGGAGATAATAAGGAACTAAAGATAGGAAAAATGCATCCAAAGCAAGGAAAAGTTTCTTTTATAAGGTGTCATTAGGAAAACAAGCTCAGAAGGGTAGCATTAGAATTGCCAGGGGACTGAGAAGAAAAAGACAATGATGATTAGGGATGGAGAAAGAAGAGAGGTAGACAGCAGGTCACAGTTGTGAAGAACAGGTAGAAAAATCTCTGTGTGCTAGATCCAGCCATCAGATTTACAATGTGGATAAACAAAATTTTTTTTTAAGACTAAGCGGGAACTAGCACTTGATCTTTCAGATGCTATAAAAGAGCCCTTTAAGGACGAAGTTTGGGTGGGAACAGGAGAAGGGTTTATGAAACCTTTTCATCTTTATCTGATTTTAACTCGGTGTTCTTTTTAACGTTCATACTTTCTAAAGGCAAAAGTTTTCCTATCATCTTGAAGAGCTGACTGTAACAAGAAAGTCTGGGCAGATCCACCTTAAAATACTGGCAATTTGCAATAAAAAAAGCAAACCATTAAATCCCAAAGTTAAATATATTAATTTAGCAATATTGGAGACAAGATTAAAATCATAAATGTTATCTATTCTAGCTGTCTCAAATGACAACTGCATTTTAAATTGTGAAAGTGTTGAAAATAAATTTGCAAGCATCTAAGCATAAATAATTAAAATAATTTCATTGATAAATGTGGAAGCAGATTCAAAAAGTTGCAGGACTGTGAGGTTTTCTCATTATTTTTAGTTAAATGTGTACTGAAGATGTTAAATTAAAAGATTTTTTTTTTCTTTTTAAAAAACCTAACTACAACAAATCTGGGTGCATTAAGGTAAAAAATATCTATATTTGAAAACGCTATGTTTGAAAATCTTGGGATTCTGTCTTATATTTCTACAGAAAGCAGAAAACAAGATGAAAATTAAATAGGTAAAAGGAAACATTAATTTTTACTTTCCTCATTTATAAGTTATCTTATACACATTATTTTACCGTGGGTGTCACAACATGCGTTAAAAAGAAAGTAACAAAGAGAAAGGATTTTCTGCTTGTGGGAGCTGCATATTATTTTGGATATTCAGCAATTCTGTATTTGAATGAGAAAATATTTATTGCAGTTTTTTTTTTTGCATTTATTATGATGGAGATAAATATGCTAATATATTCCTCTAAGCAGTATAAAGTCTTGTATTTTCAATATTATTGAATCATTCAGAGTGAAATAGAGTCACTAAAGTTCAACTCAAATTGAATATTTAGTTCAAAGTAAATATATATGAGAAGTTGTCATGTCAGTGAGGCACTCCTAATCCACACAGTTGGCTTAGGAAATGTCACCAGGCGCTTAGTCACACACCTACCATTTATCTAGCAATGTAGTTGATCTAATACAAAACATAAATTAATCAAAACTGAAATATAAGTCTGTGAGAGCAGTATTTGTGTATCTAAGACAGGAGCTTTCGTTCCCCAAAATCTGAGAAGTGTTTTACTACAGATTTTCTTTTATTTAATTTATGATTCACAGAGTTGAAAGATGGTATTAAAACTCACATATTCAAGTACTTTTTTTCCTCATAAGCAGCAAAGAAGTCATCAACCTCTCTGAATAATTATGACAAAAGAATTCAGTGTCATGTTCATTTTTTCTTTCAAACTAATAAGCTTAGTAGATATTACAGAAGTGTGGAAATTTTGATTAAAAAGTTTAAGCATTTGAGTTTTACATCTGTTTTATTCTCTAGACTAAAACTTTAAACATCAAAGCTATAAATTGGATTCAAAGAAGTTGTTTGATGTTACACCTGCAATATGTAACAGAGCTCAGAGCAATTTTCCAACCAAAATGTTTAGCAAAGTCAATTGAAATCACTTATAAAAATGTTCTCAAAAATTTGAAAAGTACAAACATGAATGAATATGCTGTTCACTCTGCTATGAGTAAGACTGCCAGCAATTCTAATATACATAGTCCTTCCAAAGTTTTAAAAAAGCTAATTCTAAAGAAATGCCATAAGTTAAAATGAACATGCTAAACTCTTACAGTAAGTGGTGTGACTCAGTGTTTATCTGGAGGAAAGTACAATTATCATTCAAAAATGCTGAGGTACAAATTAGGGCAGACTTGTTAATGAATCAGGATGTTCCTTTTTTCAGAGTATATTGGTGTAGCTGTATTTCTATAGCATATGAATACAGATTTCAAAACATTCTTTTCTGGCACAGTGATACCAGAGGATCACATCAGGCTCAATTCTTTAAAAAAAAAAATAAAATCTATTGTCTATTTTTCTATTTCCCACAATCTAAGTGAAACAACCTTCGAACACTCCACATGAAAACATGAGAGATGTTTCATTTTCTTGCACGACAGGGTAACAAGCCCTGCAAAACGTAAAAAGTAGTATATGTGATATAGATCTTGACATACTTAGGAATCATAATATTGTCTCATATACAAGATAGGGGAGTATGATCCAGGTGAAGCTATAGGTATGTGCCATTATTAGAACAGGTATCAGTGATTTAGTGAAAAAAAAAAAAAGGTATTCAAAGGAATTCATTGCAGTTCTGTGCTGGAAGTTATACAAGAGAATGACTATTCCAGGTCAGATCAAAAATCCAGCTACTCCAATACACTGTCTCCCACAGTGGTCAGAAGAGGTGGTTGTACTAATAGTATAGAAACAGGGAAAATGTTAGCTACAGCTGCTAGCATAGCCCCCAGCTATTACAGCCCTGAGTCTGATCTACTGACTTATAATGTGTAACGGATTTTTCTTTGAATAACTTGTTTAATCACTTTCTGAATCCCTCTACTATAAATTAGGAAAAAAAAGTCAATAGTTCTGATGCCTTAAACTAGTATACAAATCAGGTAATTGATTTCAGCAATTACTGCAGTCTGTAATTGACAAGGATATTTCAGATTGATACCTATTTATTTATTTCAAAACTTAACTCCTTATTCTTATCTCCTATGCGCATGTGTATTCCATGAACATGATATTTCTGTAGTTATCAACAAAAATATGTCTAGAACTAGTTTCAGAAGGACTGGAAAGCAGCTTAGTATTTTATATATTTTTACCAAAGTCAGAAGGACATTATCCAGGAATGGGCTGAATGTACTGGTTTTAGTTCCTGCTCCAGGGACGCGTACAAATTTGTATCCAAACACATTAAAAACTATGAGCAGGGAACAGTACCAAAGAAATGTAACCAAATATTTTTACTTTGCACAACATCATTAAAACTTTATTAGATGTGATATTTTTACACTTAAAACATCTCTACTAGAATTTTCACAGGACTCCAGTGAAATACTTACATATGCAGAAAATTTACATTATCTGTTTAGTCACCTAACTAATATAGTCACCTAACTAACACTTCCAATACTTTTCTAATTAGTTATGGATGTATACTGTAAACTTCATGGAGCTATGCTTGCAGGCTCAGATGTTGCAGTATAACATTTTTTTAAACTCTGATTATTTACTCGCTTCCATATTAAAAAGGGAAACCACTTGTATGAAATACCTCCTGTTTCTGTGTCCCCAGGTTCTCCTAGAGGTCTGTGACTCAGAATAGTTTTGTTGGAATTGTTTCCTGCTGCATAGCTGTAAGTATTTCTACAAATACTTCTGGTTTTTTAACTGTTTTTCTTTAGTGTATGTTTATACTGTAATTTTTCCTTCTCTCCAGCTACCTCCTTTCAACTTTTTCTTTCCATCTTTATTAATGATGGATCTCCATCATTAACATTCTTATCAATTTAGAATAAACAAGCTATTCAGACAGGTAGTGAGATAATTTCAAAATTTGTGCGTTGTTTTTCTTCCCAACTGTTTCACTTAAGGAAGGGTTACAAATGAGTAACTTCAATTCCAGATGAATTAAACTCCAACTTGGTAGGTAAAACAAACCTTGAAATCCTAGAAGATTAAAGCACCCTAGAGAGCTATTTTTTAAATGAGTGTTGAAGCAAGATACTGCTACATTACAATAAATGCACTAAGGGTAGGATTCAGTACCCAAGACACAATTTCCTCAGATCATTTTATATTCCTTAAGACATCTACACAGGCTTGACAGACACAAAAGGAAAGGATCTATGGGAGATTTGTGTCCAAATGAAGCAGAAGCAGGAGGCCAAGCTGGATAACATAAGACAGACAAAAATACTCTAGAGATCTATTTCAGACAGCTGAAACCCACCTTACAAGTTTCATAAAACTTCACATTAAAAAAATAAAATATGTCTTGCAATTTGACAGGAAGACAATGACCGTCACAATCACTGCTAAAAACCGAGATGCTTTACTTTAAAGATTCCTAAGGAAAACAAGGTAGTCAAATTCATTTAAGAAAGAAAATACAATATCAAAAATGTTAAGCTTTTGTGCCCTCGAGGCAGTCTAAACTTTACAGAACCCTATAGTCCATAAAGAATTTTTTTCACAGTTAATTTTCTTCTAAGGAATCATCAATTACATTGTTCTTTATAAAGGAACTTCAGACTTACTATGCTGGATCACAGCAAACATTAATTTTACTCATTTCATATAGGAGATCATAGAATCATAGACTGGCCCGGGTTGGAAGGGACCCCAAGGATTATCAGGTTCCAAGCCCCTTGCCACAGGCAGGGCCACCAACCTCCAGATCTGGTACTAGATCAGGTTGCCCAGGACCCCATCCAACCTGGTCTTGAACACATCCAGGGTCGGGGCATCCACAACCTTTCTGGGCAGCCTGTTCCAGCACCTCACCACTCTCTCGGTAAAGAACTTCCCCCTGATGTCTAATCTAAACCTTCCCTTCTTCAGCTTAAAACCATTCCCCCTTGTCCTATCACTGTCTACCCTTGTGAAAAGTTGGTTCCCCTCCTGTTTATAATCTCCTCTTAAATACTGGAAGGCCGCAATGAGGCTCCCCTGCAGCCTTCTCTTCTCCATGCAGAACAAGCCCAGCTCCCTCAGTCTATTCGTGTAGGGGAGGTGGAATCAGATGATTCAGAAAGCATACAAGGAACCCTATGTTAGGGACTTAACAAGGTTAATGCAGCCTTACCAAGAAAAAGAACATCTTGAAAGCCGAGAGGTTTTAAACACTTAACATCTTTGCAAACATAGCCCTAATAACACCAATTGTGTTGATTTTGAATTTGTTACAGATTCTTTGAATTGATACACTCTTGCATAATATACTTTTACAACATAAACAAAAAGAAGGTCACCCTACCCTTTGCCTACCACCGTTATTTATTGGAGGTACTGGTGGATAAAAACCTCGATGTGTGCCAGCAATGTGTGCCTGCAGCCCAGAATGTATGCTGGACAGCATCAAAAGAAGTATGACCAGCAGGGTGAAGGAGTGGATTCACCTCTCAACTCTGCCCTCATGAGACTCCACCTGGAGTACTGCATCCAGGTCTGGGGCTCCCAGCACAAGAGAGACGTGGATCTATTAGAGCAAGTCCAGAGGAGGGCTGCAAAGATGATCAGAGGGCTAGAGCACCTCTCCTATGAAGAGAGACAGAAATTTTGAGGTTCTTCAGCCTGGAGAAGAGAAGCCTCCAGGGAGACATCATTGCAGCCTTGCAGGCCTTTAAAAGAGGCCTACGAGAAAGATGAGGAGAGACTCTTCATCACTGAGTGTAGTGATATGACAAGGGATAATGGCTTTAAACTCAAAGAGGGTAGACTTAGATTACTTTGAGGGTGGTCAGATACTGGGACAGGTTGCTCAGTTGTGGATGCCCCATCCCTGGAAGTGTTCAAGGTCAGGTTGCATGGGACTTGGAGCAACATGATCTAGTGGAAGGTGTCCCTGCCCATGGCAGGGGGGACAGAGTTAGATGGCTTTTAAGGTCCCTTCCAACTCAAAGGATTCTATGACTTTATGATTTACCTGTTCCAATTCTATTCCTTTTTATTCATCTGTAAATTCCACATTTCATTTTTCTTGTAAACACATGTCTAACCATTGACTCCAATCTTTATTGCTGAGTGTAAATCCTACTTTAGTTAAAGATTTGAGAAAAAAAGCCAAACCACATTCATCCTTTTCTCCTTTTGCTATTTCAGATCTTGGTATTTAGAAAGTACTGCTAAAGCATGGGCGAAAAAGGAAGATTGTTTATGCTAAAGCACAAATGACTTAGTATTTTTTTTAAGCAACAGTGACAGCTTTACCTAGATACTAGGCACTATTCTTCATTCTTCGTTCAAAAAATTTTTCTTCCAGGAAAATTGCCAATAAAAATTATCATCGCTGGTAAGAAAATACTTTCAATTTTCGTTATGTTAAAACATTGTCCTTATTATTATTTAAAAATGTATCAGTTCAGTGTTACTTGTACAGTACATAAATGAATACAAAGAAATACCTCTGTAATAAATTAGTCATCCTAGGAATCTGACATTCAATGTAATAAAGAAGGTAGAATACATTTTTCTTCATACTTAGTACAGAATAGCTATAAAATAAACTCTAACCCACCTATGCATTTTGATTTTGTTGTCCACGTATTTCTAGTCTTAAACTGAAATATATTCTTGAATAAAATAAAATTATTTTTAAGTTTTTTTTTTTTTGCTCTTACCTGACGTAAAGTACGTGCTACTATACTTTCAAGTACTGGTCCTCTGTCTTCATGCAACAGATGAACTTCATCAAGAATCAAGAGCTTTACCAGCTGAGAGAGAGCTACATCACCAACACTTTTTCTTGTTACTACATCCCATTTCTCTGGAGTAGTCACAAGCATCTAATAGAAGAGGAAAAAAAAATTAAGCATATGCAAAGAAAAATCCAAATTCAACTTTATCAAAAACCCAATATTTTAATATCCGTCAGAGTAAATGCGATGTAGAGCTTAACAAAGTTATCTTAAGTTCTACCTACTTCACATATTTGAGGCAGACATAGTTTGTTGCATCAACATGTCGTGCTGGCCATGAAGCTGCTAGGCTTCAGTGTAAAAACGCATACTGAAATATCATCTAATAACATCAAGTCAATGTATGCCATTTGCATACAATTCTACATTAGAATAAAAAAACACCTGTCCAGAACCAATCCCTTGCATAATCGTGCAAGTCATTTAATGTGCAAATCCCACTAAAAGTTTGTTGTAAAACATTTCTAACTTTCATCATAGCACCATAAACACCTAAGACTTTCCACACAAAAACACTGCATAATTTTGAATACTGCTTCCAGGTCCTGCCTAAAACAAAAAGGCATAGGAAGTTAATGGTGATTTGTAAAACTTCTATAAAAATTGGTACTCCAAATCTGAGAAAAATCATTTCTTCTCGTCTGAACATTCAATTGTCAAAAGTACCATCAGAACAGTAGCTTTTAGAAAGCAATGGAATTGTTTTCTCAAATTTTTTGAAATCCAGCTTGGCAGACTTCGTAATTACAAAATCACAGAATGGTTGAAGTGGGAAGGTAGCCCTGGAGGCTATTTTGTGCATCTCTCCTTGCCTGAGGAGGGCCACTCTGAGCAGGATGCCCAAGCCCATGTCCAGGCAGCTTTTTAAGATCTCCAAGGACTCCTCAGGGTGACTAAGCCCTGGCACAGGTTGCCCAGAGGTAGTGGAGGACTCCATGGAGCCCCTCTGGGCAACCTGTGCTCAGTCACCCTCACCGTAAAAAGTACTTTCGGATGTTCAGAGGGAACCTCCTATGTTCCAAACTGTCTGTTGTCCTGGCACCGCTGAAAAGAGCCTGGCTCCAGTCTCATCACATCCACCCTTCAGGTATTTCCATATGCTGAAGGGAGATCCCACCCAAGCCTTCCCTTCTCCGTGTTGCACAGTCCAGCCCTCTCAGCCTTTCTTCACATGGAAGATGATCATTTGGTTGTCCAATTCACTTTGTCCAACAACATTTTTTTTTTTTAGAATATTAGAAAGTATTTTATAAAACATATGCATTTATGAATACTCTTTTCTTCACCTGATTTTCACAGGCTATATCTTGATATGTATTAATCCCCCTCAGAGAAGTATTTTTGCCTTGCAGTGCCTCACAATATTGTTCCAATCAAATCATTTTAGTTTCAGAATCCATCAGTCTTCACTAATTACCAAAAACCACTCCTGAACACACTTTCTTTGCGATGTCATCCAAAAATATGTTCCTGTCCTGCAATATCTTAAAACTTAATGCAGGAAAGAAAAAGCCATATCACTGAGTGCGTGTGGGAGTGTTTCTGTGTTTTCTTAACATATTATTGGGTGCATTTTGCTAACATACACAGATTTTTCAAGTTCTTGTACACCTAAAAGATAGTAGATGCAAAAATGTATGGCCATAATTTATGAACTGAATTGTAACACTACTACAGATGCATCCGTTATCACTTTAAAATGAGCCATGTCAACCACAAAAAATTAGCAGCTGTACTTCCACAGAACGTTAATTAGCAAACAGTGAGGAAATATATTTAGCAATGCATATTAAGACTTTAAGGTGTGAAATACTACAAATGCAAGCTACTTAGCTAATTTGCTCAAGCTAAATTGGCAATGTTGAGATCAGTTTTTTTTTTTTATGCCAGTCATGTTATCAAAATATGTATTTAAATTTGTATCATTAATTTTTCTGTTTCTGAGTGATGACTAACTGTTCATTATAAAGCTTTTTTACTTTGATCTTATTTTAAAGCAGCAATGATATCTAATGACCTGAATTAAAAGCTGTACTTGATATACTGTCTCATTTAGTAAGACCAGAGACCTTCAGAGAATATCTTGCCAGAAAATAAGATTGCTTCTTATATTTATTTTGCAAATAGAAATTAGAGTTGAGAAAGAAAAACCTCCAAAAACCAACCAAACAAATCAGCTTTGTAGTCTCAAACTGTAAATTGAATTCAAATGTAAGGCACTAATTAAAAATACCAGCTAAAAGAAAATGTTGACTACTAGCAAATGTTAACAAAGCTACAGATTATTTTTTCAATTAAAATAATAAACAAAGCAGCATTATGATCTACCTCATAATTACTTTTAAATGCTGCGGTGGCATTTATTTTTATAATTACTTTTCAGAAATAATGTATTTCATCCACAAAGTTATAAACTAAAAACTTAGATTCAGCAAAAGGATTCTACTTTCTGTATGAGGGCTAAAAAATAGCAACCAAACCTTGAAATATCTTTCTAATATATTCTTTTTCATACTTGGAATTCAGTTATCAGCACATTGAGAAGTGTGTTCATTTATATTGCTATTTCACCACTTCATCTCTTTTGGTATTGAAATAGCTGGAAAATAAAGTGTCACATTTGTTTAATGAACTGGAACTCATGCAAGACATTTCAATCTGGTTTTCGTATTAGGGCATGGCTGAGCAGAAATGGGTAAACTGTCAATATTTTTACTGTCAACTTAAGTTTCTCTCTCAATGTGTAAGTCTCATTTTCCAATGCTTCTTGGATTATCATTAATAACTATTTCATACTGACTTTTTCTATAACGGAAAACATGGAATAGTCAAATTGACTTTTATCAAAAATCTCTTCCTTTTTAGGTGAGGACTGCCGCTCATTTTACTTTTACACCAAATACAACATTTTTTAAAAAATTATTTCAACTTAAAATTATTTCATTTAGGTTCGGGGTGATTTCATATATCCCTACATTACTTTACATAACATTCAGGTAAGAACTCAAACAAAGAAGCCAAATTACTTTGAAAAATGAAGTCAAAGGGGACTCAGTGATAAATTCAACCTCAAGTGACAAACAGTTTAAAGCAACTGTGAAAATGTATTTTTCTGTAATTGTAGGTTTTGCTGCTATTTTTGCCAGTTTTTCTTCAGTCCCCTTAGTAGCCAGACTTCACAATAAAAGGAAGTTACATTTTCATATCATAGTTTCAGAAAATCAATATTCTGAAAATGCTGGGGTTTGCTGTTGCTTTTGGAGGTTTGGTTTTTNTTGGTTTTTTTTTTGGTTTTTTTTTTTTTTTTTTTTTTTTTAAATCTGGAAAGGCCTATGGTCTCATAGAGAGGAAATGATCTTCCATTAATTTCTTAAAGTTATTTCCTAACAGCTGGCACAACCTGCAGGTTTACTTTTTCAACAGATCACATTTAGTTCTTTGCTTGCTTCTTTAAGTTCTCCCAAAGATATCTTGCATGTGGCTGATATCTGATTTCTACCCGAGTAAGCTGCACAGACTCCAAGAGGCTAGTAAAACTATGTTAATCCCCTCAGATTCATGCTCCCACACATTCAATCTACATAGGAAAATATTTCAGAACAAACTGCATAAAATATTTAGCTACAATTTCCCATTCTATGAGATTCATTAAGTTCAATTTCAAGAACGGTTTCCCTCTATTAGACACTTCAGCTACCAAGTATACCTTCCACTTGCCTGATCTTTCGTCCCTTTCATGCAAAAAAAACAATTGGATCGACAAGGATCTCAGGTTGAGCATCAACTGAGATGATCGGAAACAGAAAGTGGTTTTCATATTTGTTTTAGATAAAATATTATTCTGATCACAACAAAGAGGGTAACAGTTATGAATCATCAGGTTAGTAAATTAAATTCTCTATTCTCCAGTTTCATAACAAGTGGATTCTCAAAATAGTGTACTTTCCCCTTCTGGAAGGTAAGGCATCACTAGTAAAGTAGGCCTGCATAGCAAATTTTAAACATGTTCTCATATTTTTTCATTATCAGATCTGATAGCAATATTTTAGGACTGACAATGGGTTTGTATAAGTTTGCACACTGTTATGAGTAAACATCCTACAGGGCAAAATTTTGGCAATTTCTCTTTAAACTTTTTTTTTTTTTTTTTAAGTTT